>CM050175.1:83580361-84180361 GCA_027410445.1 Discoglossus pictus | reverse complement strand
AGACTCACAACAAACACATAAAAAGCTTACCTACAGCAAGAGGAACCAGCCAGCACCTCAAAAAAACAAGTTACACCTACATTTAAATCAAAATAAAACACTTTAGACACTAATACCATCGCTAAGCGAGAGAAAAAATGGCCGACGAACAAAACGAAAACGAGGCTTCAGACGTAACTACACTACACTTACTCGCAATAATGAAACACATACTATGCGGAACGTATCACAATCATATTAAACACCATTTTGAACAGTAATACGCAGAAAATGGCGGATGGAACGCAAATTGTAAGCTGGAACGCAAATAGCGCATGCGTATTGCGTTCTAACGGTCTCACTTTCCAGAACTTTCTACAAGTTTATAAATACTGCCTATTTCCAACTAAAAAATACATTTCTCCTCAGGTGATCAACGGAGTGACTTCTGAGATAACTGCTGCTTTTACTTGAGAAGACAATTCTTTACTAATTTACTACTTTGCATTGTGCAAATTACAACTGAGAGGTAAGCAATAATATATTACATTTTATTATCAGGACACGTCAAAAAAAAAAAAAAAAAAATAGGATTTATGTAGTGACATATATGGCACATTTATGTGTATAGGCTCAAAAAAAAAATACGGTTCATTTTACAAACATAATTCAATATTAAACAGCGGTTTATGTATAGTGACATGTGACACGCACATTTATGTCTATAATGTATAGTGACATCTGACACGCACGTATATGTATAGAATGTATAGTGGCATGTGACATGCACATTTATGTGTACTGCCCCTTCATAGTGACATGTGACACGGACATATATGTGTATAATGTATAGTGACATGTCACACGCACATTTATGTGTATTGCCCCTTCATAGTGACATGTCACACGGACATATATCTGTATAATGTATAGTGACATGTGACACCCACATTTCTGTGTATTGCCCCTTCATAGTGACATGTGACACGGACATATATGTGTATAATGTATATTGACATGTGACACACACATTTATGTGTACTGTCCCTTCATAGTGACATGTGACACGGACATATATGTGTATAATGTATAGTGACATGTGATACGCACATTTATGTGTATTGCCACTGCAACAAAATTAGCTTAAAACAAAATCAGTAAACAACTACATTTAAATGACATTATATGTCATGTATACTGATATGTCACACGCACATATATGTGTATCATCTATAGTTACATCTCACACACACACATTTATGTGTGTTGGAAAAACCAAATCTAAGGTTAATTTAACCATTTAAATATGAGTCATGTATACTGATATGTCACACGTACACAAAATAATTACATTAAACTATGGAATGTGCTTCATGTATGTGACATATGTGTGTAGCCCCCAATAAAAAATAAGGTTAATTGAAAAAAATTACACGACTATATTTCAATGACATTCATTTACTTCAATTCAATAGATCATATAAAGCTGAATCTTTTTATTTCTTTGAATATTCAAACAGACTCTGCATCAATAGCGTCTCCTAATTGCACCATCCCTTTTAAAGAACACCAACAAAGAAGAAGAGGTAAGATACAACAAGACTTTACATGCTCAAAAGGCCATGCTTTGCTACATGAAAAATTATAAATATACAAATAACTATTTCACTTTCTTTTTCAAAAAGACACTACAAGAAGACCGGCGCATTAAGATTGGCAGGAGGGGACCGTCTGTCATTCAAAACTTCAAGCAAGGTAAAGTATTAAGTATAAACAAGAAAGAACCATGAGCCTTATTCAATTGCGACTTCCTCAATTGAATACGGCTCTATATAAGCACATAACATATTTTTTATACATAACTTTTTAGTTACTGAACTTCTAACCACAATCAAGGTTTTCAATAACTAAAAACTTTGCTCAATAAATATGTTATGTGATTATATAGAGCCCTCTTCAATTGGCAAAATTGCAATTCAATGAGGACCTATATATCTTTAATGGCCAAGGGCCTCACTCAAATGTGATTTGCCCATTTCAATAGGGCTCTATATAAGCACAGAGCATATTTTTTAAAGGAACTTTTTCTTTTGTGAACACGTTGCTTTTGGATACAAGTTCACTAAATACAAAATTACGTAAAAAAATATGCTCTGTGCTGATATTGAGCTCTATTCCATTGGCGAAAACACAATTGGATGAGGAGCTGACAATATAACAAATGCAGTAACCAAAGGCCCTCATTCAATTGCTATTTTGGGCAATTCAATATGGCTATAAATAAGCACTTTTAGGCCCTTATTCTATTTTAACAAATATATGTGATGATGTGCTTATTTACAACCCTATTCAATTTTCAACATTGCAATTCAATGACGGCCTTAGAGTACTATTACATTGTAAAAAATGCAATTGAATGAGGGGCAAACTATGCAACATATGGTACACACAAAGGCCCTCATTCAATTGCAATTTGCCCAATTGAATAGGGCTCTAAATAACAACATAACTATTTTTTTCAAATAAGTTTTTAGTTACTAAAAATATATCCAAAATAAAGTTTTTAAATGACTAAAAACTTATTTAAAAAAATATGCTATGTGCTTATTTAGGGCACGATTCAATTAGCCAAATCGCAATTGAATGAGACACAAACTGCTACACACAAAACTGAATTTCTTATTCAATGTTTAACAACCTATAAGCCTTACAAAGAAGAAAAAATAAGAATAACAAAAGTGTTGCGCACCTAATAGCATTGTACAAAAAATCACACAAACTCATAGGAAACTAAATTAACATTCTTCTTTAATGTTTAACAACCTATAACCAGTACAATCAAGAATAAATAACTTTTGCACAAGTGGTGCGCACCAAACAGGATTGTCAAAAACTAACACAAACACATAGCAAACTACATTAATTATATTATTTCATGGTTCACTAACTATAAGCATCACAATAAAGGTTAAATAAGTATACCACAAGTGCTGTGCACAAAACAGGATTGTACAAAAAATAACATAAACACATAGCAAAATAAATTTATATTCTTATTTAATATATCACAACCCACAAGCCTTACTAAGAACCTTCAAGAACAATAACAAAAGTTGTGGGATTGTACAGAAAGTAAAAAAAAAAAAAGATAGAAAAAAATAACCATAACTGATACAATACAGTCAAATTAATACATTTTTCAATTATTTAAAAGACATTTCACTCAAACAACATTTTCTATTTTATATTACAACAGATACTGCGTGAAGACAATCGGACGAGGACTTTTTCCACAGGACCGGACCATCGGACGAGGACTCGGACCAGACCAGCAGACGAGGAATTTCAACACAGGACCAGACCAGCAGACGAGGAATTTCAACACAGGACCAGACCATCGGACGAGGACTTTCAGCAACGGACCACAACATCGGACGAGGGATATCGCCACAGGACCACAACATCGGACGAGGGCTATCGCCACAGGACCACACCATTGGACGAGGACTTCCAACAGAGGACCACACCATTTGAACCGAGGACCAACAAACATTCGGATTTAAATCACACTTCAACCAAGGTAAAGTATAATAAGTACTAAAGTATAAAACTAAAGAAACTGCTTTCAGTTGCATCTGTGTCAACAGAAAAATAAAATAATTAATTTAATATCTCCCTTATTTTATTTAAATTGCTACTATGCAATACATAGCTCAATAACCACATCACTTTTTTTTTTAGCAAAGAAGTTTTGCAGTGGAAAATATCTATCCACAAACAACGTTTGTAATAAATAAAACCATTATTTTAAAAAAATATGTTACATGCTTATTTACAGCACTATTCTATTGGCCACATTCTTAGCCAGTGAGGACACGAATTATAAATTTAACTAAATATAAATGATACATTCTAAATATAAATGATACCTTAATGATTTGCCTTTTAGTTCACCAATTGTGCACAAGAATCTTTAACAGGAATTACAATTTTAAATATACACAATTACATTTACTTTTTTTTCCTTTACAGATTAATATGGCTGATAACGAGACCAAAGAAGAGAAGAAAAGACGTCAAACTAGAGAAAGACAAGAGAGATGGGCCGCCCAGCAGACACCGGAGGAGAAAGAAATTCGACGAGAAAAAGAACGCAAAAGACTTGCAAATAAAAGAATATCAGCTGCAAAAATGAAAGATACAACAACAAAAAAATAAAAAGATAATAAAGCATTTACAAACTGTTCCTAAAACATCAGATGACATTTTACAAGATACCAGTCAAGACAGACCAAAAAAAGCAACTACAAAAACAAAGCATTTACAAACTCTTACTAAAAACTTACAGGACATTTCAACCAAACAAGTCCAACATATACCAAGAAAAGCTACGAAAAAAACTAAACATTTAGAACCTGTTGTTGAAACATTTCATGACTTTTCATCTGATGAATATGAAAGTCAACATCCAATATGCTTTGCAAATTGTCCTTTACTGAAGTCTTTAGCAGTAGAGGTTCATAGTTGTGGGGACATGACTACGCAATGTCAATTTTGTGAGGCTTATTATTTTAAACAGGAGAGACCCCGAGATGGACAATTTATTAGTTGTTGTCAAAAAGGAAAGTTCAAACTTCCAGAAAAGAAACAATTTCCAACCTATTTACAAAATATTATGACTGAACCTACTTTTCCAAATTATAAAAATTTTAAGACAAACATAAGATCCTACAATAGTGCCATATCATTTGCATCTATGGGGGCAACATTGGCTGCTAATGTACCAGGACATGGTCCTTACTGTTTTAAAGTCCAAGGACAAATTTATCATCGGACTTCACATTTACATCCAGAGGAAGGAGAGCAAAGAAAATTCGCTCAACTATATGTCCTAGATACAATGGAAGCTGTTGACCAACGTATGCAGATGGAAGAAAATAAAAAATGCTTACCCAGTGTTTTTATAGAGCTAAATAACATTATGGACAACAATCCCTACAGTAAAGAATGTTGAAGGAGAACCACCATTTCAAAGAGACATTAGAGTATATCCCAGAAATGAGGACCAACCATTTATTAATATTAATATCTTAAGTCCAAATTTAGATCCAATGACATATCCCATCTTTTTCCCACACGGAGAAGCAGGTTGGCAACCAAAATTAACCCTTCCCAGTTACCCAAATGCTAAAGCCAGAATCCGAAATAATGTTTCTATGCTTGAATTTAAAGTTGCTCAAATTGCCATTAGAGATGAATTTAATCCAATTTTATGTGGTGGGAAACTAACACAACAATGGATTATTGATTCATATTTGCAAGTTGAGGCAAATAATTTAAACTTTATAAAATATCAACAAGATAAACTACGTGTAGAACAATATTGTGGACTCATGGACTATGTTGCTGACGTGGCTACAAGCAGAGACATGACAGCTGGCAAAGCCATCATTTTACCATCTTCCTTTCAAGGATCTCCTCGAAATATGAGAGAAAGATACAATGATGCTATGGCTATTGTGACAAAATTTGGAAAACCAGATTTATTTGTGACATTTACATGTAATCCACAATGGCCAGAAATTAATCAAAATCTACTTCTTGGACAAAGTGCTTCAGATCGACCAGATTTAGTAGCCAGAGTTTTTAAGATCAAATTAAATGAATTAATACGTGACTTCACTATAAATTAGTTATTTGGCAAATGTCTTCCTTATGTATATACCATTGAATTTCAAAAAAGAGGCCTTCCACATGCACATCTTCTCATAATACTTCAAGAGAAAGATAAATTAGATACTTCCGACAAAGTGGATGCAGTCATAGTTGCTGAACTACCAGATCCAGAACTATATGGTAGACTATATGAGATTGTTACTCATCGCATGATTCATGGACCCTGTGGAGACCTTAATCCACAATCACCATGTATGGAAAATAATCAATGTTCAAAAGATTTTCCAAAAGATTATAGAGACAAAACATATGCAAATTGTGATGGATATCCACTTTATAAAAGAAGAGAAGGAGATAGTGCCATTATTCGTGGAAAAAAAGTGGACAATAGATATGTAGTACCCTACAATCCACATTTACTCATGAAGTACAACGCCCACATCAACGTAGAAGCCTGCACTTCCATCAAATCCATTAAATATGTCTACAAATATATTTACAAAGGTTACGATGCAGCTACTGTAGTCGTCAAAAGTGCAGACAACCCTGAAAGTAGTGAGTTAGTACATGATGAACTTGCATCTCATGTAGATGCTCGCTATGTCAGTGCGCCAGAAGCTATGTGGCGGCTTTTAAAATTTGAAATGCATGATAGATCACATGCAGTATATAGGTTAGCAGTACATTTGCCACAACGACATTTAGTCTATTTCCATGCTGGAAATGAAATGAATGCATTGGCCCAAAGTGAAGATCGTCACACTACACTAACTGCATGGTTTGCATTAAATTCCACTGATGCTCAAGCAACACAATACTTATATATTGAAATTCCATATCACTATGTTTTTGTGAATGGATTATGGAGAGCAAGAAAAGCCAGAGGCAATAAAATAATTCCACGAATTTACACAGTCAGTCCAAGAGATGTTGAACGATTTTGCTTACGGATATTACTTTTAAATGTTCCAGGAGCACAAAGTTTTGAACAATTAAGAACTGTTAATGACATTGTATATGAATCCTTCCATTTAGCTGCAAGACATAGAAACTTACTCGCTGATGATACAGAGTGGGAAAGATGTTTAGAAGAAGCAGCACAATGTCAAATGACACGACAGATGAGAGAACAATTTGCTTTTATTTGTATCTTCTCAAATGCTCCAAATGCATTAGCTTTGTGGGAGACTTTTAAAAGTAATATGGCTGAAGACTTTATGCGACGATACAATGAACCCATTGCACACTTAAAAGCCTTAACGGAAATTCAAGAAGTCTTTTTAACTCATGGATTAAGTTGTGCAAGTTTTAATTTGCCTGATCCAGGTCTAATAGATGACATTAACTTTGAAGACTATGACATTCAACTACAAGCAGAAAGAACAGAAGAAAGACTTGCAACTTTAAATACACTACAATTGCAAGCATTTCATGCCATTAAAAATGCTATAGATGATGACATGGTGACAGAGCGTTATTTCTATCTTGATGGACCTGGCGGATCAGGGAAAACATATTTGTACAATTTATTAATGAGTTCAGTACGAGCACAAGGAAAAATAGCAATGGCGTTTGCCACTACTGGAATTGCTGCACTTTTATTAGAAGGTGGAAGAACTGTTCATAGTGGATTTAAACTGCCAGTGCCTATTTTGGAAAATTCTGTGTCAGATATTCGCATGACATCCTTACAAGCAAAGAAATTGAAGAAATGTAAATTAATTATAATAGATGAGGCCACAATGATGTCATGCTATGCCCTCCAATGTATTGACCGTTTGCTTCGTGAAGTCATGGATAATATTTTTCCATTTGGTGGAAAGGTAATGTTGTTGGGTGGCGATTTTAGACAAACATTACCTGTCGTTGTACATGGAAATCGAACAGACATTATTGAAACATGTATAAAGTCAAGTACAGTATGGAAACATTTTACCCATCTTCAACTGCAACAAAATATGAGATCAGAAGGCCAAACTGATTTCAATGATTGGCTTAATAAAATTGGAGAAGGCAGAACAGAAAAAATACTACATTTACCTGACGACACTGTAGAGATCCCACCTCATATGATTTGTCAACAAGATATTATATCGGCTATATTTGAAGGGAGCATAAATAACGAAGAATATTCCGAGCTTGCCAACCAAGTTATACTGACGTGTAAAAATAAAGATGCATTAATACTCAATAATGAAATCTTTAAAAAAATTAATGCACCACAAAGAAATTATCACAGTGCTGATTCTGTACTTGCTGATGACAATGAAAGTCAGGCAAACTTTTCAACTGAATTCATTAACTCTTTAACTCCTTCTGGAATGCCACCACATATTTTGCAGCTAAAGAAAGGTGCAATTATCATGTTACTGCGAAATATGAACCCCAAAAAAGGCCTATGCAATGGCACAAGATTAATTGTTCAACAATTAAAGGACCATTTTATAGATGCTGAAATTTTAACTGGGACCCATAAAGGAGAGAGAGTTTTCATACCAAGAATAGATTTAGCACCAAGTGAAAGTAGTCTCCCTTTTATACTTCAAAGAAGACAATTTCCCATTATTATGGCATTTGCCATGACCATTAATAAATCACAAGGTCAAACTTTCAAATCTGTGGGTATTTACTTGGAAGAACCAGTTTTTGCACATGGTCAATTGTACGTTGCGTTGTCACGCTGCAAAAATCCACAGGCTATTAAAGTTTACATTGAAAACAATGAAAGTCAAGGTGATTTATTAGAAGATGGACGTATTTTTACTAAAAACATTGTCTACTATGAAGTACTATAACTTTGCAGGATACAAACTAAAGCCATGCAAACATTTTGGAAAAACATTCAAAAATACAAAACAATTGGTTGTTTAATTCAGTCATAATTAATGGAAGTCATGTTTATGGATAATTCGCCTCACAAAATACTTGCCTTGCATTTCTATGAAAAATTATGTTAAAATGTTAAGTCACTATGTTAATGTTTCTAATGTTACAAGTTTAAAAACAATATTTTCAAGTTATTTCATTCAACATATTACAAAGTTCATGTTAAGAGCTCAAGCACCTTTTAAGTCACAATGTAAATATTCTATGTTATCTTAAGATTACTACCTACATTAATGTTTATCGCCAGTTTATGTGCTCAGTAATGAATTACTTTAATTACGTATGGTTTAAGGAGAGTTTTTACTGTATGCCTTCCTCTACATTCAATGTATATTAAACTTAACAATTATTCTGATATAAATTGCATGTTAATACTGATTAATTTAAAGTTAAACTGTTTTTACATTCAAATGTTAATACTTTTAATTCAAAATTATGTTACAAAATGTATTTACTATGTTCCTGTTTATAATGTTCAAAATTAGACAAATGTTTTGCAAAAATTACAAAGTTACATAAAAAATAAAGTTCAATTTTAAAAATATATACTTTCAAGGTTATTGCTTACATATATTTTAAACTTCATGTTAAAATTCGGCACGTTTAAAAAAGTCTTTTTACTTTTTACTTTTCTCTGGATTCTATGTATATTAAAGTGAACAATTCTTCAGATACAAATTTCATTTTAAAAAACCATTACATCAACGTTTTACAAAAATACATGTTCATATCACAATACTTACAAGGGTCAAAAATATATTTAAATAACTAAACAACTTCACAAACATATACATCACATTGCCGTCATTTTTTGACGGGCAAGTCGCTAGTACATTATAATTAATAGCACAACAGTCTCAAGCCCGAAAATCTGCAAGAATACATTTAATTTCTTAAGTGTCTTTTTGGGGTTCTATACATATCAGGCCATCCACATGGACTAGAACATTGGCTTCATTCATTTTTATTATTATGTACTTTGCAGGTTTGTGGGTCCGATCGCATATCGGACCCCGAAACGCTAATTGATTGACATGTCACCTCCATGTTTTACTGACTTCATGATGATGGGCTCCTTTTCTACTGGCTGTTTCTGCATCAGGAGTTACGGTCTTGCCTAATTGATCATGTTCACGCTCTCAAATGATACATACAATGGCATGGTTTACAATTTACGCTATCAGGCCTGGACTTGCGGTCTTGTCCAATTGAATAGTACCGTAAGTCTAGCACGCTGCGGGCCCGCAGCAGGCCCGCAGACATACGTCCGACATCATGTGACTTGTGACCGAATTTTGTTTTTCCTTCTTTCTTTTATTGAGAATATAATAAAGGATGGTTTTAAATGTATAGCAAATTGGGTCTCTCACTCATTATGGACATGTGGCAGAATTTGACTATTTTCTTTTGTACAGAGTGGATATCAGTTTATGAGTAGCCTTTTTTTTTTTAATTATGCAAATTTACCTATATTACTATGTGTTCACTGTTGCTGGGTATTTATGAGAAGGGATGTAAATAGAAACATTGTTTATTTTGTGTTTCCAGTCCAAATGCAGCATTTATGGGTCAGCTTTTTTTCTACTGGAATCCAGACAAAATCATGTAAAAATGACAACGCTGTGAAGAAAGGAGATTATTGATCTTTTCCTGTTGTAGATGCTATTAAACAAGTGTGCAATCTGTCTTTCAAGGAACAGAATACAAGCTTGTAACTAAAGAGATTAAGACTTTGTTAGTAATAATTTAAAATAAAGTCAATTAAAAACACAACACTTCTGGCACCAGTTTAGAAAATGCAATTTGCAAGAGCCTTGAAAGGAAATGAGATAAAACAATGATTTCAAGAAATTGGATGCTTGTTCAACAACAAAATAGTTACAATTGTAAAAAATAAGTGAAAAATATTTTTATCAAATCGAAATATCTCATCAAGTCTTTCAAGTCTCAATTACTATAATTTTTTAGGGATTAGTCACCATTTTTTTAATTGACAAAATGATTTTTGCTTTTTGTAGGAGGCGTCTGAACAGAATACTCTTTCTATTCAGTTTGTAAATGTAAGACTGTCTGTAGCCGAATCAGCCATGTTAGACAAATCATATCAGACAAGCCTTATACAAAATAAAAATATGTTGTATTTAAAACTAACATATTTCTTCAGACTGGTGTCTGGGATAGATGAAGAGTTTCTATATCTCAGAATTTGTAGATTTCAGTAGATGAATAAAAAAATGCTATTGGTACAAATAGCAAAAAAAATAAAAAAATGTTTTAACAAAAATACAAAAATGTTAAAGTATGGATGGAACTTCAGCACCATTGTCAAATGAAATCTATTTATTTTTTAGTGATGCAATGAGATATAGTTTTTCAAATCTATGAAATGTATTCAGTTAGTAAGGGAAACAAATTTGGATGTGTCACTACTATATATGCAGTTTAAGTAAAGACTGGCTATGGAAGATGGGGACAATGGGTGTGCATCCTTTTGTGGTGCCTGGAGATAACATTTTTGCTCCTTATGGATAAAACGACTTCTTTATAGATGTGAGCTTTAATGTAAACCAGTGTAAATGTGTATAGTTTTATTTTTATTTTATTTGCACCTCTTATTTTATTCTATATCAACCAATTGCAGCTCCAAAAAAGGAACAGATCTGACCCCTGAAAGATACAGGCACAGGTTTTATTAAATCTACATTATCATTGAAAATTGTATTTTGCAGATTCAGAAATAAAAGTAGTTTCAAAGACATTGATCAGAACAGAGCTATAAATATTATACAAGTGCAGCATAAGCTGGAATTCTGCTGATATTCGCTTCTGCTGAAGAACATATCAATCAATACCAGCCCTGCTTATTCAGTAACAAAGGAGAAAATATGAGGTTGTTCCTCTAAACGTTCTCATTGATGACATTTTATTGTTAGATCCTCAGCAAGGAAACTCTGTTTGGAAGACAGTTTGGGACTTTATTATATTTTGCAACATTTTACACTATACAGTTCTTTACCCCCTTCAGAGCTTGACACGTTTCACTGACAAAAAATTTTCCTCAAAATCAATGCTTGCTCGGAACTCGATGCCTTCAAGAAATCCCACATCCTGTCTCTCCAGGAAGTTAAATACATTTCTGTACTGTGGTGTAGTGGAGTTTGTGCTAACCTAAGTGCAGTCTGTGTCTACAAGAGCCCAAGAACAGCATGTGCTTATAGAACTGAAGTATAGCCTGTGCTTATAAGAACCAAAATGTAGCTTGTGTTTACAAGAATCAAACTTTTGCCTGTGCCTATAAGAACCAAAGTGTAGCTAATGTTGACAAGAAATAGAGTTCTTAAAAGAGAAATTGTGATAAAAAGCAAGTTAAGTGTAATGTGGAGGGCCAATAGCAAAGCCTGGGTAACCAGGCAGTTCTTCATTGAATGGACGAACAAAGTGTTTGGCCCCACTGTCAAAATTACTTTGAGGTGAATAAGAACTGTCTCTGAGGGCTCTGTTAATAATGATCTTGATGACAATGATCTTGCTTACCCTCAAGGCTTGAAGGACTTTGATTTTATAACTGTTATTGCCCCCTAACACAGCTTTTCTGAACCAACCCATGGACAAGCAGGTCATCTCAAACTTTAAGAAACTGTATAACAAGGCCCTTTTCCAGAGGTGCTTTGAAGTGACCTGGGATACAGAGTTGACACTGAGAGAGTTCTGGAAGGATCTTTTAATATCCTCCACTGTGTCACTCTGATAGATAAAGCCTGGTGTGCAGTTGAACTGTGGCTGGAGGAAATTATGGCCATAACCTGTAACTCTGAGGAACTTTGAGGCTAAACCTAGCCCAATAGTGGAGGACATTGTGTCTCTGAGCAAGTCCATAGGCTTGGAGATAAGTGATGAAGACATCACAGAGTTAGTGGAGGAGCACAAACAAAAGATCAGCACTGAGGAGCTGCAGGAACAGCAATAGATAGTGAATGAGGAAAGATCTTGAGGTAAAGAGGAGGGAAGGGAGGAAGCACCTACTGCACTTGGTCAAAGAAATGTGTGCTAAATGGGCTGAATTACAAAATGTTGTTGAGAAGTATCACCCAGATAAAGCACAAGCAAGCTGCAATACAGACTTGATTATTAAACAAACAATGCCTCACTTCAAGAACATTTTTACACTTAGGCAGAAGCAAGTTTGTCTTGATGGGTTTCTAGTGAAACTCCCTAGTGAAACATCAGAGTCTCCAGCAGGGTTCAGTGGTGTTAAGAGACAGAAAAGAGAAAGATCCCCTGTGCAAGTGCCTGATGTTGTAATAGAAGAAGACTTCCCGTCCAAGCAATTATATTTCTCCTACCTCTCCTTCTCTACATCGCCACCATCCCATTGGGCCCTCAAGTCCTCTCAGTCCAGTTAAAGTGAAGTTAAATTCTATGTTATTTGATCTAATTATTGCTTTGTTATTTATGACTGTTTAGTTTTAATGTTTTGTAAAAACAACAACATAATTAGTTTAAACGAAATGTTAACTTTCTGGGGTGGAACAGATTATTTCAATTTACATTGATTCCTATGGAAAATACTACCTTGGAGCTCAATCTTTTTGGAACTCGACCTGACTTCCGAAACAGATTAAGGACAGGAACCGAGGTACCCTACAGCACAAATCCCTCTCTATGCTCTCAGTTCCTTCCCCACCCTGGATTTTACTAGGTATCTATTTACGTTTAGCTACTTTATTCTATAAAGAAGTGCTTATAAGCTCTGTTTTGCATAAAATCAAACCAATATTACCTGCTTGAGCCGGCCCTCCGCAGGTCAGAACTCTGCTGTAATTGCTGTGCAGTGTCTCATACTAACCAATCAGTGACCATGTGGCAGCCACATTCTGCAAAGTCCTGCTGAGACGTGGTCCTTGATAGGATAGGGCATTACACCACACATTTAGCCCTAGAGAGTCTGTATCTGCATACACTGCAGTGAGCAGATTCAGGCAGTAAAACAGACCACTTAAGCACTTCTTAATAAAATAAAGTACATAAAATGAAATACATGTATATTAAAGTATATTGCTAGTAAAGTCCAGAAAACTTGCATATTCGTTTAAATAACCAATTACCAGAGTTAAGGTACATATTATATTATATTATAATTGATTATATTATGTTATATTATTAGTAAAGTTATGCAATGTGGTTTTGCCTATCATATCGAGAACATATATTCTGAAATTGTTCTGTTCTGTAGAGACTGTCAGATAGTGAAGGATGTTACCAATATAAACTGCCACAAATCTGACTAACAAGCACCAGAAGGTTTCTGAGGAGCGCATCTTGAAAAGGTCATGGGGGCATTAAATTAAACTGAATTGAATATATCATTTGTAAATGAGCAGAAGAGACGTAGCTTTATCTCCTGAAATATGTTGTCAATGAAGGTTATGTGTATATATTTATGCTTCTTTGCACTGAACTCATAGTGCTTTACATTTGGTGTTATTTATAAAATAACGCATATGGAACTATATACAAATGGTATAATATTGAGACAAAGCAATAAAAAGTTACGTATTTAAACAAAAGATGATTGGAAGTAAGCGACAAAGGGGCATGATGTTAAAGGTATATGGAAGTTTCCTGGATTATGAATGCACTTGATGGAGAAGAATCAGTAGTGTATGAAAACATGTTTGCATTAAAAATTCCCCAAATAAACATTATGGGCCCTATTAAATTCCAGCCTCGTAAATAAGAGGCTTCTACTTAAGCCCTACGTACTGCAAAGTTTCTCTAACTTACAATGCTATTAAATTAGCCCTGCTGCGAGCAACGTATGAGCTACGCAGCAGGGCCGTACGTATCTACACTGCGTAAATGTACATGAGGAGTGACAGCCTGCGAGATGATATCGCAGGCTCCCACTCCTCATCAATTGCTGCGGGGGTCCTAAAAGGGACCTCCGCGGCAGTCCCCCACATAAGCCCTGCCGTGGGGGTACTCCGAATACCCCCCCCGGCACCTAAAATTAACCCCCCCTCAATGCGGGGGTCCCCGTCGGGACCCCCGAAGTGTCCTCACATGAACACCTTGCTGCAGGGGTCCATAGGAACCCCCGCAGCCCCCACACATTAACCCCTTGCAGCGGGGGTCCCCGATCTGCATAGATCAGGCCCTCCGCTGCATTTAAAACTTTTAAATTCCCCGCCGCGGCTCCTTAAAGGGGCCGCGGCACACTATTACCCAATCCCGGCCGCGAAACTTAAAATTAACCCCCCTCTATGCTGGGGGTCCCCATCGGGACCCCCGAAGTGTCCCCACATAAACCCATTGCAGGGGGGGGCCCCGATCGGCACCGATCGTGACCCTGCTGCAATTCAATTTTAAATTTCCCGCCTCGCGGGTCCTCAAAGGACCGTAAAGGTCCTGAAAGGACTCGCACTAAAAATATTAACCCCAGGCAACTATAATTACCCCATTAACTCATGATGGTCAATCCAGACCACCATAAGGCCTAAATTAACCCATTAACTCATGATGGTCAATCCAGACCACCATAAGGCCTAAATTAACCCATTAACTCATGATGGTCAATCCAGACCACCATAAGGCCTAAATTAACCCATTAACTCATGATGGTCAATACAGACCACCATAAGGCTCTATTTAACCCCATCAGTCCTATAAGGGTATATTATTACCATTATGGGCCTGTTACAACCCAACATTAACCACATAAGTGCCATGATGGTCCTCAACTATGGCAATGGATCCTATCTGATACTTTGCTCCTACACACTGGGAGAACTCTGCTAACTTGTATTACTGCCAGTCCTGGGTACTGTTATGCTGTGTTGAATTCATTGCTGCTTAAATGGATTTGCAAAAGAACCCATGGTCCTACAGGGGTAGAGTAGGATAATAACACCCCCCTTGACATTTTTCGTGTTTTGTTGCCTCTCAACCTGGAATTAACATGGATTGTTTGAGGATTTACATCATTTAATTTACAGAACATGCCCACAACTTTGAAGATGTTTTTTTTTTTTTTTTGTAAAGCAAACAACAAATAGGACAAAATAACAGAAAAAGTCAATGTGCATAATTATTCACCCCCCTAAAGTCAATACTTTGTAGAGTCACCTTTTGCAGCAATCACAGCTCCAAGTCGCTTTGGATAAGTCTCTATGAGCTTGCCACATCTTACCACTGGCATTTTTGCCCATTGCTCCTTGCAAAACTGCCCCAGCACCTTCAAGTTGGATGGTTTGTGCTTGTGAACAACAATCTGTAAGTCTGACCACAGATTTTATATTGTAATGAGGTCTGGGCTGTGACTAGGCCATTGCAACACATTTACATGTTTCCCCTTAAACCACTCAGGTGTTGCTTTAGCAGTGTGTTTGGGGTCATTATCCTACTGGAAGGTGAACCTCTGTCCTAGCCTCAAATTACCCACAGAGTGGTACAGGTTTTGCTCAAGAATATCCCTATATTTAGCACCATCAATCTTTCCCTCAACTCTGACCAGTTTCTCAGTCCGGCTGCTGAAAAACATCCCCACAGCATGATGCTGCCACCACCATGTTTTACTGTGGGTATGGTGTTCTTTTGTGTGATGTGATGTGTTGAGTTTGCGCCAGACATAGCGTTTTCTTTGATGGACGAAAGGTTCAATTTTAGTCTCATCAGACCAGAGCACCTTTCTCCATACATTTTCGGAGTGCCCCACATGCTTTTTCGCAAACTCAAAACGTGCCATTTTGTTTCTTGCTGAAAGTAATGGCTTTCTTCTGACCAATCTGCCATAAAGTCCAACTCTATGGAGCATACGGCCTATTGTCGTCCTATGTACAGATACTCCAGTCTCTGCTGTGGAACTCTGCTGCTCCTCCAGGGTTACTTTAGGTCTCTGTGCAGCCTCTCTGATTAATGCCCTGCTTGCCCGGTCCATGGGTTTTGGTGGGCGGCCGTCTCTTGGCAGGTTTGCTGTTGTGCCATGTTCTTTCCATTTGGGGATCATCAAAGATTTGGATCTTTTTTTATACCCTAACCCTGACCTGTACTTCTCAACAACATTGTCCCTTACTTGTTTTGAGAGTCCGTTGGTCTTCATTGCAGTGTTTGGTTAGTGGTGCCTCTTGCTTAGGTGTTGCAGCCTCTGGCTCCTTTCAAAAAAGGTGTATGTAATGTAAAGATGTAATGACATATCTTGTGACACTTAGATTGCACACAGGTGGACATCATTTCACAAATTATATGACTTCTGAAGGTAATTGTTTGCACCAGAACTTTTTATGGGCTTCATAACAAAGGGGGTGAATGCATACGCACATGCCAATTTTCTGTTTTCTATTTTTTTTAAATAGTTTTAGGTATATATTTTTCCTTTTTTCACTTCACCAACTTAGACTATTGTGTTCTGTACCATCACATAACATTCAGATTAACAAAACATTGAACTTAAGGCTGTAATGTAACAAAATAAGTAAAAAGTCAAGGGGTGGGTGAATACTTTTGCAAGGCACTGTAGTTAGGGCTTATATTGCATGTATTGTATGTTTTGTTTTCTGTTATGTAGGCTTTTTTTATTTTTGGCTAACTTTGTTTTCTTATTTTCAGTAAAGTGAGTTTTTTTATTTTTATGTAACTTTTTTTTTTTTTAATATTGGTAATGTTCTTTATTTATTTTCAGCAATATCCTTTTTTATGTTGTGTAATTAGGTGTTTTTTTGTGTGTAATTAGTGGGATAATAGGGATTTTATTAGGGTGTTAGGTAGGTAGTATAGGGTTTTAACAGGGTAGTTCTAGATGGGTTACATAGGTACAGTTAGGGTTAAATACGCTTAGATATGGTTATTGGGTCAAGATAGGGTTAACCGGGTTTAGTATGGGTTAATGGGGTATAGTTAGGGTTAATGGGTTGATGGGGTATAGTTAGGGTTAATAGTGTAGTGTAGTGCTTAGACTTTGTGTCATGAGGATCTGGAGGACCCTCATGACCCTCATGACACTTAATAGTGTCCTATAGGGGTCTTCATTGACCCTTATAGGACAGAGGGGGGTAATTAGAGGCTCATGGGGGTCTGTATAGATCCCCATGAGTGATGGTATTCATTTTAGGTGCCGTGGGTGTACTTACAGTACCCCTGTGGCAGGGCTTAATTTTTTAATTTCTCATGCGTCCTTTAAAGACCTTTAAGTTCCTTTCCTGGCCCCACAGCCAGAAATTTGAATTTTGAATTGCAGCGGGGTTACCAATCAGGAACCCCGCTGCAAAGTTTAAAATGGGAACTTTGCTGGGTCAGCATAGCAGGGGTTAATTGTAGATGCCGGGGGAGGGGGAGTGCCCCAGTTGTTGGCCTAGCGCAATAGTGTTCCGCAGGCCCTTTAAAGGCTTGCGGCCAATAATTTGAATATTTTAAATGCAGCGGGGGTTTTCGATTGGAAACCCTGCTGCAAGGGTTAATATGGGGAGGCTGCAGGGGTCCCGATCTGGGCCTCTGCAGCATGGGGATGTATTTAGGGAGCAGGGGGGAGCTTTAAAGGCCGGAGTCGGGATGCTCAGAGGAAGCACGTTGGGCTTTAGTATCCTGTGTGGGAGCTTTTTTCTGCCTGTAGGGATTTTTGAGAGGTACGAGCTTTACGCCATAGATTTAACACCTTGCTCTCTCGGAGCCTATTCACGGATGTTTTTGTGTGTTAGCACGCAATGGCGGATGCGAGGAACTTATTGAGGTATCCTCGCCAACAGAACTAAGATGACTTTTGCAAGGTCCGCGTTAACAACGATTTCTAATTTAATATGGGCCCATATCATTTAACATAATTACACCCTTTAGAGTATAAAGTTGCAAGTCTTCAGTCTTGTAGGGTGCTTTAGGGATATGCGTTACAAACGTTTGATTTTAAGCTCAAAGACAAGGCCCTCCATTATTTTGCAGTGTACTAAATATTTTTTTTTTTCAAATGTTCTTTATTGTTTTATACAAAAAAAAAACAATCATACAATTAACATAATACAATTATCCCAAAAAACAAGACAAGGGACAGAGGTCTCAGAGCAACAACAACAATTTAACTGTACGAACTGGGGTTATGAGATTACTCAAAACTGAGTGAATCCCAGACCTTCCATTTAACAGGGGGATTTTTAATAACTCCCAGCATCTGAAAGTCCTTTTCTGAAGCTCGATTCCTACTGGCAATCGTTTACAATTGATTCAAACTGGGGTTCGAGGCCTTGTTCCATCTATAAGCCACTTGGCTGCCATGAAAATTTGCAAAAGACAAACTTTAATGTCCAGGGGGAGATTATCTGGGAAAAACATGAAACAGGATTAGTTTTGGAGATACCGGCAAGGGAAGTTTCAAAGACATCGAAAGAGAGCCAAGACATTGCTCCCAGGCTGGAAAAATGATTGGGCAATCATACCAGATATGAAGATGTGAACCCACTTGTCCACATTTCCTCCAGCAAAACTTTTTATTTTCATCATGTGAAATGTTAAATTTTGGTGGGAATAAAGTACCATCTAGTCAAAAAAAAAATATTGTATTTCTCTATATGCAGCATTTTTAATAAACCATTCTGTAATATTTAGAGCTTGAAATCACTCTTCTTTGGTCCATGTCATATTTAAATCTCTTTCCCAACTGATCATTCTACTTGATTTATTATTGTGTAAGGAGTTATTTAAAATGATATAACAACTCAATATTAAATGAGTTTTATCATTCTGAATAGCTAATTTTTCAAAGGCAGTCAATGACCTTACATTTTTAATATAGAATTTAAAGGCATCTAACCAAGCTTGTTTGAGAACGCCATAACTATTATCAAGTTGATCGGATGTGGCAAATGTGCCATTGTTTTTGAGTTGTACTTAACCCCTGTATAGTGTTACGGAATATGTTGACACGCTACAAATAAATAATAATAATAATAATAATTACATATGTGGGTCTTTTAGCAATAAAAGCCAGTACAAAAACTTTTAAACATATATGTTAATGGCTAAAAATTTAACACTTTCATATAAGAGAAATTTGTGTTTAGGTGAAACTTCCCATTCAGTCCAGCGGAGACTAAAAGAAGAAAGGTGATACATGTTAATGGTTGAGTAGGATGAAACTTTTATTTTAAACTTAGTTAGCCATTAAAATATAACCTATTCTCAACTTTCGTTTATGTTCCCATAGCTAACACAATCCAACTCTGTACTTATTCTTGGTAGAATACAATATTCTAGATAATAATTTTTAATATTGTTTTCCAAACAGAGCAAAAAAAATGATAAAAGTGTTTATATCTTTGTGATTCTGTTGTTCTCTTTGCCTTTTTATTATTGATCAATCACTTTCGCCAGTTGGATAATAACACAAAGACATCTCTAAGTGTAGTCTTATTAAAAAGGTTTATATATCAAAAACAATGCACATCTGACTCACATTCAGTAGTTCATCGATATGCACATTTCTTGAGCATGCCAAAGAGGTCCAATAATCTATCATTGAAAAGGATGTACTGGCTCCTTCATCTCCAACGGATCACACTTGACCTTTTGTGGACTGATGGAACAATAAAGCTACTAAGTTGTCCAACAAAGAGGCCTATTTGTAAGCTCCAACACCACTGCCTACTTGTAAATCTATTAAGACCTTTTCAGGGCATAGGTCTATGGGGAACAACAGATAATGTTGTGGTACATCGCAAATAGGTCTGTATGTTGGACAACCAAGTGGGATTATTTTTCTATCAGCCCACAAAAGATCAAGTGTCACCCACTGGAGATGAAGGAGCTGGTACTTCTTTTCCAATCATATATCATTGGAACTCTTTGTGCATGCTCTTCTAAATGTCAGTTGCATGTGCATTGTTTTTTGATATGGAAATCTATCACATATATAGTTGCCAGAGTTGATAATGTTTCCGATGTTGGTCACGCTTTTGTTTCTGTCCCTCGCACAGCGAGGGATGCAACTGCGAGCCTTGCTAAGAAAGGCGAGCAGTTGACGCATGCATGACTTTGGCTGCAATGAGCGGCAACACACGAGCATTTGAGGCACGGGAGGCACGCAGTTGGTTCAAATGCGTAACTCGAAAACACCAAAAAAAATACCAAAATAATAATAAAAAAATTAAAAAAAAAACACACACACACCACAGGGGGAGATCCAGGAAGCCTGGGAGTGAAGTTGCAAATTAATTGGAGCCTTATTTGGCGTTTTTCGTCGCTCGAAAATCGGCCAAGCAAGGGAAAAAACGGGGGCCAAAAAAACATAAAAATTCTGAAACAGGATAAAAAAGAGGCTCAGTTAGGCCAGGCACGCAGAACTTAGAAAATACATGACGCCGAAGACAGTAACACACACAAGCAGTTGAGGCACGCAAGTCATTCAGTTGGTTCAAACGCGTAACTCGAAAACACCAAAAAACTACCAAAATAACAAAAGCTAAATGATAACACACTCAGATACAGCACAGGGGGAGGGCCAGGAAACCTAGGAGTGAAGTTTCAAATGTATTGGAGCCATATTTGGCATTTTTCAGCTCTCAAAAATCGTCTAAGCAAGGGAAAAAATGCCGGACGAAAAAACATAAAAATTCTGAACCAGGATGAAACGAGGCTCAGCAAGGCCAGGTTACGCAGAAGTTAAAAAATACACAACACTGAAGACAGTAACACACACGAACAAGACCAGGCATACGGGACTTTGAAAATAAAACCAACGGCAGTCAGCGTGCGCCATGCAATTGGTGCTCAGAGGAGCAAAAGCCTAACATTGTGTGGCAAACAGCATTTCCAGCCTTAAAATGTTATTCCCGTAATTTTTGATGGCCAATTTCCTAGTTTAATAATAATATACTTAGAGATTTATTTGTGTTATTTTTATTCTGTATCTTATTATTATCCAAATGGCTGAAGTAATTGATTGGTAAAAGAACACCAAAGGGAAGAAAGGAACAAACATACATTCTTCCTTTTTTTGCTCTGTTGATCAATAATTGGGAAACCATTTGTAATTATTTGTGTGGTGTAATGCACATCTGCAGGATTTGATGCAAATTATTGGCAGTAATAGGATTTTTAAAGTTTACAACAATGTTTAATATAACAAAAATAGCTCATTACAAGACATATGGATTCTTTCATTTTGAATTAACACAGTATCATTCTAACAACAACAATTGAGGAGATTGTCAGTGGCTTGATTTCCAGTTGGGCCCAGTAAGTAGAAGCAACATTGCCATTCAAGATCATCGTTAAAATGTTCCCAGTAATTTATTTGCTCATATTTTGACAGTACTTATGAAAAAAAACATATTTGAATGTCAGAATGACAATCTATTTGCCAGATAAAGAATATACAGCATAAATGAGAAAATGTCAGACATATAATTTACGCTTTGTTTTGACTGAATAATAAGATTTTCTTGTCTGAGTCTAGGTGTACTGCAGTATATGTAATATAAAAAATATATACACTCTGCCCTGATCTCATAACAAAAAATTTGAATTTACAGTGAAACATGGGAGTTTTGTTCTCTTGGCCTTGGATCTGCATCACATTTCTTGGTAGAATAACATATTACTGCCAAGGCCAATGAGGCCTAGGCCTAGTGCAGCACATTTTCACAGGGCAGCAGTCTGTCTGAAAGTTCCAGTAACATCCTAAGCTGAAATAGCTAATAATTAGAACTGCCTTCAAAAGTCCAAACCCTGGACTTTGTGTAGGTGAAACGGAACAATCACTACACCATGCAATGAAATAACACAGATTAACTATAAACAAAGAGAAGAGATACTCCATTGGGATCACATTACTGTGAAAATAGACACAACATCAAAGATATGAGTCACATTATTGATGAGTAACTTTCAGACACAGACATTTCCAGTTGGGTCTAATAAGTACCAGGAACATTGCTATTCAAGGTCATCATTTACAGTCTCCCAGTAATATTTTGCTCATATTTTGACAGTGATTATGAATAAAACCACATTTGAATGTCAGAACGACAATCTATTTGCTAGATAAAAAAGTTAAACTTCCCAGGAAATGTAGCTATTTGTCTCATGGTGAAAAAGTGACAATTAATTCCTATCACATTATTTCATATAATGTTATAACATCTTTACTGGATATTAGTAGGTTACAACCTATCAATGAGCTCACAAATTAAGTCCTAAAACATTTGTTTCAACTCAAGTTGAGCAAAGGAGCTGTGTTGTTCTTTGGTGTCATATTTTGAATAGTATCTCTTCACACCATCACTGTGCTATTCATCCTATTTTTCTTGGTAATGTAATGTAATGTCAGAGCCTGGTGTATATATTATAGAAGGTTTATGAGCTACCGGAAATCTTGCACTGTAATCCTTCATAGTTAGGGCTGTATCTAGCTTTTTGGAGCCCTTAGGCAGGGATGTGCAGGAGCCCCTCCATGGACCCATTTTTACCTGTTCTGTACATGTAAGTTCCCTTTCCTGTTGTAGCTGTCTTATTCTAGGTGATTACCCCTTAGTAGCCAGTTTATGAACTGCAACATTTCCTTTATTTAAGGCAGGAAAGCGCCCCTAGGCGGCTGCCTATTTGGCCTAATATGTAAGCCGGCCATGTTTATAGTCAGTCATTAAACGTATCACGTTCTACTCCACTTTGTCCCATGATTTGATACGTAGGCTTTACATTTAAGAATTTCTTATAATTGTCTGTACAATGGAGCCACATTTTTTCCCTATTTTTTCTTTCACCTTCTTTCTGTCATCTAATATTTAAAATATTCGTACCAGTCTATTTCAAGATATATGAAATTGTACATGTTGAACCAGAGTTTGGTAATATAGTAATGATACATAAACTTGATTACTAATAATATAGAATCAATAATCTATCTATATAGGACCTATTATCTGTTTTATTATTGATAAAAACATATGATGTATCTATGACGATGAATGTAATCATTAACTACATTTCTGCTTATGTATTTATATTATTCCTATAAATATGTTATCCTAAATATGGTTTGTCAGGATGCAATTGAGAAATCAAATGGATTTACTGCATCTGTCATAAATTGTTCTTCTGAAATAATTTTCAGAGTATCTCTTTGCTGTTTACTATTGGAATGAGAATTGAGATCCCAAAATAATTACTTTATTGTATTGTATTTGATTTGCATTTATAGTCTTTAAAAGTGTATATTTTCATTTGACTTCTATTTGTTAATGCTGTTGTTTTGCTATCATATTATCATTTTATGTAAAAAAAAATAGATTGCATCTTAAGCAATACTTCTATATTTGTTCTATATTTTTGCATATAAAATGTGCTTAGTAAAAGTTATCTAATGCATGACACTTATGTTACTATCAAGTGTGTTTCAGCATATGTTTATCATTCAGTGTGTGTTGTTTTACTGTGCACCATTTAATGAGTGTTTCTGTGCATCAGTACTGCAGGATAGTACTGCATCTGCAGGATAGCAGAGGGAGCTCTGGAAAAACTGTTTCAAGTAAAGTATCACATACTACTAGACTTTGGCCCCTATTTAATTCCAAGCGTAATTACCATCATACAGGCTGTATTTCTGCGGGTTAGAAATTTGCAACAGTTACAGAGGTATTTAATTGAACAAGCCTGCAAGTACAGGGCCAAAGTCTAAAACCTTAAACCTTAAACCCATACGTAGCATTTCAGGGCATGATCATGATCAATTAAGCAAGCCTGTAAGTTGCAATTTAGAAATGAGACCATCATCATGATGTCAGTAAAACAGGGAGTTTAAACTACAATCAGTTAGTGTTCAGAAGTCCGATATGCAAGCAATAAAAATTAATGAAGAAATAGTTCTAGTCCATGTGGATGGCTTGATATGTATTAACTCCTTGTTTCCTGGGATCAATAAAACATGGAAATAAAATGTGAAAAGAATATTTTTTTTATTGCAGATTTGCGAGCTTGAGACCATTGTGCAGTTAATTCTATGACTTCCATTGCTTTCCTAGTCTTTTTAAGTACAATAGTGTGTTTTTATGTGCTTTTGCAGTGGTACGAACAGGTGTTTAACCCACTTGTGAGTCCTCTCTAGTATTCGTAAATGTTTTTGTTACATTGCCCATTTACAGGTTTAAAGGCAATTGCGGGCTTGTTGAATTGTTGGAATTCAATAAGGAATTTGCGTCTTTAGCACTGGTAAAAATTGCAGGCTTGAAACATCAAAGGAACAGATAAGACAGAGTTTTTGACAACCACCGGGATTTTGAGCGTGTAACTCGCAAAAGAATGAGGTTAGTTAAAAGAAGCCAATGATATATCAGTAACTTTTATGAGCTTTTATGGGCTACAATTAAATATGGGTCTATGTTTTGTGTTTTCCATGGGTAACATGGCACTACTTAAGTACCTATATCAAATTATTGCATACAACTAAAAAAAAACTAACTTATGCCTCTATTCAATTTAGCAAATTGTAATCACTGAAGCCCGTAAAGTAGCCCGTAAAAGATCCTGATATTTAATTGGCCACTTCTATCTACCCACAATCGTTTTGTGAGCTACAGGCTGAAAATTGCTGTGGGTTGTAAAAATCGTAACTCTGACCCATCTCTACCTTTGATCTCTCAAGACTGCAAATGTTACAATTGCAAAACTTGCAAATCAAGGTTTAATTGCAATAATTCCACAAAGCAACAATTGCTTTCAAACCTGTAAATGGCAAATATAGAAAAAAATATTATGGGTTTCAAATAGGACTCGCAAGTGGGTTAAATACCTGTTCGTAACTCTGCAAAAGCAAATAAATATACACTACTGTACTTTAAAATACGGGGAAAGCAATGGATGGTATTATAATTAAATTGCACAACAATCCTAAAGGAACAAATAGGCCTCAAAAATATATATTTGTTGGTTAATCAAGTACAGGGAGTGACCAAACATAGTATAGCTCACAGCTTCATTGAAGTACACAAGCACTTTCACCACCACAAGGTAGCGATCCAGAAGGGGACATGGGGAACATATACCACACTAATCTACCCTAACACATCAGGAAGATCCGCAAGCACACATGGAGGCTGTGTAGAGTCACGTGGAGCAACAGCCAACTCACCTCCATCAGGGCCAATCTCAGCTACGCATATTCTGTAAAGTCCCACGCCATTTCTGTTGGCCATTCAACAGTATACTTCTCATAATTCTATACTTCTCATGTGTCTTAGCTCACAAACTTCACCAAGAATGTTCTGCAAGGATGATATCCCAATGCTAAGAATTAAACCTAAAGTAGTGATGACTAATACATGCGATCACTTTGAAACAATGCCTGTGTCACTGTAATGGACTGGAATGTGCACATAATAATCTACTGGACAGTAACTAGGGCTTATTAGTTTACATATCCATGAACGTGACTGAAATGTGATGTATGTTGATGTCCCAAAACCCCAACCATTGAAAACACACAGAAACAGTATTAAGGGTTGTATTTTATACACAGAGCACACTCAGAAATGTTTACAACTGTGCAATAATACCATGGGTGTGGTGTGGGTGGATCCAGAAGGGCAAGATGCTTTTTGGCAAAAAAAATAGAAGTAACCATTAATACGCATAGCCCTTTCATATGGTCTTCATCTGCTCATTTAAACAGATGCAACACATCATAGATAGGAATGCTTCACTGTGACTTCAATCAGTTAGCAAAGAGTACTATCACTATCTCCATATGGAATAGTTGCGCCACACTGATATCACATTTAATTGGTATACAGGTAGTACCACGGGCAAACAGATGAGAATGATCACATTACTCTTATACACACTAGAAAATTGCCCGTTACAATAACATTGTAAGGCTCTTCGCAAGCCCCGCAATGAACGCCTATGGCGCTCATCGCCGGGCTCGCAATGATCGCCTTTGGCTGCCTTTCCTTCCGCCTACTGTACGGCCCACTCATTGCAGGGTTCATTAACCTGCAAGTTTTGTGCTTGGGAATGGCTTGTGTCTTTTTCCCCCAACCCCCCCCCCCCCCCCCCCCCCCCAGTCCCTTGCCTGAGTATTTTTCCTATGTGTGTCTGCTGAATGTTTGCATGTTACTTGCTGAATGCCTGGCGTTTTTTTGTGTGTTACGGTCTTTGCTGTCGTGTATTTTCTAAGTCCTGCGTGCCTGGCATTGGTGAGCCTCATTTTCATCCTGTTTCCGATTTTTTACGTTTTTCGTCCTCCATTTTTTCCTCGCTTAGCCAATGTTTGATTGACGAAAAATGGTAAATAGGGCTCAAAACCGCTTGCAACCTCACTCCCAGGCTTCATGGCTTCCCCCCTGTGCTGTGTGTGAGTGTGTTTTTATTTTTTTTACCATTATTTTGCTTGTTTATTTATGTTTTTCGAATTACACGCTGGAACTAAGTTTGACCGTTAAATTAACAAACTGCATTCCTCACGATCAGCGGCAAAGTGCTACAGTTGACGGCTCGCCTAGCTTTGCGAGGCTCACAAAGTGTGACCAACATCATAAGCGTTCCCAACACTGACATCTATATATGTAAGACCTATTAATCCTGATGTAAAATAAAGGCCATCATCCATAATACTGGTTTGGATTATCAGATCCCAATGTGACTGTGCAACTCTACAGCCGGGACTGTATTCATTGTAATTGGGCATAAGACTAGTCATGTTCATTAGTGATGATATATGGAGTCATATATGACATTTCAGGTCTATCTGCTGGGGATAATGCCAGTGATTGAATGCCTGATAGGCACTGGGTTGAGAGTTTACTTACATTTTATGATTGCACTGCTTGAAGATGACGAACATGGCTTAATGGTTGTGAGATTTGCCTATTAAGACCTAAAAAGAAAGGAAAAAGATATAAATCATAACACTATTAAGATTGACTACAACATCTCATCTCAACGGCAATCCACATTGAACATCGAATGCTGAAATGTTAAACATAAACATAAATGTACACACTCTGTATCCAGGCAATAGCATGTCAACATTTATACTAATTAATATTCAGTGAGTAGTTTTGACAAGGAGGACTTAGGGGATGTTCTAAACTACCTCCTTTTTCTCGGCACTGGGCCCCCACCTTCTGTGCCTGCGCAGCTCCTCCCTCTATCATGTGGAGGAGGTGTTGGCATGGCTATGTATCAGCTGGCATTGGCGGTAAGGTGTGAGATGAGGAGGCCAACGCCTCTGGTTGCCATGGTAGTGGAAGCTGTGGAACCAAAGCCTGGGTAGATATGAGCTGGCATTTCGACAACTCTTTTTGCTGCTCAATTAGTGCTCTCTTGGCTTGTCTGTCCCTATTTGCATTTTGCTCATACCTCTCCATCCTTCAATTGTGCCTCCTCATCTCATCATATATCAATCTGTTGCTGTTAAGGAGGGAGTTTATGATATTACTCTGCATTTTGAGCTATAGTGTCAGGTTACCCATTAGGGTGTAATGGCTTGCATCCTCCCTCTGAATGCGGAGCAGGATATACTTCAAAATGGCTGGTGCAGGGTTGTGAGGTCTGTCACTGGGCATCCCAGGCCTTTCGATGTGCTGTGGTGCCGGTGGGGATGGTGAAGACAGAGGTGCCGGTGGAGATGGTGCCACTGTTGGCCGTGGAGTTGGTGTCGCTATTGGCCATGGCAATGGTGTAGGAGGCACCGGTAGTGAAGCCCAAGTTGGCGATGCCAGTGTTGGGGAGCCCATGTTTGGGGAGCCCATTTGGTGAGTGGAGGAGTGGTGGGGTCCTGCCAAGGCATCCATTGGATTGGAGCAGGTGGCAGTGGTGGGCCTGCTGATGGTTGTCTCCAGTACCTGGACATCTCTGGAGGTGGCGGTGGTTGCTGGCTCCAGAACATGTGAGGTTGAAGTGGAGATGGCTGATCAGGCTGCGAACGTGCCCACAATGCATGGGGGGGGGGGGGTGATTCACAGACTGGTGATATTGGAGGAAGTCTTGCTGCTGAATGCCAACTTCCTTTGATGATCCCAGGCCCTCTGTTTTGTTTTGACCTTCCTCAACCACTACTTCAAGGGGTATATCTGCTTCCTCCTCCAGTGGAGCCAATGCCACTGCCTGTGTCTCTGTGGGTGGTCTACTCCTCCTTTGGACACATTTTACTGATATCACAAAACACTATCCACCAGTTCTATAGCCAAACCCCCATCTCTAGTTGCTAGCTCTCCTTTTTTACAGAGGGCCATAAACTAACCTCTCCCTTATGGCTATCTGAGGCCAGGGAGGATGCAAGCCTGGGCACCATATACATTCTTGTAGATAAACGTAACCCTTTGTCCCATATATGAATGAATTAACTTTATGGTATATAAGCATATCCTAAGACCTACAGTAAATGTGCTGTGGCCTAACTCTATGTATAGCTATGTGTACGTATTATTCTATATGTGTGACTTATGTAATTTCAGTAATTGTGTGTGTTGTAAATTAACACCCTTATTAAATTAAAATTCGGCAAATTCTAAAGGGTTCTGTATAAGCACATAGCATATGTTTTTTACAGAAGTTTTTAGTTAGTGAACTTCTATGCAAAAGCAAGGTCTTCAATAACTAAAAACTTCTGTAAAAAACATATGCTATGTGCTTATATAGAGCCCTTTAGAATTGACCGAATTGCAATTTATTAAGGGTGCTAGTGGTAATATTTCTTTGTAGTCAAAATAACAAAAAACTTACAAAACTGCCCTTTCTCTCTCTCTTTCTCTCTCCAAAACTCAGAAACCCACCAACGCCTAGACGTGTTGACTTTCTCAGCTACAGGACAGTCAAGGACTTACAGTTTCCAGTCACATTAAAAGTCCTTTCCTGCTCCATTTCATTGGCGTTCTCCAGTTCCTTTTGGTTAATTGGGCTGTGACAGGATCGGAAATTGCAGGCTTGCTTAACTTTTGCTCCCTTCACATGATTGGTCACCTGGAATTGTTACATAAAAAAACAGGGTTTTATGGTGTTAGCCCTGTAATTGTGTCCTTGAGTCAATTAAATACAGCCGTAACTGTAACAAATTTCTAACCTGCAGACATACGGCTTGTATGACCGTAACTACGGCCAAGTACATATGTAATAACCAGGGCCTACCAAGCTGATACACACCCATTTTACCCATCTCTCATACCCAGCTATTACCTTAACTGCATATATAGTTGTGAAATATATTAATTTGTTTCCCTTATTAAATGAGTGTATTTAGGGATGGACAAAAATATCTAACACTTAGGAGCCAGACAGGCTTGCACTCTTAAGAACCTCATGTTACAGTATAGGAGCCCTATGTATATCAGGTGCTCTAAGTTAGGGCACTGCTGTAAGTTTGTTATTATTAATATATTTTGATATTAAAATGATGTGACAATTGTATTTATAGCTTAAATCAGTAAAAATGTGTTTATTTTGTGTTAAATTATGATATAAGTATAGATAATGTATCAGAACATTTGTTCCTAGGCCCCGTGGTTTTGTGACATGTATTTACCCCTTGAGTACTGTGTTGTATGTCACAGTGATTTATGTATCATACAACGTGCTTTATACTAACATATATTTTTTTAATCACACATATGTTGATACCGGACTGTTAAATGTCAATTAAAGGGACAGTTAATTCAGCACAACTTGGAGCACACCAATGTAACATACTCATAAAAACATATTGAAATACTTTTTGAATTTTTTGAATAGGTGCATTTTTTCACATAAAAAATCCTAAAAGTAGTGTATGAGCTCTGGCAAGTCCCCCAGGCAGACTGGGAGCAAGAGCTCCGTGCTCAGAGCAGACACAGAGAGTGATTTAACGCTTCTCAAATACATCTGTGCAGAGAAATGATGGCTTCAAACTGCAAAATATGTGACTTGCGAGTTAACCAGTAGCTGGCTGCATTCCAAGAAAAAGTCATAAATCTATGTGTGCAGCATTTTCTTCCATTTGCTATTGGCAGATGTTGTTAATCATGGGCAGTCAGGAGTCTGTTTGTAAACAAACCAACGACCTTACATTTTCAGGCTGTTATTAATGTAATTTAAAAAAAGCAATAGATCATTTTAACATAGAATTGTGTGCTCTTTCCCACCAGGAAGAGCACTTATGGTGAGGTAACTATGCCTTTAATGTTGAAATGTCATCATTTTGTAGTGCTTTTTGTGCCATGCGGTCACTTTCAATGCTTCTAGGGGACTCAGCAAATGTTTGAAAACTAGTTGCAAGTTGTCTATGGTAACCGTAAATCTTTCTTCTGCTTTTTCAAGTTATGGCAGTGCCTTGATTTGCAAGTGATCCATAAAATCTTATTTTCATAGGGTTTGGGTGTCAAAGTCTAACAGAGTAACTCATATATAATATTTATTTGTGCTTCTTACTAACTGATGGGATTAAGGAGCACAGGACATACACAGACTGTGTTATCTACACCAATTGCATGTGATAAACCTTTACATATTGCAAGAAGTGTAAAATGGATCAGAAATCATTTATAGATTATCACTATAAATTATTATGTTTATATAAATCATATAGAGCTCTAAAAAAAGAGTGCCTTGTTGGTAAACAGATACAGTATTTGCTCATGCTGTGTATGACTTTTTCTAAACATTTATCGAAAAAGATTAGACGACATTTTTCATAGAAAACATAAATATACTACATTCTTTTCTTTTATTGAGAAATATTGAATTGTTTTGTATTTTTCACTACTATACAAATTGTATATTTTCTTAGTCAAACATACAAATAGTGCAGTATATAATTATATAGATGATTATACTTATATTCTTCTGTTAATTTGAGATCAAGAAAATATACTCCAATTGCATTGTGGCTAACAATAATGTATGGTATAACTAAGGGATATTTTAAAGCAAAAATAAATTTATATGCTGATGTTAAAGTCATTGTGCATTTTAATGATACTTCAGTATAATTGCATATTCAAAATCATTACTTATGGTCTAATTTAAATCTCTGATTCAGTAATCCAATTATATCTGCAGATCCCTACGGTCCCCAGCTGCTATTTCTTTCTGTCGGCACTACAGTGAGCTACATGATTCCCAAAGTACAGTAGTACTGGTAGAAAAAAGAAGCTGTCATTCATTTTCAGCTGATTAAAATTGTTAATTTAAAATACAATTTACATTGTTTATATATCTAAGAATGAAAGAAGAGTGCTATTTCTATAGTGAATGTACATGTTCATATATTTAATTGGCTTGGAATTCAGTTAATTTTGCAACTGACTCATTTTGAAAATATGTAAAATATTTTTTTAAATTGTCAAACATATGGACTTTAAATTAAACTGAAAGCTAGAGGGACTATGGGCTGTATTCAGTCCCCCATATTGCAAAGTTACAAAGGTAAAAATTGCCCAGTAACTGTCCCTAGTTATTCTGTTCATCCATTAAAGCAAGAGAGCTGCGGCAAATCAGAGCCACAAATTACAGCAAACATTTGCATTGATTTTTTGACATTCCAAATATTACCAGTGACTCTTTCTTAGTTTTACACTAAATTCCTATTCAATTGAGATTTTACTGAGCACTCGCAAATAATGGCGTAATATCAAAAATGGGAAGGAAAATGTTGGCAAATGGTTTTAAAACCATGTCTGAAAGCCATAGCAGCACTTAAAAAGACACTAAAGATCTACAGTACTCAAGAGGTTAATACATATCAGTATACCCACATGGATTATAAACAGATTCTCTAATGCATTGTGAATTGAAGGGCTAGCTCTATCTGCAACTTTATTTAACTACTCTCAAATTCTTTCTTGCATTTATTGGTGCTTGCTCACACTCGTACTTATACAATATCATAACATTCTCATCCTGGAGCTGTGTCTCATCCGTAATTTAAGTAAAATGGCTTTGTTTGGTGTAATATTACAAGTGAACACGTGATTCTACACTAAGGCCCCTATTCAATTGTTCAAACCGCAATTACATGACCCTGTAATGGAGCCCGTAAATGATACTTTTAGCTGCTCGGATTCCAATTGCACTTTACAGGCTCAAAAGCACTGAGGTTGTCCAAAATTTAACACCGTCCTATCTCCTCCTTTGATGTTTCAAGGCCGCAAATGTTACCAGTGCTAAAAACACAAAATCCATATTCAATCAAAGCAATTCAACAAGCCAGCAATTGCCTTCAAACCCGTAAATGGCAAATGTATCAACAAAATTATATGAGTACTAGATACGAATCGCAAGTTGATTAAACACCTGTTCGTAACACTGCAAAAGCAAATAAAGACAATACTATACCTAAAAATACTGGGAAAGCAATGAAAGGCATTATAATTAATTGCACAACAGTCTCAAGCTCGCAAATCTGCAATAAAAAAATCATTTTTTTTATATTTCCATGTTATATTGATCCCGGGTGTCAAGGAGTTAATACATATCATGGAACCTGCATGAACAGGAACAGTTGCTTTAATGATTTTTATAGATTTCAGGATTGCGAGTCCAATTACACAATGGACTTCTAAACACTAATTGATTGTAATTTAAACTCCATGTTTTAATATTATTTACTATTGGCTCTGTCTAAACTGTAACTTACGGCCTTGCTTAATTGATCATGATCATGCCCTGAAACGCCACGGACTGGTTCATGGTTTAGGTTATGGGGCTGTGAACATGTAATGAGTCAATTGAATACATCTATATATGTAAAAGATTTGTAACCCGCAACCAAAAGTTCAGTTTGAAGATAATTACAGGCTTGCCATTGAGTAGGGGCCTAAGTATGTTACTGACAAAACAGGATTTACCGATATCGGGTTAGATCCGTAATATTGCCATATTGCAAATTCATAGACTGATACTAGTTCATGGTTGCACAGTACATTTGTTACTGTAGAATTCCCATTCAGGCTCTAACTAGATTTATATTCACTGGGAGAATCGAGAGTTGGTACCTGAGTATCCTTAGAAACATGAAAAATATGGAGCTCTTTATCTACTTAATTGAAACAAAATGCTTGTTTTATGTGATAGTCACAAAAATGCATTCATCAAGGAAATGTTTTCTTTTTTTTTTGTTTTAGACAGAATTCAGGTCCATGAAGGCATCTTCTGTATCTGCAAGCGTTGTCAAAGAAATGAAGTCATTGTAAGATATTACCAGTGCCTCTCAGGTAGACATTCTTTCACTTAAAGCAACCCCCCCCCCCCCCCACTTAACATGTAGCTCCCACAATATTAAAGCTGTCATATATCCAGATATCTAAGACATGATTGTTGGTAGCTTAAATGTAGACTAATACCACTATGGCAGTGGACTTGCAAAGTCCCACAATGGCACGTTAATGAAAGCCGCATTAATACGAGCACTAGTGAAGCATGTTATCCTGACCTTAATAGCAGTCTGAGAACAGAGATATGTCATTTTGAGTACAATAATCCTCTACCATTTGATAAGTATCGCAACTACTATACAGCAAACTTTGTCATTTGTGTACTGGATTTCTTTATGAATACAAATATATTATTTGTATAAACTATCGTATTAGCTTTGAGTATTAACAGGGGTCTATATGACTCAAGTACTCAGCTTCTCCATGAACATTGTAGTTCATGAATAACACCCATAGGGTGACTCCACACTCCACCTCACGTGAAACAGACAGGAAGATCCAGTTCCCGGACCAGTGGAACCAGCCTTCATCGCTCATTGCAGCCTAAGTCCTGCGGCTTAAGTCCCACGCCTCACTTTGCAAGGCTGGCATTTGCGGCCCTACCGGCCGCAAGAGTGACGACAACTCGCAGATTGACAACTATTATAAGTGATATATTGTGTGGTGTACTGCCCCCCAGTGGATGGTGCAAGTCACAAAATATTGAAGGAATCCTCTCCAGATAACGAGTTAACTGCCTGGAGCTGTGCTAATTAAGCTGCAGGTTTGGTAAACCTTTTTAAACACACACTCAGGGAAAGGGGAACTGTTTAGGCTCTGGCCTAACTGGTGTGAGCAGTGTATGGAGCCTGCGTTCAGGGGCTCTGAGGCCTAGCCAATTACACAAGCTGTGAGGAGCCTGGAAGTTGCAGCTAGCAGAGAGAGCTGTCGGCTCTTTGGATTGCTTCAAGAGCATAATGTGTGAAAGTTTTCTCACACAGATACCAAAGGTGAGCTGCTTTGTAGAAGCTTTGTATGGAGTGCTGAGCTGCTGTCTCCTGGAGCTGCAAGTGCCAGGTCCTGCTTGAAACCAGAAAACCTGAGAGAGAGAGAGAGTCTGAAGGGAACACAGTAAGTGTTCTAATTGAGTAGGACCATAGTCCTAGGAAAACTGCTGTTTGAGCAAAGCCAGCTCTGAGTATTTGTACTTGTTGGATATTGCTGTGTTACTAAACTTGAGAGAGCTGTGTTGCATACTGAAGCTACCAGAGAGATGGACACTCTGTTGACCTTTAAGGTCAGAAGACTGTTACCTTTATGTTACCCCCAGGGAAAAGACTGTGATATATATAAGAGTGACTTTTCTCATTTTGAGAACCTGTGTACTCTTTAAAGGGTCCCTGGGGGGGCACTTGGAGAGCAGGGACGGCCGGTGTCCTTGCCACAAGGTGGCGACGATACAGGAGACTACTACATGCAGATTTCCTAAGGAGATTGTGTGCACAACAGAAAATAGTGCTGTTACTGATATAAAGTCTTGTTTTCGCCTGTAGCAGATAAGCTGCTCGGGTGGAAGAATGTCAGTCCGTTTATGTAGATTTTTATGTCCTTTTTTTTTCAAAGTCACTACTTCAGTTATATTGGTTATTGGCAATTTAATGTGCTTTGCTGCACTATACTATACATTCTATTGACTCTTTCAAGAAAACCACAGTTTTATATGACCATCCATGTCACAATATATATATATATATATATATATATATATATATAATCACATATATAGTTGTCAGCATGCGGGTTGTTGCTAACACATGCGAGGGCTGAAAGCGAGGGCTGCAGTTGCTGGCAAGGAGCACCAATGGTGCTCCTTGCGATGGTGGAGATGAGCGCCGTAGGCGCTCATCCCTATGACCCCCTATGACTTTCGGACCGCAAATGCGGACCCTCGCGAAGCCAGGGGCCGCATTTACGGAGGTGGAGGCTCTACGGTGCCTCACAACCAGTTACAAATGACCCCCCAACGGGACTTGGAAAAAAGAACATAAACACGTAATGACTAACTATGTCTTACACAAAAATATACAAGCCGCGGGACTTAAAAAAAAAGAAATTGCGAATTTACACAAAAACAATTATGACCTGCGGGACTTCGCAAAATACGACCTTAACGGACAACCCGCGCACAGCGCCAAACATTAAAAAACACAAGAATACACACACAAAAAAATAAAAACCTTACCTACACCAAGGGGGGACACCCAGGACCTCTGCAACACTGCTTAAACCTTGAATTCTGCCAAATGTACAAAGGTTAGCTACTCGAAAATATCCTAAGCAAGAAAAAAAATGGCCGATGAAAAAAACAAAACCGAGGCTACATGACCTTTAAAGCCGCTAAATTCCACAAAGCAAATACAGCTTTTACAAAAACCTGTGTGACCTACAACATACACCATTTGCAAGGACACTAAATCATACAAACCCGCCTACCACATACACATTCGCCGCCATTTTACAACACTAACTTACAGAATGCTGAAGTAGACAACTACACTAATGGCTTCCCATCGCGCATGCAGCCTATTTACACTACACACTTCACACATTGCTGACACTTACACCTCAGCTCCACAACACTGCAAACCTACATTGTATGCTGCAGGAACATGAACACAGATTGTCAGCTCTTCAGCACAATGCTTCCTGCATGTATTACTTACAAATAGGTAAAGTATATTAATTTATTAATTTACTACTTATTTCATTAGCATCACAAAATACATGTACACAAAAAAAAAACACTTTCCCAATAAACGCAAAAGACATTCACTGCGAGCCTCACAACGAGCGCCAACACTGCTCATAGCACACAAACTACACCAGGGCACTGCAATAAGCTCAAAAAGCAGATCAGCGCTGACCTTACAGTGACTGCAAAAGCGCCTCTGATAAAAAAAATACAACAACCAAGAGGCTCGCAATGAGCGCCGCCAAAGGCGCTCAGCGAGCCTCGCAATCAGTGCCGAGATCTCAGACCACCACAAAAAATAATGTCTGTGCCAAACACCATTTTTTGACTTACAATTCTATTGCCGTCATTTTTTGACGAGCAATTTGCTAGTGTATATATAATGAAGAGTAAGGTAGCCGTGAGTGTCTAGTAGTCCAGATGAATAATCAGAGTATTGCAATATATAGTGATACCTTTAGTATTGAACAAACATATTCATAAATATATGACAAGCTTTCGAGAGCTATACTGATATTAGATTCCCATACATGAAACATAGATAATACAGGCTTTAAAAAAAAAAGAAAGAATGTTCTGTTCGGTCAGCTGTGAAGAAGACTCCATGAGCCTCATTCAATTCGGAAGCGCAAGTTATGGAGGAGTAGGCCATATGTCTGCAGGCCTGCTGTGGGCCCACAGCGATCACAAGTTATGGTGCTATTCAATTGCTCAAGGACGCAAGTTATGGGCCGATAGCGAAATTCTGAAATTATGCCGCCATAGGTAGCATTTGCAAGCTTGAACATGAAGGCAGTAACTCCTGCGATAGAAACAGACAATGGAAACAGAAGTTGTAATCATTACAGCTTTGAAAAATGGAGGATGGATTTCAAAGTCCTACGGGCTTGAATTACGAGTTACTTTCGAACCCACATTCCAGATATGGTGCAATATTGATAAAGGCGTAAATATGATATTCTATCACATGCAAGTTCCATTATATGTATTAACACATTGATTGCCATGATTGATATAACACAGAATTTAAACATGAAATAAAGTATTTTTTGTGGCCAATTTGCGAGCTTGAGAATGTTGTGCTCTTAATTCTAAGACCTAATATCACTTTCCCTTTTAATAAAAGTACAGTAGTGTGTGTATAATTGCATTTAAAGTGCTCAGGACATGTCATTAAGCCCTTTGCAAGTCCTCCTTGGAACCTGTAACTTGTGGCTCAATTTTTGCCATTTGCAGGCTTGACGGATTGGTTAGCGAGGGGGAACCAGAGTAATTGAATAGCAAATTGCGATTTTAGCGCTCGCCAACTCTTGCGGCCGTAAAAGACCAAAGGCATTAACTTGCATTGTTAACCATTGCATTGAATTGGAGTCTGTAGTCAGCAACTCGACCGGAGCCCGCAAAAAGAGCTACAACTCCAAGTCTCTATGAGTGTAGATCAGAGAAAATAAAAAGGGTCGTAAATATTTGCAGGTCATAAGCAGTAGGGTATCATAAAACTGTAAGGCGACAAAAACAGACCAGAAGGAAACCAAAAAAGAAAAAAATATCATATCAGGAATATCACATATTATAATTGTCTAACTATGAGACGTCGTCGCGCTTTGCGTGTTGCGTACGACTTAGCGATGAGCGACGTAGCGTAGGCTAGCCGTTAGACTCGGTGCACTTAGGCAATGAGCGTTGAAAGCGCTCATTGCCACCAAGCCATGCATAGTGAGGAGAGCCTTTAAACCCGGAGCACTTAAACAATGAGCGCCTTCGGCGCTCAATTCCGGCGAGCCTTGTGTAGCAAGTCGTTAAACTCGGAACACTTGGGCAATGAGCGCCTTTGGTGATCTTTGCAGGCGAGCCTCGCATAGAGAGGGTAGCCATAAAACTCGGAGCACTTATGCAAAGAGCGCCTACGCGAGGCGAGGCGAGCCGTTAAACTCGGAGCACTTAGCGGGACTTTGAAAAAAAAAATACGAGATGCAAAAAATTACAAGATTAGCAGCCGAACCAAAACTCCAAAAATTACAAAAACATTACAGACAGCATGGGGCAACAGACAGGATGTCTGTGATTGAGGTGGAACGCAAATTTAACTTGATTTAGACGATTTTCGACATACAAAAATCGCCTATGCGAGGGAAAAAATCGACACCGAAAAAAATTAAAACGAGGCTACACAACCCCGGACCGCACAAAACACTACAAACCACGTAGAACACATCTCACTACAACCTACAAGATACACTATTATAAAAGTCGGAAAATACTCACGAGACGCGTACCACATTAATATTATTACGACTATACAATGCCGCTTTACACAATAAACCAACTGTTTTATCTTGCGCACGCAGCCTATTTAGAATGCACAGTTCAAACAATCATTACACCTTATAAGCCGGGCACCAACACTCACAATGTATATTCTATGCAGACGCAAAATAGAAACAGATTGTTAGCTCTTCAGCCTATTGCTCGCTGCATATATAAATTATAAATAATTAAAGTATATTAATTTATTGCATAAATAATTAATTATTAATTAATTGATTAATTGAATAAATCATTAATTATTACTTAACTACCGTATATACTCGATAGTGATGTCGCGAACATCACATTTTTGGTTCGCGAACATCGGACGCGAACTTCAATCCAATGTTCGCGAACGGGCGAACCCGGCAAACCGCCATAGACTTCAATGGGCAGGTGAATTTCAAAACCCACAGGGACTCTTTCTGGCCACAATAGTGATGTAAAGTTGTTTCAGGGGGACTAACACCTGGACTGTGGCATGCCGGAGGGGGATCCATGGCAAAACTCCCACGGAAAATTACATACCGTATATACTCGAATATAAGCCGACCCGAGTATAAGCCAAGGCACCCATGTTACCACAAAATACTGAATAAAATGAGTAACTCGAGTATAAGCCGAGGGTGGGAAATGTGCTGCCCCCTGTGTCCCTCTTGTGCCCTCTGTGTCTCCCTCTCTCTCTGTGTCTCTTCCAACCTCTCCCTTCCCTGTGTCTCTCCCCCCCTCCCTTATCACCCTCCTCAACCCCACTCCTTTCAACCTCCCTCCTCATCCTCAACCTCCCTCCTCAACCTCAACCTCCCTCCTCATCCTCAACCCGCTCCTCAACCTCCCTCATCATCCTCCCTCCTTAACCCCCCTCCTCAACCCCCATCCTCATCCTCTCTCCTCAACCCCCCATCCTCAACCCCCCAGCCTCAACCTCAACCCCCTCCTCATCCTCAACCTCATTCCTCAACCCCCCCATCTTCAACCCCACATCCTCAACCCCCTCCTCAAGCCCCCCATCCTCATCCTGCCTCCTCAACCCCCCCATCCTCATCCTCAACCCCCACCTAAACCCCCCCATCCTCATCCTCAACCCCCTCCACAACCCCCCGCCTCAACCCCTCCTCCTCATCCTCAACCTCCCTCCTCAACCTCCCTCCTCATCCTCACTCCTCATCCTCACTCCTCATCCTCCCTCCTCATCCTCAACCTCAACCTCCCTCCTCAACCCCCCATCCTCAACCCCCTCCTCAACCTTCCTCCTCAACCTTCCTCCTTAACCCCCCATCCTCATCCTCAACCCCCTCCTCAACCCCCCTCCTCAACCTCCCTCCTCAACCTCCCTCCTCATCCTCACTCCTCATCCTCCCTCCTCATCGTCCCTCCTCATCCTTCCTCCTCATCCTCAACCTCCCTCCTCAACCCCCCTCCTCAACCCCCCTCCTTAACCCCCCCATAACCCCTCCTCAACCTTCCTCCTCAACCTTCTTCCTCAACACCCCCATCCTCAACCCCCCATCCTCAACCTCCCTCCTCAACCTCAACCCACCTCCTCAACCTCAACCCCCCTCAACCCCAACCCACCTCATCAACCTCAACCACCCTCAACCTCCCCCCTCAATCCCCCTCAACCCCAACACCCCTCCTCAACCTAAACCCCCCTCAACCCCCCTCCTCCACCTAAACCCCCCTAAATACCTCCACTCACTTACCTGCTTGTGCTCCGGCCTCCGCTCCTTGACCCGGCGCGTATGTGATGTCACATGCGCGCAGTTTCATTAGCATATACTGGGTGCCAGAGCACAAGCAGGTAAGTGAGGGGAGAGGGGGAGGTATTTAGGGGGGTTTAGGTGGAGGAGGGGGATTGAGGGGGGATTAGGTTGAGGAGGGGGGAGGGAAAGAGACACGGGGTGGTAGAGAGAAACACAGGGGGGTTAGAAACACATGGGGGGGTAAGAGACACAAGGGGGGGTTAGAGACACATGGGGGGGGTTAGAGACACACGGGAGGGTTTAGAGACACACAGGGGGATTAGAGAGACACGGGGGGGTTAGAGAGACACGGGGGGAGAGTGACTCGAGTATCAGCCGAGGGGGCCATTTTTTGCCTTAATAAAAGGGCTGAAAAACTCGGCTTATACTCGAGTATATGCGGTAGTTGATGCAGAGTCTGGTTTTAAGCCATAAAGGTCATAAATCACCTAACATTCCTAAATTGTTTGGAATAACATGCTTTAAAACATCAGGTATGATGTTGTATCGATCAGGTAGTGTAAGGGTTACACCCGCTTCACAGTAACAGACCAATCTCCCCGTTTAATGCACCGCAAACAACCACAAACAGTCCCTTTGCACAACTGCAAACTCCCCATTTGCACAAGGTTGGATACCAAGCTAACCATGTCCCGTTCCTTGTCCTCACTGATGTCATTGAAGGTCTCTTCCTCCACCCAGCCACCAAGGGTCCCCGAAAGGTGACAACAAGCCCCCTGGGACGCCTGCTGTTTTTGGTCTTCCACCTCCTCAAAGCCACCTTCCTCCTCTGACTCCTCTTCGTCAGACTGCTCTCTCTGCGTTGCCTCTGTCTGCGTTATTATAAGGTGTGTACTGTTAAGTAGTACTATTCCTATCGGTTTAATCCCCGTTACGTCCACTATTAGGGGACGTGTATATGGCATTGATTTTTGGAACAGGGAGATGGAAAAAGATGCTTGGTCAGACCTCCTACTTCAAATAAGGTGCCACCAGATATGAGTGTCACTGTGCACTGGCAAAAGTTGGCAGAGTAGATGCAATAGGCTTCACATACACGCCTGTAGGCAGGCAATTGCTATTCAATCTATTACAGTCAAAAAAGTGTTGTTTTATGTCACTGTACACTACGGTTGCACCAGATATGACGTATCACTGTGAACTGGCAAAAGTTGGCAGAGTAGATGCAATAGGCTTCACACACACGCCTGTAGGCAGGCAATTGCTATTCAATCTATTACAGTCAAAAAAGTGTTGTTTTATTTCACTGAGCACAATATAAGCTGTGAGCCTGACACAGGCAGGCAACTGAAATTAGATTAATTGTAGTGGAAGCTAAATACACAGCCTGGCTATCTATTTCCCTATTAAATCTCCAGCAGCTACACTATCTGTCCTCTCACAATGAATGCAGCTTCAGAATTATTCTAAAATGTATGCTGTCCTTCAGATGGAAGGCCCTGGAAGGGAGTGTATGCTGCTGATTGGCTGGAATGTGTCTGCTGACTGTGAGGTGCAAGGACAAAGTTTCCTCAATGATAAAGTATAGGGGGCGAACCCAAAAGCACATTAGTTTGCCGTCCGATGCGAACATGAACATGGCAAAATCGCTGCGAATAGTCCGCGGGCGAACTGTTCGCGACATCTCTAATACTCGAGTATAAGCCGAGTTTTTCAGCCCTTTTTTTAAGGCTAAAAAGGGCCCCTCGGCTTATACTCGAGTCACTCCCCCCCCCCTGTGTCTCTCTAACCCCCCCATGTCTCTCTAACCTCCCCTTGTGTCTCTCTTCCCCCCGTGTCTCTCTACCCCCCGTGTCTCTCTAACCCCCCGTGTCTCTTTCCCTCCCCCTCCTTATCTCCCCCTTCATTCTAACCCCCCTCCCTCATTCTACCCCTCTTAAACCCCCCCCCCCCTCTTCCCTCACTTACCTGCTCCGGCCTCAGCTCCTTCCGGGTCTTGATGTGGCGCGCATGTGACGTCACATGCCCGCCACGTCCTTAGCATATACCGGTGGCCGGCGCGTGTGACGTCACATGCGCGCCACATCAAGACACGGAAGGAGTGGAGGCCGGAGCAGGTAAGTGAGGGGAAGGGGGGGTATTTAGAGGGGTAGTATGAGGTGAGGTTTAGAATAATGAGGGGGGTTGAGGATGAGGAGGGAGTTTCAGGAGGGAGGTTTGGGAGGGGGTTGAGGATGGGGGGTTGTTGAGGTTGAGGAGGGGGTTGAGGATGAGGAGGGAGGTTGAGGATGAGGAGGGAGGTTGAGGAGGGAATTGAGGATAAGGAGGGGGTTGAGGATGAGGAGGTGGGTTGAGGTTGATGGAGGGGTTGAGGATGAGGATAGGGGGTTGAGGAGGGATGATGAGGAGGGAGGTTGAGGATGAGGAGGGGGGAAGAGACGCAGGGAAGGGAGAGGGGGAAGAGACACAGGGAAGGGAGAGGGGAGAAGAGACACGGGAGAGAGAGGGGGACACAAGGCACAAAAGGGACACAGGGAGCAGCACATTTCCCACCCTCGGCTTATACTCGAGTCACTCATTTTACCCAGTATTTTGTGGTAAAATATGTGTCTCGGCTTATACTCGGGTCGGCTTATATTCGAGTATATACGGTACATATACATAGAAATATATATCTCTCTCAGAGGACCAAAAGTACACGACATGAGAGGCTCGCAATAAGTGCCGAAGCTCCTAAGCCTCGAGATGAGCACTGAAGGCGCTCAGCGCAAGCCTCGCAATGAGCGCCGAAGGTCCTCACAGTACAAAACGGTTTCAATTATGTCTCAAACAGCATTCCCATGGCTTAAAATTTTATTGACCGTCATTTTTCGATGGGCAAGTCGCTAGTAGAAGGTTATAAAAAGTTAAGATAATGCGACAAAAAAATCATATTTAGATTAAGTACCGTATTTTTAATATTAAAGTGTGTTGTCATTTTAATTTCAAAGGTCTTTCTTTCTTGTGTATTTTTCAAATGACCTCTGAGTATTTTAATTTTCAAGTTCTGGATGGAGTGGTTATTTTGTTAAAAGTGGTGTCCTACTGGGGTACATAAAGCTCTTGTTGTTTTGCATGGCTGTGTCCTCTTTGCAGATATGTTGACATAATTTGCAGCGATTTTTGGTGCAAGGTTTGGTGCCATTCTCTCTGTGGTGCTGTTTATTGGCTAATCTTCTGTTCACCAATGTTTCTCAAATTTGGTGCTTATATAAATGCCAGAATGGGAGGTTTGGGAGTCAAAGGCTCAAAAACTCTGGGTTGTCAAAAACTTAACTCGGCCCTATCCTCCTTTGATGTTTCATGTCTGTAAATGTTACCAGTGCTAAAAATGCTAAATCCATATTCAATTACAACAATTCAACAGACCTGCAATGGCCTTCAAACCAGTAAATGGCAAATTTATGGATTGTGAGTCAGATTGCAGATTGGACTCTGTTTTACTGACGTCATGATGACGGTCTCATTTACTATTGGCTCTGTCTAAATTGTAACTTACAGGCTAGATTAATTGCTCATGATCATGCCCTGAAATGCTACATATGGGTACATAATTTATAGTTTCAGGCTTTAGCCCTGTAATTGCGGGCTTGAGTCAATTGAAAACATCTGGAATTGTAACAATTTTAGGGTAGCAGTTTTTTAGAAACAGTGCAGTTTGTGAACTGTTCGCATGCCCCTGTGATTAAAGTGTGCTGTAAATAAACGTAGTTGAAACTGAGGAGCACCACGTGTCATTGAAGTCAGAGGTGAACGTCGTCAGTGAAGGTGTGTGAGGGCCAGCCGACATGCTCCAGTTTAGCAACTCACCGTCCAAATAAACCAGGGGGCTGACACACGTGTCTAAAATGACAATACAGAGAAACCTGTTGCGTATGGTACTCTGAAGTGAACGGCTGGTCACTGCACCCATGCTGACAAGGGTTCACCATCAGTAATGGCTTAAATTTGCACAATGGTACCGAAATTGGACCTCTTAAAGTGTTGTCTACTCTGATGGGTCATGTCTTCTGCTCCATCAAACTCTCTGCAATTATTGTTGGAAGAGCACAAGCTGGTGGTGGCAGCGTTATGGTCTTTGGAATTTTGTCTTGGCATTGTCTGTGTCCTGGAAGGCACTCTCAACCAATTGGGCTATCTATCGATCCTTGCAGATTAAGTACACCCATTCATGTCAACGCCATAATTGTCCAGGAGAGGTTGTAGGAGTACAACGAAGACTCCGAGCAAGAAGTACCCTGTCCTTCACATTCCCAGGACCCCATCAGGCACCTGTGGGACCACTTCAATCACCATGTTTGCTGTATGGATCCTCCACCATGCATTCTTCAGCAGCCTTCGGATGCACTCAAGTCTGCATGGCTCTAGATACCCTCACCAACCTTCCAGCATTGATAGATAGATACATAGATAGATACATAGATACATAGATAGATAGATGTGTTGTTATGTATGTAGGGACCTGGATAGGTCATTTCTGCAAAAATGTAAGCCAAAAAGGGAAATGGGGTCATAGCAGTATAAATATGAAGGGGATTGTTTTGGAATAGAACAGTGATTTACTCTACTACTTAAACCTGCATCATTTCAGTAATATGACTGAATTTATATCATGTAAACCTCAACCCCAGCATTTGTTATACATTGCTAATAAAAGTGCTTCAGGATGGAAAAAGCCTGCAAAAACTGCTTGTATAGTGGCACCATTACATTTGCATTATTCATTTAGCAAAAAATAGACTGAACTAGGATAATCCGACTCTGAATTTACTGTATATGTATACTTTTTATCTGCATCATAAATCCATGGTCTCTTATCTCGCCAAATGTGTACATTTCTTAAAAAGTAGAATGTCATTCCTTAATATTATTCTTAAAATGTAATCTTTTGCAAAATGATACACTTGCACAACATGCAAATGTTCTTGAACATCATTTGATAGAAGGAATGAGAAGTTCTGTAAAACAGGAATTATTATAATGACCTTATTATGCTTTGCAGAAACACAAGAACGACTGTGGTTGTGTTTTCAGATTTTTTATACCATCACTGAAGATTAGTTTTGCATCACTTGTACTGTTTACTAAGTACTACCTAATGTGTGTCTCTTTCTTTTTTGTTAAACATGATTTAAATACAATTGCATCATTCTCCAAAAATATATAGTGAATTATTATTATATTTGTCAAGTGTTAGGGCCAAAAACTGATGAAAGACATTAGAAATATGTGGCCAAAGGTTCCTGTATCTGAGCAGTTCCTAAAGCACTCAGGGGGGGAAAGCGGATTTATCTTATTTAGCCTGTTGGGAGTCATGTATACCCTGTGTAGTACTTTAGTTGCCGTCTCTAGATAGCTAAAGAAGAGGGAGCCCTTAGTCAGTTCCCTGTGTATTTTTCCCCATCTCTGAGTGTCCCAGGTTATTCCCAATTCCTGTTCCCATTGTATGACGTGTTTGGGCTTTTGGTCTTTAGGTGGCTTGTTAACTAGCGAGTAAAGGGCACCTAATATGCCTCTGGCTAGGGGGTTCTGCCCACATATTTTCGCGAACCAGGTGTCCTGCGGAGGTCCCCTGGTTTTGGCCAGTTTTTGAACCCTGTGGCATATTTTGTTGTAGTTAAAGATCTCTCTGGCCGGCAAGTTATATTTATTTATAAATTGTTCAGAGGTCAGGAGGTTGCCGTCTTGGAACCACGACCCCAGTAGGTCTAGTTCCCGCGAGAGCCACCACGCTTTTGAGCCCCCCCCAACTCGTTAGCAATCTGGGACCCTGACAGGACAGGCGTAAGGGATGAGAGGGTGTGTGCTGATGCCTGGAGTTCGCTCCCCCCCCCCATTCCTGCAAGGATAGTTTAATCATTGGATTATTGTAGCCTGACTTTGCTATTGGGGGAAGTGTCGGGGACCAGATGATATTGTCCCATTTGTAGGGTTTTATCTGGTAGTTATCTAGGAATACCCATACTGGTTGGTGTTCACTGGAATGGGCTTGTGGTAGGAAGGAAATCTGGGATGCTCTAAAGTAGTGTATCAGATTTGGGCACGCCAAACCCCCTGCTTCTCTGTCTCTACACATTAGGGCCTTATTTGTGTTGCCAGAGACCAGCAGTTCAGCTAAGGGGAGCAGGTTCTTGAGTACACTCAGGGAGCATTATCTGGCCCAGGTTATCTTGGATTTAGTTATCACTAGTGATGTCCCGAACAGTTCGCCGGAGAACTATTTGCGGCGATTTTCGCATGTTCGCGTTCGCAACGAACGGCGAACACATGCGCTTTTCGGTCCGCCCCCTATTCTTTATCATTGAGGAAACTTTGACCCTGCACCTTACAGTCAGCAGACACATTCCAGCCAATCAGCAGAATACACTCCCTTCCAGAGCCTTCCATCTGAATGACAGCCTCAATTTTAGAATCATTCTGAAGCTACATTCGTTGAGAGAGGACATATATTCTACCTGCTGTTGATTTAATAGGGAAATAGATAGCCAGGCTGTGTATTTAGCTTTCACTACACACCTGAAGGACTCATTTGATATCTGCTGCAAGGACAGCAACCCAAAAAAACCTTTTTAGGGCTATAACATCATTTATTTTATTTTATTATTTTTTTCTGCTGATTTAATAGGGAAATAGATAGCCAGGCTGTGGCCCTCATTCTATTATCGGCCGTAAATCGGCCGCAAAGCTGCGATATCCCCTTACGGCCGGCCGTATATCTTGCAACCGGCCGTAAGCTCAGGAATCTTTAAAAGCAAATATAAATTCAAGATAGCACTGTAAAGCTCTGTAAATGCTAGGGATCATATTGGGGGACATGAGGATTAATAGCAACCCCCTCTCAAGCTTGCACATCAGCCCAAATCCGAGTTTACATTAACTGTTTATTTTCCGGCCGCAGCGTGGGCGGGTCTGAGGTGCTCCAAGCCCTCGGGACTTTTTACATGTATATGTGACATAAATTAAAAAATAATTTATTTATGGATTTGAGTGTAGGGGAATGTTGTGCTATTTTTGCTAACACCTACAATCACTTTATAGTCTCCTCAGAGTGCAGGATGGCTTTATTTCTGCTTTATAATGTGCTTAATTGGTGCTAGTGGGACCTTTTTTCTGCAAGTAAGCTGCGGCTCGGTTTTAGCCTTGCAGAGAGGGTTCCCGGAGCAATAGAATAGCAACCAGGATTTTCTTGCGGCCGAAACTCTTGCGGCCGTTTAAGATCAAAGGCTTTACTCCAGCGCGAGCGGCCGCAAGGGATAGCAAGGCGCCGGCCGCAAGCCTGCCGGAATCCCCGGCCGGAGGGGAATAGAATAGCCGAATAGCTTGCGGCCGGTCCTTGCGGCCCCGCATCTCCTACGGCCGATAATAGAATGAGGCCCTGTGTATTTAGCTTTCACTCCAAACCTGAAGGACACATTTGATATCTGCTGCAAGGTCAGCAACCCAAAAAGCCCTTTTTAGGGCTAGAACATCATTTATTTTAATTTATAATTTTTTTTCTGCTGATTTAATAGGGAAATAGATAGCCAGGCTGTGTATTTAGCTTTCGCTACACACCTGAAGGACTCATTTGATATCTGCTGCAAGGACAGCAACCCAAAAAGCCCTTTTTAGGGCTAGAACATCATTTATTTTATTTTATTTTTTTTTTCTGTGTAATCTAATTGCATATGCCTGCCTGCTAGCCTGTGTGTGAGGCCTATTGCATCTACTCTGCCAACTTTTGCCAGTGCACAGTGACACTCATATCTAGTGCAAACGTAGTGTACAGTGAAATAAAAGAACCCTTTTTTTACTGTAATCGATTGAATATCAGTTGCCTGCCTACAGGCGTGTGTGTGAGGCCTATTGCATCTACTCTGCCAACTTTTGCCAGTGCACAGGGACACTCATATCTAGTGCAACCGTAGTGTGCAGTGACATAAAACAACCCTTTTTTGGCTGTAATCGATTGAATATCAGTTGCCTGCCTACAGGCGTGTGTGTGAAGCCTATTGCATCTACTCTGCCAACTTTTGCCAGTGCACAGTGACACTCATATCTAGTGCAACCGTAGTGTGCAGTGACATAAAACAACCCTTTTTTGACTGTAATCGATTGAATATCAGTTGCCTGCCTACAGGCGTGTGTGTGAGGCCTATTGCATCTACTCTGCCAACTTTTGCCAGTGCACAGTGACACTCATATCTCGTGCAACCGTAGTGTACAGTGACAGGCCGTATATCTTGCAACTGGCCGTAAGCTCAGGAATCTTTAAAAGCAAATATAAATTCAAGATAGCACTGTAAAGCTCTGTAAATGCTAGGGATCATATTGGGGGGACATGAGGATTAATAGCAACCCCCTCTCAAGCTTGCACATCAGCCCAAATCCAAGTTTACATTAACTGTTTATTTTCCGTCCGCAGCGTGGGCGGGTCTGAGGTGCTCCAAGCCCTCAGGACTTTTTACATGTATATGTGACATAAATTAAAAAATAATTTATTTATGGATTTGAGTGTAGGGGAATGTTGTGCTATTTTTGCTAACACCTACAATCACTTTATAGTCTCCTCAGAGTGCAGGATGGCTTTATTTCTGCTTTATAATGTGCTTAATTGGTGCTAGCGGGACCTTTTTTCTGCAAGTAAGCTGCGGCTCGGTTTTAGCCTTGCACAGAGGGTTCCCGGAGCAATTGAATAGCAACCAGGATTTTCTTGCGGCCGAAACTCTTGCGGCCGTTTAAGATCAAAGGCTTTCCTCCAGCGCGAGCGGCCGCAAGGGATAGCAAGGCGCCGGCCGCAAGCCTGCCGGAATCCCCGGCCGGAGGGGAATAGAATAGCCGAATAGCTTGCGGCCGGTCCTTGCGGCCCCGCATCTCCTACGGCCGATAATAGAATGAGGCCCTGTGTATTTAGCTTTCACTCCAAACCTGAAGGACACATTTGATATCTGCTGCAAGGTCAGCAACCCAAAAAGCCCTTTTTAGGGCTAGAACATCATTTATTTTAATTTATAATTTTTTTTCTGCTGATTTAATAGGGAAGCCAGGCTGTGTATTTAGCTTTTGCTACACACCTGAAGGACTCATTTGATATCTGCTGCAAGGACAGCAACCCAAAAAGCCCTTTTTAGGGCTAGAACATCATTTATTTTATTTTATTATTTTTTTCTGTGTAATCTAATTGCATATGCCAGCCTGCTAGCCTGTGTGTGAGGCCTATTGCATCTACTCTGCCAACTTTTGCCAGTGCACAGTGACACTCATATCTAGTGCAAACGTAGTGTACAGTGAAATAAAAGAACCCTTTTTTTACTGTAATCGATTGAATATCAGTTGCCTGCCTACAGGCGTGTGTGTGAGGCCTATTGCATCTACTCTGCCAACTTTTGCCAGTGCACAGGGACACTCATATCTAGTGCAACCGTAGTGTGCAGTGACATAAAACAACCCTTTTTTGGCTGTAATCGATTGAATATCAGTTGCCTGCCTACAGGCGTGTGTGTGAAGCCTATTGCATCTACTCTGCCAACTTTTGCCAGTGCACAGTGACACTCATATCTAGTGCAACCGTAGTGTGCAGTGACATAAAACAACCCTTTTTTGACTGTAATCGATTGAATATCAGTTGCCTGCCTACAGGCGTGTGTGTGAGGCCTATTGCATCTACTCTGCCAACTTTTGCCAGTGCACAGTGACACTCATATCTAGTGCAACCGTAGTGTACAGTGACATAAAATAACCCTTTTTTGACTGTAATCGATTGAATATCAGTTGCCTGCCTACAGGCGTGTGTGTGAGGCCTATTGCATCTACTCTGCCAACTTTTGCAAGTGCACAGTGACACTCATATATGGTGTCACAGTAGCTTGCACGCATAGTAACACTAATCGTAAAAAAAATGACAGGCAGAGGCAGGCCACCCCGCAGGGGCCGTCGTGGTCGTGGTGCTGTGATTCCCTTTGACCCTAGAATAATGCCCAGTTTTCAGAGGCAACGTACCCTGAACTTGAACAGTTCTGAGGACATGGTTGACTGGCTAACACAGGACACCCAATCTTCTACAGCTTGGCTCAGAACCTAGACGCACCATCCTCCTACAGCTTAGCTTCGGGCACCTCTCCAGTCACCACAGCCGCTTCACTTGATCCGTCACCAGAGTTATTTACACATCCGTTGGAAGAAATGAGTGATGCACAAATAGTAGTACCAGAGGATGTAGATAACAGGGATATGTCCCAGTCAGGCAGCATTACACACATGGACTTACAGTCTGATGATGATGATGATGTTGTACCCGGTGCTGCTTCCTTTGTTGAGTTGTCAGATACAAGTGAAGCCGTTGATGATGAAGATGCGTCTGTGGATGCCACGTGGGTTCCCGCTAAAAGAGAAGAAGAACAGGAGGAAAGTTCAGATGGGGAGACAGAGAGGAGGAGGAGACGAGTTGGAAGCAGCGGGAGGTCGTCGAAAGTAGCTAGTGGCACAGTCAGACAGCATGCATCGGCACCCGGGGTCAGCCAGACAGCACGCCAGTCAACGCATGCTGTTGCCACCACCAGAATGCTGTTATTGCAGAGCTCAGCAGTGTGGCAATTTTTTCGTGTGTCTGCCTGTGACAACAGTGATGCCATTTGCAACCTGTGCGAAAAGAAACTGAGTCGTGGGAAGTCCAACACCCACCTAGGTACAATTTCTTTACGATGGCACATGATGTCACATCATAAACGCCTAAGGGATCAACACATGAGTACAAGCAGCACACAAAGTCAAAGCCGCTATCCTCCTCCTGGTCCAGCATCTTCAGCCACGTCAACCACTGCTGGTCTGCTTGCCCCCTCTCAACCATCCGCCACTCCGTGTCTCGCCCTGAGCAGTCCCTGCTCATCTGCCCACAGTCAGGTGTCTGTCAAGGACATGTTTGAGCATAAGAAGCCAATGTCACAAAGTCACCCCCTTGCCTGGCAACTGACAGCTGGCTTGTCTGAACTCTTAGCCCGCCAGCTTTTACCATACAAGCTGGTGGAGTCTGAGGCGTTCAAAAAATGTGTAGCTATTGGGACACCACAGTGGAAGGTACCCGGACGAAATTTCTTTGCACAAAAGGCAATCCCCAACCTGTACTCGATTGTGCAAAAGGAAGTAATGGCATCTCTGGCACACAGTGTTGTGGCAAGGGTCCATCTGACCACATATACCTGGTCTGCAAAGCATGGTCAGGGCAGGTATATCACCTACACTGCGCATTGGGTAAACCTGGTGACGGCTGCCAAGCATGGAATACGTGGCTCTGCAGAGGAGTTGGTGACACAGCCACGACTTGCAGGCAGGCCTGCTGCCACCTTCTCTACTCCTCCTACTCCATCCTCTTGCATAACTTCCTCGGCTGAGTCCTCTTCTGCTGCTGCTATGTCTTGTTCCACATTAACGGCACCCCCCTAGCTCCACAGGTACTATTTTACATCCCAGATACGGCAGTGTCACGCCGTCTTGGGGTTGACTTCCATGAAAGCAGAGAGTCACACCGGACCAGCACTCCTGTCCGCCGTGAACGCACAGGTGGATCAGTGGCTGACTCCGCACCAACTGGAGATCGGCAAAGTGGTTTGTGACAACGGAAGAAATTTGTTGGCGGCATTGAATTTGGGCAAGTTGACACATGTGCCGTGCATGGCCCATGTGTGTAATCTGATTGTACAACTCTATTTGCATAAGCACCCAGGCTTACAGGACGTCCTGAAGCAGGCCAGGAAGGTGTGTGCCCATTTCAGGCGTTCTTACATGGCCATTGCGCACTTTACAGATATCCAGCGGCGAAACAACATGCCAGCGAGGCGCTTGATTTTAGACAGCCAAACACGTTGGAATTCAACACTCCTGATGTTCGACCGCCTGCTCCAACAAGAAAAGGCCGTTAACGAGTATTTGTATGACCGGGGTGCTAGGACAACCTCTGCGGAGCTGGGGATTTTTTGCCACGTTACTGGAAGCTCATGCACAATGCCTGTAGGCTTATGTGTCCTTTTGAGGAGGTGACAAACCTGATCAGTCGCACCAAGGGCACCATCAGCGACATTATACCATTTGTTTTCTTCCTCTAGCGTGCCCTGCGAAGAGTGCTGGATCAGGCCGTAGATCAGCTTGAAGAGGAAGAGGAAGAGTTGTGGTCACCATCACCGCCAGAAACAGCCTTATCAGCATCGCTTGCTGGACCTGTGGCAACGCTGGAAGAGGATTGTGAGGAAGAGGAGTCAGAGGAGGAATGTGGCTTTGAGGAGGAGGAGGAGGAAGACCAACCACAACAGGCATCCCAGGGTGCTTGTTGTCACCTATCTGGTACCAGTGGTGTTGTACGTAGCTGGGGGAAAGAACATACCTTCAGTGAGATCACTGAGGACGAGGAACGGGACATGACTAGCTCGGCATCCAACCTTGTGCAAATGGGGTCTTTCATGCTGTCGTGCCTGTTGAGGGACCCTCGTATAAAAAGGATGAAGGAGAACGACCTGTACTGGGTGTCCACGCTACTAGACCCCCGGTATAAGCAGAAAGTGCCTGAAATGTTACCGAATTACCACAAGTCGGAAAGGATGCAGCACTACCAAAATAAATTAAAAAGTATGCTTTACACAGCTTTTAAGGGTGATGTCAAGGCACAACGGCAATCTAACAGCGGAATAGGTAAACATAATCCTCCTCCTCCCACGACCACGCCGGCAAGGAGAGGACACTTTACAGACGTGTTATTGATGGAGGACATGCAGGGGTCGGGGTCCACCCTCAGAGAACGACTCGACCGTCAGGTAACAGACTACCTCGCCATAACTACAGATATTGACACTATGAGGAGCGATGAACCCCTTGACTACTGGGTGTGCACGCTTGCCCTGTGGCCTGAGCTATCCCAATTTTCCATAGAACTTCTGTCCTGCCCCGCTTCAAGTGTCCTGTCAGAAAGGACCTTCAGTGCAGCAGGAGGTTTTGTCACTGATAAGAGAAGTCACCTAGGTAAAAAAAAGTCTAGATTAACTCACCTTTATTAAGATGAATGAGGGATGGATGGCGAAGGGACTGACAGTGGGCGATGCATTAGATTAAAAAATGCCTGATAGATGAGCTGCCTTGAGCTAATAATGGTCCACAAACTAACATCAATTTTTCTGGTCGCTGAAACAATACCAAATTTTTGCATTTAAATACTTTTATTGTCAGAAGGCGTACAGCATGTAATGAAAAATAAAGTATTTTTGAACAGTCTTGCATAACAGTTGTGCAAAAATACATATTTACAATAAAGACATTTTGTGAACTTTAGCTGGCTAGTCCTTCTTATTTTGACTTTTTATGTTAATAATTTTTCTTATTTTTTACTGTGATTGCAATTTAAGAGATACCTAAAACATGATAAAACAGACAATAGTAAAGAGTATATCTGCAGGAAACACCAAAGTCCTAATAGCTATCATCCCTCCAGCAGTATTAGCTTATTATTTACAATATCTAACCTGGGCAATCACCCTTGGGTTACCCTAGGGCAGGCTTCAGTAAGCGACCTCTCCTTTCTTGGGATTATTTTGCCGCCGGTTGCTTCTGAAGGGTCTCCAGGGCTCCAGGGCTCCCCCACTCTGGTCCTTCCCCCAGTGTCGCTTCAACCAGTAACAAATGTTTTATATTTGTAAAGCGACCCAATGATCCCCCTTGATAGAGGTTTATCTTTACAAATTTTGGAGAACCAATTTAAGACCGGTGTCCCCTGTTTCTGGGTCAGGGAGTGTGTGAAATGCCTCAGCCTACAGTAATTGTAATGTTCTGACAGCGGTAGCTCATGGTTGTCCCTCAGTTCCTCATAGGTGAGCATCTGGCCCTTTACTAACCAGTCTCCCAGTCTATCTAGTTTCTTGACCTCCACCAGTGTTGTGATGTTGTGCTCATGTGTTTCGGGGCCTGAGGGTGGTCAAGAATTGGGGTCATTTGGGTGGATTCAGGGAACAAACCCGTGTGTTTCTTGGCCCATTTCCAGTATGATAGTGAGTGTCTGATTTGGGGGTTTGGCGAGTTTTTAAGGCTCTGAGGCAATTCTAATAGCCAAGTCACCTTGTCCCAGGTTAAGGGCCTTAAAGTGTGGTTCTCTAAATACACCCAGGCCGGTTGATGACATATAGAATGTGCTATTGGGAGTAAAGATAGGTGACGGAACAAGTATTAAACTGATAGGAATAAATAGTACAACTTAATACACCACTCATATCTGGTGGCACCTTAGATTGCACGCGCAGTGCTACAAATTCGAAGTGGGAGGACCGACCAAGCATCTTTTTCCATCTCCCTGTTCCAAAAATCCATGCCATATACACGTCGCCTGATAGGTGACGTAACAGGTATTAAACTAATAGGAATGAGTAGTACAACTTAGTACACCACTCCTATCTGGTGGCACATTAGATTGCACGCGCAGTGCCCCAATTTTGAAGTGGGAGGACCGACCAAGCATCTTTTTCCATCTCCCTGTTTCAAAAATCCATGCCATATACACGTCCCCTGATAAGAGACGTAACAGGTATTACACTGATAGGAATGAGTAGTACAACTTAATTCACCACTCCTATCTGGTTGCACCTTAGATTGCACGTGCAGTGCCCCAAATTCGAAGTGGGATGATCGACCAAGCATCTTTTTCCAACTCCCTGTTCCAAAAATCCATGCCATATACATGTCCCCTGATAGGTGACCTAAAGGGTATTAAACTGATAGGAATGAATAGTATACCTTAATACACCACTCCTATATGGTGGCACCTTAGATTGCACACACAGTGCCCCAAATTCGAAGTGGGAGGACCGACCAAGCATCTTTTTCCATCTCCCTGTTCCAAAAATCCATGCCATATACACGTCCCCTGATAGGTGACGTAACAGGTATTAAACTGATAGGAATGAGTAGTACAACTTAATACACCACTCCTATCTGGTGGCACCTTAGATTACACGCGCAGTGCCCCAAATTCAAAGTAGTAGGTCCGACCAAGCATCTTTTTCCATCTCCCTGTTCCAAAAATCCATGCCATATACACGTCCCCTGATAGGTGACGTAACAGGTATTAAACTGATAGGAATGAATAGTACAAATTAATACACCACTCCTATCTGGTGGCACATTACATTGCACGCGCAGTGCCCCAAATTCAAAGTAGTAGGTTCGACCAAGCATCTTTTTACATCTCCCTGTTCCAAAAATCCATGCCATATACACGTCCCCAAATAGTGGACGTAACAGGGATTAAACCGATAGGAATAGTACTACTTAACAGTACACACCTTATAATAACGCAGACAGAGGCAACGCAGAGAGAGGAGTCTGAAGAAGAGGAGTCAGAGGAGGAAGGTGGCTTTGAGGAGGTGGAAGACCAAACACAGTAGGTGTTCCAGGGGGCTTGTTGTCACCTTTCGGGGACCCTTGGTGGCTGGGTGGAGGCAGAAACCTTCAATGACATCAGTGAGGACAAGGAACGGGACATGGCTAGCTTGGTATCCAACCTTATGCAAATGGGGAGTTTGTTGTTGTGCAAAGGGACTGTTTGCGGTTGTTTGCGGTGCATTAAACGGGGAGATTGGTGTGTTACTGTGAAGCGGGTGTAACCCTTACACTACCTGATCGATACAACATCATACCTGATGTCTTAAAGCATGTTATTCCAAACAATTTAGGAATGTTAGGTGATTTATGCTCTTTATGGCTTAAAACCAGACTCTGCATCAACTATGTAATTTTCTGTGGGAGTTTTGCCATGGATCCCCCTCCGGCATGCCACAGTCCAGGTGTTAGTCCCCTTGAAACAACTTTCCCATCACTATTGTGGCAAGAAAGAGTCCCTGTGGGTTTTGAAATTCGCCTGCCCATTGAAGTCTATGGCGGTTCGCCGATGTTCGTCCGTTCGCGAACATTTGAGGGAATTCGCTCCGCGGTTCGCGAAATGAAAATTTGATGTTTGCGACATCACTAGTTATCACAAATAATACCGATATGGTATCAAATGTTGAAATAGGGAAACCTTTGGAAAACAGTCATCACAACACAGTCTCATTTGAGATTGAAATAAAAAAACTAATCTGTAAGGGGCCAACAAAAACTCTCAATTTTAAAAGGGCAGATTTTAACGGTCTAAGGGCAGCAATACAAAGTAATAGGTAAAAATACTGCACATAAATGGACATCATTTAAATCCTTACTAAATATACATAATTATCACCATATAGTTACATAGTTACATAGTAATTGAGGTTCAAAAAAGACTTTTAGTCCATCAAGTTCAAACTTCTTAGATCTCCTCTGATCTGCAAAATGCTGATTAATTGTTAATTGTTAATTGATCCAGAGGAAGGCAAACAGATAAAAAATATCTCAGTGAAACTTTGCCAATTGTCTCAAAAGGGGAAAAAAATAATAAAATTCCTTCCTGACCCCAGATACTGGCGATCGGACTCCCCCCTGGATTAATATTCCATCTCTAATTATCCAAGATAACCCTGAATGCCCTTTTTATTTAAAAATATATTCAATCCGTTTTTAAAGTTATCTATCAGATCTGCTGTCACCACCTCCTTTGATAGAGAATTCCACAGATTAACCACCCTTACTGTAAATAACCCTTTTCTTTCTTTAAGGTGAAATCTTTTTAATTCTCATCTAAAATGATGTTCTCTTGTCAGTTTAAAACCTCTTGGCACAAAAAGTTCACTTGACAAAGCCTTGTATTGACCCTGGATATATTTATATAAGGTAATCATATCCCTCTTAGAGCCTTTTTTCTAGAGAAAATAAGTTTAATTTGGTTAGTCTTTCTTCATAACTTAGCCCCTCCATTCCCCTTATTAGTTTTGTTGCCCTCCTCTGTACCTTTTCCAACTCTGAAATGTCCTTTTTATGTAGGGGTTGCAAAATTGTACTCCATATTCCAATGAGTGCGTACTAGGGATTTGTATAGTGGTAGAATTATATTTGCTTCCCTTGCTTCTATACTCTTCTTAATGCATGCTAATATTTTACTTGCCTTTGCAGATGCTGCTTGGCATTGAGCACTCTTACCTAGGTGGTTGTTCACAAGTACTCCCAAATCCATTTCAATATCTGATACCCCTATATTTGCTCCATTAAGATTATAAATTGCATGGCTATTTTTCCTCCCAGATGCATAAATTTAAATTTATTTGTATTAAATCTCATCTGCCATTTAGATGCCCATTCCTCTAATTTAGGTAGTCATAATGAATACATGGGATCACCTTGAAACCATGCCTGTGTCACTAAAATGGGCTAGAATGTTCACATAACAATCTATTGGACAGTAAGTAGGGCTCATTAGCTTACATATATATATATATATATATATATATATATATATATATATATATATATATATATACACACAGAAACTGTGATAAAGGTATAACAAAACTTTATTTGATACACAGAGCACACTCAGAAATGTATCCTGGAAGGGCAACAGGCTCTCTGGGAAAAAGGGGATACCTAAAGGGGGGAATGTAATACTGCATAATCATGATCCACTTGAGTCACATGTGGTCACTACACCACAGTAATCCTAATCTGAATCTGAAAGGATCATCATAAATCGCTCCATCTAATTGAAGTAACTAGTAAGGCGCATAGCACTTACAACTGTCTTTATCTGCTCAATTAAACATAAACTTCTGGACGATGTAATCCAATCCAGGTACACACATACAGTGTGTTCCCAAAACAAAAATGTGAAAAAAAGGTGGTGCAGTCTTAAAAAAAGTGGAGGATTAAAAACTAAAACAACTGGCATGTACAGTACATTCCTAAGTACTGTAACTGTAACAATATACCGACTTAACTGATCTTCATCTGCAAGCATTACTGACAGTTAGGTAGTTGTCATGAAATATCACTAGCCATGACCATTAATAATGATGTGTCATCTCACAATAACTGCTTAGCTGTAACCACAGTCAGTTATCTAGTTGTACTATCACCTTCACCATCTGATATTGTTTAGCAACATTGATATCACATTCATCTGCTATAATTGTGTTAGCACATTTGAAAGGATACTCATGATATCATAAGTTCGGCAAACCTACCCATTAATAGGGACACGAAAGTCAGCAGCCATATGCAGTATTACTTACATCAGACACAAGTATCTGTTCTCATATTGATATTGCGGAGAGGGTGACATTCTTCACTAGTGCATGCATTACGTCTGGCTTTGATTAACATGCCATTGTGAGACTTATCTAAATATAAGCTAACAACAATCTTGTCTTAGAAACCGGGATATATGATTAAATTAATAAAGTCTGAGCATCATGTTTAGGAAGGGCTGTCATTGAAGCAATTCCTATATCCGAGCCGCTGTGAGTATATTATATTTACTTCATATTTTGAACTATGCTTGCAGATGGAGATGATGCCTTCATGGACCAGAGCTGTGCCTAGAAGTCAAAATAAAACATACATGTAAAACAGAATAAGGGCTTAAAAGATAGGGACTGCAGCATCTCTTTTCAACAGCATTCCTCAGTGACCATCAATTGGTGAAATGTTAAACAGAACCCTACGTGCCCACAGAGAAGAGGATCATAGACCATGTGATGGGTGGTAGTCATCTCCATACAATATTTCACCATCACATAGGCCATGATCCAATACTCTGTAGCCAGGCTAGATTAGGTTAACAATTGGACCAATAGATTGTCACTGAGGAGTGCTGTTGAGAAGGTCCAATATATGTGCAGCCCCTACATCCTCCTCTACCTTGCCACATGGCCCAAACGCCCCATGGGTGCTCGTCTTCTCCATAGTAGAGGGGGAGTTGTGGGGGGAAGCATCCCCCAAGAGGCAGTGGCACCGGAGGCTGCGGAGGTCTTGCAGGAGGTGAGGAAGCACTTCACAACAGTGGCAAGCATTTCACAACGGCAGAGCCATAGCAACATAAAGTGTATGCTTGCTAACGCAAGAAGTTTGCCTGGGAAAATGGACGAGCTAGAAATATTAGCAGTACAAGAAAAATAGGGCTTAATAGGCATTACTGAAACATGGTGGGATGAATATCATGACGGCAGCTTTATGTGACTATAAGGAAATCAACAAGGCTTGCAAAAGGGCTATTAGACTGGCTAAAATAGAAAATGAGAAGTCAGTTGCAATGGAAAGTAAGACTAACCCTAAAATATTTGTTTAATATATTAATGGGAAGAAGGCCAGGAAGGAAGCTATAGGAACATTACAATGTGACACAGGCCATCTGATAATTAGTGACCAGGAAAAGGCAGATGAGCTAAATAGATGCTTTTCGTCGGTATACACAAGGGAGGTGACAGTGGTTGAGACACTGCAACATAATGGGGCTACACAACCATCACTAAATAATTGGTTAACGGAGGAAGAAATCCAAAAGAGATTGGAGAAAATAAATGTTAATAAAGCCCCAGGTCCTGATGAAATACATCCAAGGGTACTGAGGGAGCTGGGTTCTGTAATAGCCAAACCATTATATCTAATCTTTCAAGACTCACTCACTACAGGGTCACTACCGGATGGCTGGAGAAAAGCAGAGGTGATACCTATATTTAAAAAGGGATCTAGAGCAAATCCTGGGAATTATAGACCAGTGAGCCTCACATCTGTAGTTGGGAAGCTTTGAGAAGGGTTAATAAGGGACAGAATACAAGAATATGTCTATTTGAACAAGATCGTAGGTAGCAGTCAACACGGATTTATGAAGGATAGGTCATGACAGACCAATCTAATTAGTTTTTATGAGGAGGTTAGTAGGAACTTGGATCAGGGCTACTCAGTGGATGTAGTCTTTTTAGATTTTTCAAAGGCATTTGATACAGTGCCACATGGAAGACTAGTGAGCAAACTAAGGGATACAGGAATTGCAGTAAATATCTGCTCATGGATTGAGAGCTGGCTAAAAGACAGGAAGCAAAGGGTTGTTGTGAATGGAACATACTCCGATTGGTCTAATGTGATAAGTGGGGTTCCTCAAGGTTCAGTATTAGGTCCTCTCCTTTTTAGCATATTTATTAATGATATAGAAGTAGGACTCGAAAGTAGTGTCTCCATTTTTGCTGATGACACTAAGTTGTGCAAGGTAATAAAATCAGATAATGATGTACTTTCCCTACAAAGGGATTTGCATAAATTAGAGAAATGGGCGGCTAAATGGCAGATGAGATTTAATACAAATAAATGTAAGGTTATGCATTTGGGAAGGAAAAATAGCCATGCAATCTATAATCTTAATGGAGCAAATCTTGGCGTATCAGATATTGAAAGGGATTTGGGAGTGCTTGTAGACAACCACCTAGGTAACAGCGCTCAAAGCCAAGCAGCAGCTGCAAAGGCAAGTAAAATATTAGCATGTATTAGGAAGGGAATAGAAGCAAAGGAAGCAAATATAATTCTGCCACTATACAAAGCCCTAGTACACCCTCATTTGGAATATGGAGTACAATTTTGGGCACCACTTAAAAAAAAAGACATTGTAGAGCTGGAAAACGTACAGAGAAGGGCTACAAAACTAATAAGGGGAATGGAGGGGATAAGTTATAAAGAAAGACTAACCAAACTAACCTTATTTTCGCTAGAAAAAAGGCGTCTACGAGGGGATATGATTACCTTATTTAAATACATCCAGGGTCAATATAAGGCTTTGTCAAGTGAACTTTTTGTAGCAAGAGATTTTCAACTGACAAGAGGACACCCTTTGAGGTTAGAGGAAAAAATATTTCACCTTAAACAAAGAAAAGGGTTCTTCAAAGTTAGGGTGGTTAAATCGTAGAATTCTCTACCAAAGGAGGTGGTGACAGCGAATTCGATAGACAACTTCAAAAAGGGGTTAGATATATTTTTGAATAAAGAGGGCATTCAAGGCTATCCTAGATAACTAGCAAAGGAATATTGATCCAGGGAGAAATTTGATCGCCAGTTTCTGGGGTCAGGAAGGAATTTTGCTTTTTTTCCCCTTATGAGACAATTGGCAAAGTTTCAATGTTTTTTTTTTCTGTTTGCCTTCCTCTGGATCAATTAACAATTAATAATAAATAGCGCACATTAAAAAGATCAATAGAGATCTAAAAAGGTTGAACTTGAGGGACTAACTCTTTATTCGTCCTCCAATACTATACTATTAATAATCATTTAATTAACAAATTAATTAATAACTAATCCGCATATTGCAGATCAGATGAGATCTTAACAGGTTGAACTTGATGGACTGAAAGTCTATTTTCAACCTTAATTACTATGTAACTATTAGGAGCAGCCAGACTGTGGATGGGCGGAGGAGGCCTCTGGGTTGGAGGAAGCAGTGCTTGGAACCAGAGCATGCGGTTGAACATCAATGTTCACCTGGAATAGAGTGCTCTGGTTCTCCTAGTTCTAGAGCAGCCTGGCCTGGCAGGATCCCATCATAAGTTGGTGCCTCCTCATCTCCACATGCTGCCTTCGCATGTTGCCCACTAGCTCCACGTCGTTAGAGGAGATATTGGCCTGGACCCTATTGATCGCCACCACTTCACGCATGAGGGCCAGCATCTCCCCCTGGGCAGCCTCCTGTGGTGGATCCTGGGATGGAGGCTGGAGGTGAGAAGGGGAACGGAGTGGTGGCCCAGAGTGGAGGGTCTGTGACCAAGCATGGCTCTCTCATGGTGGGGGTGGTGGTGGGCCTGGTGGTGGTGGCCAGGTTGTGGCACTGCTGGGAGGTGGAAGAGGCGGTGGAAATCCTTGTGCATTGGTCCAATAGGAGGGCCGTGGTGGTGAACCAGGTTGTTGGAGGAAGGGGGCAGTGGGGTCAAATTTCACAGGTGTGGCTGATGGTCCAGCAGGTGACAGGCTCCTGTTGGGGCGGGGGCATGGTCGTCAACATCTGGCTCAGAATGAGCAGATGCCCCTGTCTCTGGCTCACCATGGGACCCAGTCCTCCTGTCAGCTGAAAGAGAGAAAAGAACGGAATATGTGTTAATTAGGTTGAATGATACATTGGATTCTGTTCATTCCTACTTATCCTAGTTCATTCTATCCTTCTGTTCATTCCTATCTGACCTCTTGTCTTGAACATGGATATTTCACTAATGTTCTACGATGAGTAGTTATCTTTTGCTAGATGTGATCTATTAGTTGGATCATGAGCTGGATTGTTATTGCCTCATGACGTTATGGCTTGTATCTGCATACACTGCAGTGGGCACACCCATAGATGGACTCCCTATTGGATGATTATTCATGTTGTGCCCACTAATGACAGTGATTTGTCAGGTTCATGGATTTAGTGACGCATGACGGATCCATCTATCCCTTGTTAAATCCAGGGAGCTGTCATGTCAGGGTAATTTTTGTCAACAGTTACACATGTTGTGTGTTTTTTTTGTGTGTCTGTGATGCGCATGTGGTGGCATGTTGGTGTATCTGATATTCACCTGACATGGAGGCTGGATTTTGTTGGAGCTTCAGCGGCGGCCACCTGGCTCAGCAACTCCTTGTTTTATCTCACAGTCACTTGGGGTCCACCACTTGGTGTTGTCTCTGCTCTCTCCTCCTTGGCCATCATCATCACCTTGGGGCTGACATCATCAAAGTGTTGCTTCACAGACCTCACATACCTTTCTGCTGAGGCCACTACTGTGACTGTTGCTGCTACTTCCTTCCAGGCCTGGGCCCTGGGCATAGCTTCCCTTCTCCCCGAAAGGATAGCGAGGCGGTTACAGATGGCATGGAGGAGGACCGCCATTTCCTTGTGCGTGTAGTTCGGGGCCCTGCATCTGCACTGAGCCTCTTGCTCTCCCGACAGTGGACGGGATCCTGCACTCCCACCTCTGACCCTGAGGCCTGTCCCTCCTCTGTACTACCATCCACTTGGGAATAGGCCCCTTCCCCTCTGTCTTTGAACTTGATGTGCCTATCAATGTAAACAACTGCACCCCCCTCTCCCTCTCCTCAACTCCTCTCTCCTCCAGTCTCCTCTTCTACACTTTTCACTCCCCCACTCTTCCCTCCACTCCTCTTCCCTCCATTCCTTTCCCCTCTACTTCTCTCCCCTCCACTCCTCTCCCCTCCACAATTCACCACTCATCTCCCCTCCATTCCTCTCACCTCCATTCCTCTCCCCTCCATTCCTCTCTACTCATCTCCCCTCCACTTCTCTCCCCTTCACTCCTCTCCCCTCCACTACTCTCCTTCACACTCCTCTCTCCTCCACTCCCCAGGGTCACCTATCTCTCCTCCTCATCTCCTCCCCACTGCTCCACCCCTCTTCCCTCTTCTCTCCATTCTCCATCATAATCCCAAAAATAATAGAATGATAAATCAAGAAAAGTATATGTGTATATATTTATGAGGGGAAAATTGTATGTTTTATGTGTAGTTTCAATTGTTGGAGTATGGGGGGGGGGGTATTTGGTAAGACCAATCTATATGTGTATATTTGTGTGATATTTACTCTATGTTTATTTATATTATGTGCTATCAGTTGGCATGTGTTTTCAAGGATTAAGCGTAAAATAGATATTTAAAAATACAAATCAATAACATTGCTCTTAATCAATGCCTACTCTCTCTCTCTTTCTTTCAGTGCTCCAACTACCAACTCTGGTACCTGCCTGCTACTTTGTGAGAAAATACAACACATTCAACGATAGGGCGAGCTTTATTATCTCTCCCTGTCAATCAGAATCAGTTAGCCTGCTTTCTATTGGCTCACAGAGCTGTGGCGCACACTGTAATTACGGTATTGAATTGTAACTGTGGACCCGATGTTTTCCAGTCCAAGCACAACTTGCCGAGCCGGGGACGGTTTAAATTTTTAGACTTTAGCCCTGTAATTGCGACCTTGAGTCAATTGAATACATCCTGAATTGTAACAAATTTCGAACCCGCAGACATGTGGCCTGTATGAAGGTAATTACGGGAATGCATTTGAATGGGGGCCTTTATTTACTAGTGAAGGCAATTGAAAACATGTAACAGTACTGAAAAATAATAATTTTATAAGTAAATTGTCTCAAATTAAATGAGGCCCTAAATCTGTAAAAACTCTTCTCAACATACTGAAATACAAATATATTGTGTTCTTGTTTATTTCATAGTGAAAGTAGATTAACACCTCTAGATAGATTTAATCAAATTGTCTATTAAATGGCCCTATTTTTGGAATGTTTTACATTTTCAATTTGACTTGAAGTTTTGAGTAACTTTGCACATTTTAAGAACTAAAGTATTGCTCGGTGCTCTGTAAGTAAGAAAGGATTTGTAATATGTGAGCCAAGACCGAGTCAAGAGGATTGTTTCAGCTCTAGAGCCAAAAACACAAGCCAAGAAGAGCTATCAGCCATACTCCATATGTCAGTTTACATTTGCTTCCTAATTTGTCAGATCAGCCTCAACTGTTCAGTCTCACATCTCAGTTAGCAGCTTCCCGAAAAATAAAATAAGAAAAAATAGGACAAAAGTCACTGAGATGAAGGTTTCTTGGCTGTCAAGTGAAACAAGTAATTGCTATGTTATTCTATGCATTCTTTATAAGTTGTAGGTGACTGTTTGCAAATTAAAAAATGTGGTCCAAAGTAGAGTTTATTGAGCACATGTTGTTTTTCCTTAGGAATATTGCAATGATGCATTATTTTCAGGGCGCATACACTGCCAGGATAATTACCATAAGCCATTATCCCATCCCACCTAGGCTGCTACTCTTTGGCCTTTCTGTCTTTCATTTTCCCCTCTGCAATCAATACTTGATGCAGTTGCTTGTATCATCACCCTCTCTTCTCCCATGCTAAAATCTCTCAACAGCCCTCCAATAAAATCTATAAAAATCTAATTTACTTCAAAAACTATTTACTGATCATCTCTTTCTTTTATGCACTTAGAATAATCTACCCTTCCGTATGCACTTATCATTTTCTCATTAAATGGATATGGAAGGTTCCTGGGTGTTACTAGGTATATAATGTCCCTGAGTATCTATTTACTTTTACATAAATAGTAAATTTGTGTTCACATTTGAATGTCTAAAACAAGTTAAAGAACCTGCTTCCACCTCAGAATTACGAGAAATACAGTTATTGCACTGCATTCTGTGAAGCTGATCAGGGACATGCAAATGTGCCCACAAATGCTTCGTTCTTCAATCCATAACTATTTTAAACATGGTTTCCTTTAAACGTATGCCTGCTGTATTACACAGCTTTTATGCAAAGCCAAAGTTGGATTATACACAAGCTGGGAATCCTACCCACGTACAGCTGTTTCAAGCTTACTGGCTATCATCAGCGTGGGGCGGGATCTCAGCTTGTGTTGTGGACCTTATGAGTAGGTAGTACACCACAACAATCATTTAATATATGGTGGGCAAAAGAGCGATAGAAGCCCTCCACCGTACAGTAGTACAGTATATAACATTTACTTGTATATACTTTATTTATAAAGTGCTTGTAATCTCTATTTATTGTGCTTATAATCTCTAGTTTTACTGCCAAAAATCAAACAAATATGTATGGGTCTGCCCTCTGCAACAAATGCAGGCTCAGACTCTGTAGGGCTGGATGTGCATAGCAGTACCTTAGCCTTTCAGGGACAACGTCTCAGCAGCACATTGCTGAATGTTCCTTAGAGAGTATAAAAAATTGTCCTATGGATCCTATTTAGGAAACCTTGAACAACCAAGCAAGGTTGTACAGAAACACCTTTTATGCAGCCTTTATTTTTATTTATAGGTTTTTAATCCTTTGTTTTTTTTGACGTCCAGCAAATTATTAAAGGTTTATTTAGGTTTTATTTTTGTTGTTATTATATTCTTTGCTTTGATCACAGCTTTTTTTTATTTAATTACTTTATTATGCTCCAGTTAATAAAATATTTTGTTTTTCAATTCAACTGTATTTGTGTATTTTTGATTATTTTTCCTTGATCAAATCCTTATCTGGTACCCTGAATTTTAATTTACATAAGATTAAGACCTTTACATAAGATTAAGATAAGACTTTATAATAATTTTATCTGTTTATAGTTTTGTTTATTCATACAGCACTTCACTTAAGTACCGTATTTTTCGCCCTATAAGACGCACCGGCAGATAAGACGCACCTAATTTTTAAAGGAGGAAAACAAGAAAAAAAAAATCTGAATCAAACACACCTACATTACACACAAATATATATATATATATATATATATATATATAGATACACATACATACCGTACATATACACATAAATATATATATATATATATATATAGATACACATACACACATAAATATACATACACATACATGCACACATACATACACATACATGCACACATACATACACATACATGCACACATACATACACATACATACATACATACATACACATACATACATACACATACATACATACATACACTGCAGCATTTGGGAGCCCTTGACCCTCCCTGACCCTCCCTGACCCTCCCTGACCCTCCTGATCCTCCTGATACTTACCTTTATTCTGATCTCTGCCATCTTGATCTCACCCCAGCGCTTCCTACCTGCACTCCTCGTGTACTGCAGCGTTGCGTGTGTGACGTCACTAGGACGCACCGGCCGACGCGATGCTGGTAGGAAGCAATGGGGTGGGATCAAGAGGACAGAGGCAGTGTTAAAAGGTATATTCGCCGTATAAGACGCACCAACTTTCCTCCCCCAGTTTTGGGGAAGAAAAAGTGCGTCTTATACGGCGAAAAATACGGTATATGCTTTAGGTGCCTTTATGTTTCTTTTGTGTTAATCTTTTACCCTGTTTATTTATGTTAATTCGTGATTATATTACTTAAAGTGCATTTTAATTCAAACTGTGCTATTCAAAACTGTTTTCTGGGGGCCTCATTCAATTGTGATTTAGCCAATTGAATAAGGCTCTAAATAAGCACTTAGCATATACTTTTAAAAGAAGTTTTTAGTTAGTGAAAACCTTGCTTTTGGATAGATGTTTACTAACTAAAAACTTCTTTAAAAAATATACGTTATGTGCTTATTTAGAGCCCTATTCAATTGGCCAAATTGCAATTGAATGAGGGCCTTAGAGTGCTTGTGCTATTGTGACTTAGTTTCACATTTATTCTTAAATTGTTGAATTAACCTTTTACCTCATGACTGTTAGTTTGTCACAGTCACTACTTTACCTTATTAATTTAAAGTGCTGGCGCTTAGAGATCATCACTAATTTTTGTGTTACACTGCACACCTAGTACTACAGAGTCTGGCAGAGGGCAGACCCATACAAAGACTATAGGCCCTATTCTATTGCCCAATTCGTAATTGTATACACACTTAAAATCACTCTTAATATTTATACATATTCAGCAAATATTATTTATTGGCACTAATGAATTCTTAAGTCAATAGAATGCATATAAACATTTATAAAAAAACACCCAAAGCTAAATTTATGAGTTAAAGGCATTTGCAAGTAGCGAATAGAATATGGCTCCATTTGTTTACTTTAAGGCAGTGAATCCAGAGCTTATTGGCCCTTTTTAATAAAATTAAGTACATAAAAGCAAATAGATACGCAGGGATATTATAAATCTAGTAAAATCCAGGAACTTACCATATCCCATTAAGTTTCCATATATGTTCTTTTCCCCATATATTCAAATTGTAATTTCTCCAGGGCGACACTATGCAACCCATTGGTTTTCTTTATATTATGTTAACATGTAAATAGTTTTGTACTTTTTCATGGTAAAGAACTGTGTACGTTGACAATGCTATACAAATAAAAATATATTATTTCTTCTACTGAATGATGTTTATTAATGACTTAGAGGTAGTTTTGGAGTGTGGTCTCTCCATTTTCGCTGATAACACAAAGTTGTGCAAGGTAATTAAATCAGATAATGATGTGCTTTCCCTCCAAAGGGATTTACATAAATTAGAGAAATGGGCAATTAAATGGCGGGTGAGATTTAATACAAATAAATGTAAGGTTATGCATCTGGGAAGGAAAAATAGCCATGTAATTTATAATCTTAATGGAGCAAATCTAGGTGTATCAGATATTGAAAGGGATTTGGGAGTGCTTGTGGACAACCACCTAGGTAACAGTGCTCAAAGCCAAGCAGCAGCTGCAAAGGCAAATAAAATATTAGCATGTATTAAGAAGGGTATAGGAGCAAGGGAAGCAAATATAATTTTGCCACTATACAAATCCCTAGTACGCCCTCATTTGGAATATGGAGGACAATTTAGGGCACAACTTCAGGAAAATGACATTTTAGAGCTGGGAAAGGTACAAAGGGCAAAAAAAAGGGGAATGGAGGGGCTAAGTTAGGAAGAAAGACTAACCAAAATAAACTAAAAAAATAAATAAACAAAAAACAACTAATTAATTAATAACTAATCCTCATATTGCAGGTCAGAGGAGATCTTAAAAGGTTGAACTTGATGGACTGAAAGTCTTTTTTCAACCTTAATTACTATATAACTATGTAACTATGTGTCAGTATTATTATTCATGAACAAAGAAGTCTACCTGGCACTCTATTTTACACTCTACATACAAGGTTGTGCAGAGATTTTGTAACATTTATTCGTGCCAAGATAGAAACCAGTGCCTATCATTAAAGGCTGGCAAACCCTCCTAACTAATGAATCAATTTGACTGGCAGCTTGAGGTAATAACATATCTGGATATTTTTTGGACCGTATTCTGATCATTTAATAATGGTTTGTCATTGCATTTTGACTTGCATTGCTGTGCTATGTTCTTCAGATTTAGGAGACATTTGACAGAATTAGGTAGGGAACATATGGTACATTGAATATGTGATCTTATTTAAAAAGAATTGTCCAGTATGCTATCTAAAGAGCATTTTTTTAACATAACTCGATCTTAGTTGAGACTAAATTTCTTCCAACTCTTCCAAGTTTTCTAATCAATTGGAGAATTTAATAAGGATCTCAACTGACTGAGATGAAGTGAGAAGGGCTGTGATCCACATTTCCCACATTGGAAATAGTGCACAGTAAATATCGGGATGTAAAGTTTAGCCACTCACAATGCTTAGTAAATCCCCCCCCCCCCCCCTTGTTGGAAAGTAAAGCCTGTATTTATTTAATAAATAAAAATTGTTAAAACACCTTTGACATTATCAAGGCAAGTTATTCAAGACAAAATATTATAAATATGATACATCAGTGGACCTTTTAATTATTAGTAAATACAATGAACATTTAAATCTCATACTAATTGGTCTAATAAAACACTGTAAGCATGTTTTACCTTTTTAAATAGTGAAATAATGATCTATGTTGATTGGCAAATAAATGAAGATGTCAGTTGTTTACTCCTCAAACCATTAGCGAGATTACGGATTGGATCACATTGGTACTGATATCATTTATAGATGTACTTAATTCAGATATATGGTCAACAACTGGATTTTTTTTGTGGGAGCATTTGATACATTTACCCGGATAAGTTCTGTATTCCTAAATTGGCAAATATTCTGAATTAGTGGATCTAGATCAATACAAGCAAATATTGTCCCAGATCCACTCCTGTAAAACATGTTTTCCATAGTAAATACCTATCACAACCTTCAGTAAAGTTTACTGTAGTTAATGGGGTGTATTGTAGGATATGTCATTTTTCTTTCTTGTCTTTCAAAGTATGTACAAATGTAAGGTGTTGGATTATCTCTAAATACAGATACGTTTGTTTGACCACCTTTTGAGTATGACCAAAGATATCTATTCTTGGAGTCCTATCCGTCTCCTAGGGTCATTGCGGGATCCATTTGTTGAACCTTACTAGCACACAAAGTTGAGACAATGAATAAAAACCTTTTTTATTGATTACACGTATTATATTATCTACTAGTGACTTGCCCGTCAAAAATGACGGGGCAATAAAATTAGAAGCCATGGGAATGCTGTTTGAGACATAATTAAAAGCGTTTTGTGGTGTGAGGACCTTCGGCGCTCATTGCGAGCCTCTCCTGTCGTGTACTTTTTGTACTCTGAGAGAGATATATATTTCTATGTATATGTAGTTAAGTAATAATGAATGATTTATTCAATAAATGAATTAATTAATAACTAATGATTTATTCAATAAATTAATATACTTTAATTATTTATAATTGATATATGCAGCGAACAATAGGCTGAAGAGCTAACAATCTGTTTGTATTTTGCGTCTGCATAGAATATACATTGTGACTGTTGGTGCCCGGCTTATAAAGTGTAATGAATGTTTGAAGTGTGCAGTATAAATAGGCTGCGTGCGCGAGGTAAAGCCGTTGATTTATTGTGTAAAGCGGCATTGTTTACATATGTGGTTGCTGAAAGCGACTATACAATAAAAATAATGTGCATGACAAAAAGTCCTTGTCACACTCTAGTCACCATTTTATGTTGATTTCTCTTTAACAACAAAGGATTTAGAGTAGTTAAGTCATCCTCTTTGTGCAACCTGTGTCCTTTTTTACTGCAACTTCCTTTCACTCTAGTCATTAGCACCTTGATATTGATTAGGAAATATCATAATTTTTTTTAGTTATTTTCTTAATATATATATTCATGAGTTTTCTCAATGTACATTATGTTTTTATTTGGACTTTCCTTTGTGATGAGTTATTTATTAAAGGACCACTGTAATTGGAAAGGTATTTGCTTATTAAGTGGGTAAAAAACTAACACTATAAGCAGTTGAGTAAGCCCAAGATATAAAAACATTTTAAGAAAAAAATAAAATTTTTGAAGTATCTATGAGAATTGCATTATGGGATTGTGTACTTGTATCCATTAGTGGAGGGAACATTGAGTAAAGAAACAACTGGGAGAAGCCCCAAGACTCTCTGAGATAATTGTAAGCTCCAAATGAACTCCAAGTTTTCCTGACAGTCGAGGTTTGATCAGGCAACCACCATTTTTATGATAACTATAGAAGGAAATAATTTGAAGAAATGTTCCACTCTCTAAAATATGTCTCATATCATATGTATTGTATAGGGATTGAGAAAGGCTCTTAAATAGCACTACTCCCGCACCTGGAGACACAGGCATGGCACGGTATGCTGCCCATTCCCATGGTAGTGATGAAAAGGAGACTGGGAGTCTGGGGAGTTGTCAACAAGTGAAATGAAGAGAAGTGAATAGTCCTGCCTTTGTGTGTTTTGAGAAGGTTAATTAATTATACAATGAATTCACCAAGAACGCTATTCGTAACGTTTGCGATGTTGGTCACGCGAGCCGTGTATGGCGCACAACTTAGGCTGCTTGGGCTCCAAAGGCGCTAATCTGCAAAGCCTCGCAAAGTGAGGCGAGCCGTGTATAGCACAGGACTTAGGCGCTCATCGTGGGTCTCGCGATGAGCGCCGAAGGTGATCAGTGCAAAGCAGGAAAGTTGAAGTACACAGGTGATAGACTCGCAATGAATGCCGAAGGCACTCAATGCGGGGCACACAATGAGCGCTGAAGGTGCTCAGAGGAGCAGAAGCCTCACATTGTGTGGCAAACAGCATTGCCAGCCTTACAATTTTAATCCCGTCATTTTTATACACAGTATATATGTGGAAGAGTGAAAGTCTCTCTAAAGCGAGGGAGCCTGGCTCATATTATTATTACTGTTGATTCCTATATATCTTTCCAAAGTATAATGCATCTCTATGAAGGGCCTCTTGGCTTCTATCAAGTCTTTCTGTGTTTTAGACATATGAGCAATACTGGTTGTTGCTAACGCTTGCAGGCTCGCATAGCGAGCCCGCCGCAACTGCGACCCTCGCAAAGCAAGGCCCACAATTGCTTGCAAGGAGCGCCAAAGGTGCTCCTTGCGCTGGTGGAGATAAGTGCCATAGGCGCTCATCCCTATGTCCCCATATGACTTAGGCAGGGAGCACCAAAGGCGCTCACTGCGCTGAAGGAGATGAGCGCCATAGACGCTCATCCCCACGACCCCGCACGACTTGCGCATCATACCTACAACCCCCGGAACTACACATCAACACAAAACTCAAATACACAATTCAAAGTGCAAGACCAGTAGCACTTTGAAAAAATCGCCTTTAAAAAATTACAGCCCGTAACACTTACAAAAGGAAACCGCAAAAAAAAAAAAAAAAAAGCGAGCTGCAAAAAATAAGAACTTAATGGCCGCTCCACGCACAATGAAAAACACACAAAATAAACAATAAAAAAATACACACACAAGGGGGACAGTCAGGATGTCTGGGAATGAGGTTACACGCCAATTTAAATACAATTTAAAGATTTTCGCCAGTCAAAAATCCCCTAAGCAAGAGAAAAATGGCCACCAAAAAAACAAAAACGAGGCTACACAACCCCTAAGCACGCAAAACACCACCAAGCACATACGCCTTTTACACAGATCAGTACGGGTTACTAAATAAACTATTAGGAAGGACGCTAAATTCTCCACACCCGCCTAACACATACACAATCGCAGCCATTTTACAACACTAACTGCACACTAATAACATTACCATTACAAAATGCGGAACTACACAGCTTCAGTAACAGCATCCCCCCGCGCACGCAGCCTATTTACACTGCACACATTGCTGACACTTACACCTCAGGTCACCAACAATGAAAATCTACATTGTATGCTGCAGAAACATCAAAACAGATTGTTAGCTCTTGCTTAATGCATATATTAATTACAAATAGGTAAAGTATATTAATTTATAACTTTACAAATTCATTAATAAACATTAAAAAATACATACACAGAGAAAAAAAACAGATTCACAATAAACGCTAAAGGCGATCAGCTCGCTCCTCTCAAGGACTGTCACCAGTGTTTAGAGGATTACCACTACACCAGGGGAGAGGTTCGCAATGCGAGCCAAAAGGCCATCAGCGCAAACCTTGCAATGAGCGCCAAAGGAGCTGTCATAAATTAAAAATATAACAACCAACAGTGGGAGATGGAGGGGGTGGTCATTCTTGTAATTCTGTGATTTGTTAAAATTGTTTTTGACTTGTATCTACCCTGGTTTGCGCTACAGATGGCGTGTTACAAATAAAGGTTAATAACAATAATGATATAATAATAATAATAATACCATTGGGGATGTCCCGTGTTGAGCTTCTAAAGAGTAGGTCTTTCCTAAGGTAACTTTTATACATTGTGCAGCTCCCTTCATATTAATACTAGTTATATCTACTACCTCTGCCAGCTTTTGCTGTGTAGTAAACTGGGATTTTTATACAGGCTCGTTCACTAAACGAGGAGACAACATTTTTATACAGGAGCATCACTTGTATTTTCACAGTAATGGCAGGTGGTTACACCATTGAGTCGATCACTTTAATTCATCACTTAAAGACTTAATAGATGTTTAAAAAAAAAAAAACTCTAATTTTTCAAGAGCAACTCTATCTGTACTAACAGATACTCTAAATATTTAATACGATCCACTTACCTTAAGCTAACTTCATTAAATTTGTGTAAGGGCCTCATTCAATTGTGATTTGTGCAATTGTCTAGGGCTCTAAATAAGCACATAACATATTTTTTTACAGAAGTTTTTAGTTAGTGAACTTCTATCCAAAAGCAAGGTCTTCACTAACTAAAAACGTCTATAAAAAAAATATGCTATGTGCTTATATAGAGCCCTATTCAATTTGCCAAATCGCAATTGAATGAGGCCCCAAGTTAGTAGAGCTCCTATTACTGCTTACATTGGATTAGTAACTGTTTAATTGGTTCATTTACATTTACATCTTTAAAATTAGAGTGATCCAAAAGCACCTTTCCAAGTTAGTTTCTTATTTTATAATTTAATTTCTCAGTGCTGTTGTTTCCAGGAATATTGCTGAAATGATGTCTCTGTTTTATTATTTTGTTTTATTGCTTGTGTTAATTGTAATTTCAAAATGTATAGGTCTATTATAAGGCAGAGAGAAGTTTTTTTTTTATCATTAACCCTCTCCAGTTTATTAATATGGATCATATAATCTAAAAAGCAGGCATGACAGAATGGTGACCTTGTATCCTCGTGGCACCCACAAGATCAAAAAATGCAACCCCCGATCGCTTCTTCAATTTCAATGTATTGAGCATCAAATGCTTCCAAAATGTAGCTCTTATTCGTCCCTTTTTCGTAAAAGAATTACTAGACTTTGAAAATATTTGAAAAGTGGGATTTTCAGGAGAAGAAATAGAACAAGCAACTTTCAAGCACGGAATACATCCACTGGGTCCTTCTTCTCGAATATTTAGGCTATGCCTATGATAGAGAGTAAGGGCTTTGTAGGTTGACTAATAGGAAAACAAATAGGCCCTCATTCTATTATCGGCCGTAAATCGGCAGCAAAGCTGCGATTCCTTGCGGGGCTCCTGTTACCTTGCAATTCAATTATACGGCGCCGAAAAGGATCTCCCCTTACGGCCGGCTGTATATCTTGCAATCGGCCGTAAGCTCAGAAATCTTTAAAAGCAAAAATAAATTCAAGCCTGCACTGTACATCTCTGTAAATGCTAGGGATCATATTGGGGGACATGAGGATTAATAGCAACCCCCTCTCAAGCTTGCACATCAGCCCAAATCAGAGATTACATTACCTGTTTATTTTCCGGCCGCAGCGTGGCCGGGTCTGAGGTGCTCAAAGCCCTCTGGACTTTTTCCATGGATATTTGATATAAATTCAAATAAAATGTATTTACAGATTTGAGTGTAGGGGAATGTTGTGCTATGAATGCTAACACCTACAATCACTTTATAGTCTCCTCAGAGTGCAGGATGGCTTTATTATGGCTTTTTAATGTGCTTATTTGTGTGCCTGCGGGACCTTTTTGCTGCAAGTAAGCTGCGGCTCGGTTTTAGCCTTGCAGAGAGGGTTCCCGGAGCAATTGAATAGCAACCGGGATTTTCTTGCGGCCGAAACTCTTGCGGACGTTTAAGATCAAAGGCTTTCCTCCGGCGCGTGCGGCCGCAAGGGATAACAAGGCGCCGGCCGCAAGCCTGCCGGAATCCCCGGCCGGAAGGGAATAGAATAGGCAAATAGCTTGCGGCCGGTCCTTGCGGCCTCGCATCTCCTACGGCCGATAATAGAATGAGGCCCATAGTATGGAGAGTTCAAGAACCTGTAGATTACTCACAGTTTAGCCCTTTAAGTAAGTGGCGAACTCCTCTTCCTCACCCTGGTGCACCTCCATGGTTCTCCAAGCATCCTCTACTTTGCTTCTAAGGTTCTAATTCACTTGGTGGCCTCCGTCAATGACTCACAGTCTCCAAAGAAAAGTTGTTTGCAAAAATGGTCACATTTTGAAAGTGTAAACTGTGGTGATTACAGCCTTAGGGAGTACAGCTGCACCTCACTAACGAGGCCCATAGAGGCCGAAACTCGTCTGTGGTTTGCTGTTTCTCCTGGTCAGGGAGAATTGCCTGGTATTTTGGGACTGGATCACTCTACTGAGTGAGACCAGACTGATATAAAACAGGATATATCTCCCTGTGAAGGGCACACGTGAGCTAAAAGAGGTTGATCTCTGAGTAGGTAACCAGACCTATAGAAAAAGATGAGCACCTCTACTCTATTTGCATACATTTTCCTCACCTTATGGGTGATAGGGGGAACCAGATGTGGACTCTTGCTCACTTTGCCTTAGGGACTACAGCTGAACCTCACTGACAAGGCCCATAGAAGCTAAAACGCGTCTGTGGTTTGCTGTTTCTCCTGCAATATGTTTCTTTGAATCTTTTAATTTGTCTTTGCAGAAAATGTATGATGATTTATCAGCCAATCAGATACATGTACTAAACTATTATAAACACCGGTGACGCATCATTGTGATGCATCACGGCCCTTCAGTGTACTCAATAAACCTACTAACGATTAACATTACATCTTGAAATGTGTATAATACATTAGCAACAATCACCATCACAGTGTTCACTAAGCACAGCTCTTCATTCTAAAATACTAGCGAATTGCCCATCAAAAACGGCAATGAAATTGTAAGTGAGCTAATGGTGTTTGGTGTATATATTGTGGCTGATTTAGCGTCCTTCGTTTTCGTGCGACTTTTTCGGAATATCTGTAGCTGTTTGGTGGTGTTTTGCGTGTTTATGGAGGTGTTTTGCATGTTTAGGGACCTTTAGCCTCGTTTTCGTTTTGTTCGGCGGCCATTTTTTCTCTCGCTTAGGTGATTTTTGGGTCTCTAAACTCCGAAATTTGTGGTTAAATGGAGGTGTAACTTCACTTGCAGAGGTCCTCGGTGCCCCCCCTTGCTGTGAGTAAGCTTTTTTTGTGTTTGCTGTTTGTATTTATTGTGTTTGTAATGTTTTTGGGGTTGCGCAGGTTGCGTCCTTGTTTTTTAATCTCGTAGGTGTTTTTCGGCAAATACGTAGGTGTTTGTTGGTGTTTTGCGTCTTTAGACTGCTGTAGCCTCGTTTTCGTTTTTTTCGGTGGCCATTTTTTCTCTCGCTTACAGAATTTTTCAGTGTCGAAACTCTTTTATTTTGAGTTAAATTGAGGTGTAACGTTAGTTTTCGAGGTCCTGGATGCTCCCTCGTCCTGTAAGTAAGCTTTTTATGTATTTGTTGTGTGTATTTGTTGTATTTTTCATGTTTTTATGTGCGCGTGTTGCGGACGATTTTTACGAGGTCGTAATGGGTCGTAACGTGTCTCGTATTTTCGTTCCATAAGGACGTAAATTTTGCGAGGTGCGCAGTTGCTGGCAAGGGCGCTCCTTGCCAGCAACTGAGGCTCTTGCTTTGCGAGGGCCGCAGGCTCGCTGCGCGAGCCCGCAAGCGTTAGCAACAACTCGCATGCTCACAACTATATATGTGATAGTAATAAATTAGTACATTTGTATTCACATCTGAACGTGTAAAAACCTTAGTTCCTGCTCAGAATTCTGAGAAATATTTTTTTTTCTATAATAGTTATTTTTATAATATAGATACTGGGCAGGGGCTTGGAAATAAGCCCACCATGTTGTAACTCTTTAATACAATACTACTTTATACATGGCTCCTTTCAGATGTTAGGACAACTACACTGTTTTGATCTTAAATGGATCTCATCATTGTTGAGCTGGTACCTGGCTCCTGCTTTAGATTTGTGGGAAGGCTATTAATCACATCATTTAGCCTATCGTGGGCAAGAGAGTGATAGAAGTGACAGAGTAGCCATTACCTTCCTTTCATCTTGCTAGTTTAGGTTTGCTCTCTATTAATATTTACAAGATGGTGTTCTCCCATATCCCATAATGTTGATTTCTTATCTTGTTTTCCTGGAAAACTGACATTGATTTTGGACTTTACATTAAGCCAGAGAATCACTTCATGTAAAATAAGGCTGATCCCTGCACATGGGCTACCAGGCATGCAAAATGTAAGGTGACACTTTAATCCAATATTATATTTAACTCTTGACATGGTTGCAATGTTTGGCCTTTGGTGGAACATCATGTCTTAATGTTGTTGTATTATATGTGAAGAAAAAACTGTTATTAGATCATATTCAATAATTGCCTAATTTAAGTACTTTTTTTAATGAGCCTGTGCATTTTCGTAATTATGTTTTAGTTTATATTAAACTAGGTTTAAAGCACCACTGTATTTATATATATTTACTATATTCTAACTTGAAGAACTACACTTGAAAAAAAAAATATATAAAATAAAATATTTAAGTCTCTAATATACCCTTTTATGTGTAACTATACTTTGAATACAGAGGAAATTTATATTTAGAAATGTGAATGTGGCATTTACAACTGCTAGTGCATTCATTAGGTCTAATAAAAAGCTCATTACGTTAAAGACACATTCACTTACACAAGTAACAGACATGATTGGCTGATAAAAGATTTAAAGGTTGTGTTTAAATGTAATTCTGAGTTCGCCTCACTTCTGTTGGATGTACCACTGCTATTATTTGATAAACTGATAAAAGGCATATTTATGTTTCCAGGATTTTGAATGCAGCTGATAGAGGAGAAACCGTAGTGTAGGAAAACATTTTGTTTGCATGAAAAAATCCCCCCAAAACATTATTACACTTACCATGAAGTTAACTAAATCTCTTGAGTTTTCAAGCAGTTGATTATCAGTTAACACCCCTAGAAATCCCTGCTAAAATTGGCATAAAATGCATAATTTGTTTTGGCCAATCACAGGCAGCTAATACATTGTATCAATCATGATGACAGTTTGTGCAGGAAGGCATCACAGGATGTAGAGTCCCCATTACAAGGAAGAAAGGCACTGTTATGTGGATCTCTGCATTGTGCTGCTGCCGGCTTGAAAGTTAGTAAAGGCTTTAAAATATGTATCCAAATACAGTTTTTCTATTGGTAGGTACTCTGTGCCTATGTAAGCAGCTCTGGGGGTGTGGAAAACAGGTCTTATTTTTAAATAAAGTAAATCTGGATGTGTATAGAATTAATCAATGTAATGTGTGTGTCTGATATAAGCAGCAGGTGTTAGATAAAGGTGAAACAGGGAAACGTAGATATACATTGAACGCACTAGAAGCTCGTATATGGTTTCATTCTCAAATTTAACATATCTACTTTTGAAGAACTACATTGAACAACATGAAAGTAACCAATCTAATTTTAATTATTTATTATTTTTTTTTCCATGCAGTTATGATGCTATGGATTTTACTATTTAAAACAACATTCCCCCTGGATTACCTTTTTAGGGTGGAGGCATTTACCTGAACTGGAGGGTAAAAATGTAACTTTTGAAAATAAATTCACTACTGAATATTGCAATCACATATATAGTTGTGAGCGTACGAGTTGTTGCTAACGCTGCGGGCTCGCGCAGCGAGTCACGGCCCTCGCGAAGCGAGGGCCGCGACTCGCGTAGCGAGCTGCGGCCCTCGCGTAGCGAGGGCTGCGGCTCGCGCAGCGAGCCGAGGCCCTCGCGAAGCGAGGGCACTGCCCGAGGGTCTCAGTTGCTGCAAGGAGCGCCGAAGGCGCTCCTTGCCAGCAACTGAGACCCTCGGGCAGTTCCCTCGCAAAGCGAGGGCACTGCCCGAGGGTCTCAGTTGCTGGCATGGAGCGCCGTAGGCGCTCCATGCCAGCACCTGAGGACCTCGCAAAGCGAGGGCCGCAGTTGCTGGCATGGAGCGCCGAAGGCGCTCCTTGCCAGCAACTGCGACCCTCGCAAACTTCACGTCGCAACCCAAACAGTACGACACACACATTACGACACTCGCAAACAACATACGACACACGTTCACACACATTACGGACTCGCAACACTCGGACGCAACTCGCGAACATTACAAAATGTAAAACACAATACATACACACACCACATACATAAAAAACTTACCTACACCAAGAGGGAGCACCCAGCACCTCAAAAATACAACTTACACCTCGATTTTACTTCAAATAAAACAGTTTTGAGACTAAAAAAAAAACGAAGCGAGAGAAAAAATGGCCGCCGAACAAAACGAAAACGAGGCTACAGCACTCTAAACTCGCAAAACACCACAAGAAACTCGCAAAACACCACAAAACACCTACGGATATTCCGATACAAACGTAGAACACACATTACTCGCCATTTGACGCCAATGCGGAAGTACACGACAACGGTTTGGGCTCGCGCACGCACACTATTACACTGCACACATTCAGCACGCTTACACAGCAGCTCCACACCACTAATGCTGCAGCAACATCAAAACACATTCACAGCTCTTCCACACAATGCTTTAAAATAGGTAAAGTATATTCATTTATTAATGTATTATATATTTCATTATTACACACTAAACAGCATTAGCTACCTTACAATTTCATTGCCGTCATTTTTTGACGGGCAATTCGCTAGTATTTAATAATCAATAGCAATTTTATTAATGATCAATGAATAGTTAATGCAACTAGTGTCACATATTAGTACATTAAAGTGGTCCTGTAGGACCTAGTTGGAGTGAGATGTTCAACTATTGAATGGACAGCTGCTTTATGTGTTCTGTATGTATCGTTCTGTAAATAAAATCTACAAATATGGATTAAATAGGGTTTCTTGGCCAAATTGCATCTTTATTCTGCTTATACTACATAATAAAATAATAGGATAAGGAGAAAAGTATTGTATTGTCAGGGAAATAATCTAGTGTTAGGGTCCTAAGTACAAAAAGGGAGGATAAGAACCTCAGGGAGATTTTGAGGAATTCAAATTCTGGAAGTGTAAGGGGACTACAGTGTGACATATGAGTGAATACAATAATATAATATAAACACATTTAGGGCATACTCTGACAGACTTCACATACAATATAATACTTTATCAGCCGGTTGAAAAAGATTCACATTGAATATATTAAGTGATCCTGTTGTGCTGTCGGTGTTCATAGCTCTACACGCGTTTCAATCTGTATGTTCACTGATGCGTTTATTAAACATGACTTTTAAGGAACTGCGAGTATAAAAAAAGTAAATAAAGCTAATTCTAATTATTACCATTTGTAAAGTACATTGGGCCATATTCTATTAGCTGCTCCCAAATGCCTCAAACCCGTACTTTTGGTTGAGGGTGGTATTTTTTTTATAAATGTTTAGATGTATTCCCCTGACTTCAGCTCTCAAATTCCAAAGGCAAGGCTGAACTCGTAAGCCCTGCCAGAAATTAAAATGCAAGAACAATAAACAGTAAAATTATTTAGCATTTTGTAAAATACACAAATGAATTTAATCACTCCACAAGATAAAAGTAAATAATGCTAAATCTATTTATTGTCATTTGTAAAGTACCCTGTAACTACTTGGTTTACAAGTGGATTTTCCTTTACAGGTATAGACCGAAAAACTGCAGAGTGCACTAATTGTGCCCAGGTGAGAAGGCAGAAGTTAGTATAAACTAGAGAAGGGGCGAACTTGTGAGCTTGCAAACATTTTTGGTATCAGGTGCAGTTCTAGTGAAAGTGTAGGAGTTTAAATAGGGATAGGGACTTCATAGAAAAGGGAGGGCAGATTTATAGTGCAAAGGACGAAAACTTTATACAAATATATTATTTTATTTTCTTTATTTTTCCCACTGAAATTTTGTAGACAATAATAATAATTATGAGTCAGTCCAGTGGCAACCTCACTCACTATACAGCCTGTCATATGTATGCAATACTGGAACAGATGATCCAGGGACCATACCTCTGTGAGAGGTGTGAGCATGTTGCCTCTCTGGAAGCTCAAATTGGAGATCTGGAGCGGGGAATTGCAGCACTTAGTGTTATTACTCCACTTGAAAGGGGGTTGGTGCTCACTGAGCACAGTTTAGCTGGGCCTAACATGGACGGTGGAGCTGGGGCTAGTGAGGATGTCCAGGGAGGCAGTTGGGTTACAGTTACAAGGGGAAGCAGGGGGAACAGGAGGAGGCAGGCCAGTTCTGAGTTGGCAAACACCAACAGATTTGCCAGATTGAGTAAAACTATTGGGGATGTCCATTCAGGAATGGCAATGCCAGATAGAGCTGTTCCCTCTAACAGCTAGGAGAACAGCTCTACTGGAGGAGAGGGAGGACAGCATAGGCAGAGCAACAGACAGGTTTTGGTTGTAGGGGACTCTATTATTAGGAAGGTAGACAGGGTGATTTATCACCCAGATCCCAGCAATCGAACAGTTTGCTGTCTCCCAGGTGCTCGGGTTGGTCATGTTGTGGATCGGGTAGACAAATTATTGGGAGGGGCTGGAAATGAACCAGCGGTCTTGGTACATATTGGTACCAATGACAAAGTTAGTGGAAGATGGAATGTCCTAAAGAAGGATTTTAGAGAACTAGGTAATAAGCTGAAGGCAAGGACCTCCAAGGTAGTATTTTCTGAGATACTACCAGTGCCACGTGCTAGCCCAGGGAGACAGAAGGAGCTTAGGGAGGTTAATGCATGGCTAAAGATGTGGTGCACTAAGGAGGGGTTTGGGATTTTAGAGCACTGGGCTGACTTCTCACTTCCGTACAATCTCTACAGTAGGGATGGATTGCAACTTAATGATGAGGGAGCTTTTGTACTAAGGAATAGGATGGTAGAAAGGCTGGAGGAGCTTTTAAACTAGTAGGTGAGGGGGGAGGGACTAGATATAAGTAATGGGGTAGAAAGTGTAGAGGGTATAAGGGATGAATTAACAACTCATAGGAGAGGAGATGGGGGGAGGGGTAGTATAGTCAATAGGGAGGTAGTACTAAGTAATTCAAGTACAGTGGCAGGCACTTCAGAACTACAGACTCATAACATAAGGTGTATGCTTGCTAATGCCAGAAGCTTGCCAGGAAAAATGGGAGAGTTAGAATTATTAGCAATTAATGAAAAATGGGATTTAATAGGCATTACTGAAACCTGGTGGGATGAATCGCATTACTGGACTGTTAATCTGGATGGTTATAACCTATTTAGGAAAGATAGAGGCAATGGAAAATGAAGAGGAGAGGTTTGTCTGTATGTTAAGCCTGAATTTAAGCCTATAGTCAGAGAAGATATTTATGGTGGACCTAGTGATAAAGCTGAAGGTTTGTGGGTAGAGTTAAATAGCGGAGCAGCAAATTCCATAAGAATATTAGTTGGAGTATGCTATAAACCCCCAAATATAGCTGAAAGTGAGGAAATACAATTATTGTTACAGATTGAAAATGCAGCTAAGCATGGTCAAGTTCTAATAATGGGAGATTTTAATTACCCTGAAATAAACTTGATAAATGAGACCAGCAGTTCTTCTAAGAGGAGCAGGTCCTTGAGTACACTCAGGGATCATTATCTGGCCCAGGTTGTACAAGAGCCTACTAGAAATGAAGCTATCTTAGATTCACTCTTCACAAATAACATCCATATAGTATCAAATGTTGGAATAGGGCAACCTTTGGGAAACAGTGATCACAACACAGTCTCGTTTGAGATAGAATTAAAAAAACTAAATTTTAAGGGGCCAACGACAACTCTTAATTTTAAAAGGGCAGATTTTAACGGTCTAAGGGCAGCAATACAAAGTATAGACTGGGACAGAGAACTGATAGGTAAAAACACTGAACATAAATGGACAACTTTAAATCCTTACTAAATATACATACACATAGGCATATACTGTGTGGGAATAAAAGTAAAAGGAGTAAATCCCATCCAATGTGGCTTAACAATTATTTAAAGATCAAGATACGGAGTAAAAAACAGGCATTAAAATTATACAAACAAGAGGGGACAGAGACTGCCTTACAGGAATACAAGGAAATCAACAAGGCTTGCAAAAGGGCGATTAGACTGGCTAAAATCGAAAATGAAAAATTAATTGCAAAAGAGAGTAAGACTAACCCAAAAATATTTTTTAAGTATATTAATGGGAAGAAGGCAAGGAAGGAAGCTATAGGAACATTACAATGTGACACAGGCCGTCTGATAATTAGTGACCAACAAAAGGCAGATGAGCTAAATAGGTTATTTTCTTCCGTATACACAAGGGAGGTACCAGTGGTTGGCACACGGCAACATAATGGGGCAACACTACCTTTGCCAAAGAATTGGTTAACACAAGAAGTAATCCAAATGAGGTTGAAAAAAAATAAATGTTAATAAAGCCCCGGGTCCTGATGGAATATATCCAAGGGTACTAAGGGAACTGGGTTCTGTAATAGCCAAACCATTATATTTAATTTTTAAGGATTCACTCAACACAGGGTCTCTACCAGATGACTGGAGAAAAGCTGATGTGATACCTATATTTAAAAAAGGGAGCAAGAGCAAATCCGGGGAATTATAGACCAGTGAGCATTACTTTTGTAGTGGGGAAGCTTTTAGAAGGGTTAATAAGGGATAATTAACAAGAATATGTGTATTTGAACAGGATTATAAGTAGGAGTCAACATGGATTTATGAGGGATAGGTCATGTCAAACAAATCTAATTAGTTTCTATGAGGAGGTTAGTAGGAACCTGGATCAAGGCAACTCAGTGGATGTAGTCTTTTTGGATTTTGCAAAGGCTTTTGATACAGTGCCACATGGGAGACTATTGTGCAAACTAAGAGATACAGGAGTTGCAGTAAATATCTGCTCATGGATTGAGAGCTGGCTTAAAGACAGGAAACAAAGGGTTGTTGTAAATGGAACATACTCCGATTGGACTAATGTGGTAAGTGGAGTTCCTCAGGGTTCAGTATTAGGTCCTCTCCTTTTTAACATATTTAGTAATGACTTAGAGGTAGGATTGGAGTGTGGTGTCTCCATTTTCGCTGATGACACGAAGTTTTACAAGGTAATTAAATCAGATAATGATGTGCTTTCCCTCCAAAGGGATTTACATAAAATTGAGGAATGGGCATCTAAATGGCAGATGAGATTTAATACGAATAAATGTAAAGTTATGCATCTGGGAAGGAAAAATAGCCATGCAATTTACAATCTTAATGGAGCAAATCTAGGTGTATCAGATATTGAAAGGGATTTGGGAGCTTGTGGACAACCACCTAGGTAACAGTGCTCAAAGCCAAGCAGCAGCTGCAAAGTCAAATAAAATATTAGCATGTATTAAGAAGGGTATAGAAGTATTGATCCAGGGAGAAGTCCGGTCGCCGGTGTCTGGGATCAGGAGGAATTTGATTTTTTTTATATAAAACCTATTAATTAATAGTTAATCCGCATATTGCAGAATGGAGGAGATCTTGAAAGGTTGAACTTGATGGACTGAAGGTCTTTTTTCAACCTTAAATACTATGTAGCTATGTATGTAACTATGTAACTATAAAATAAATATGAAGTGTCATATTTTATCCTGGACATGGGCAGAGCTATCAGTGGTGCAGGTGGTGCAGTGCACCAGGGCACTCCTCTGGGGGGGGGGGGGGCAGTGCTGTATAGTTTATTTTCCCTTTGTTTTTGTTTTGCATTTATTTATTTTTCTGTAGAGTAGGGCCACAGCCCACCCTGCACCTTCTTGGCCGCACACAACCCCCCGACCAGAATTTGGTCTGGGCTGTTTAAAAAAGAGGATTTCTACTGATACTCCAATAGATGTGTGTGTGGAGCAGTTCAGCATTCTGGGGATGTGTATCAGGACAGAGGTGAGAGAGTAAGGGCTGGATGGCAGCAAAGTACAGGAGGGTGGGTTCTGTGAGGGGGGCCAAAAGAGTTAGGGATGCGTGCTATGTGAGGTGGGTAATGAGAAGGGTTGAGTGGTGTGTGGGGATAGATACTGAGAGGTGATGGCTGCTGACAAGAACAGGGGCTATATAGGGATGGCTTGTAACAGGGATGGGTGATGTGTGTGGTTGTATATTGAATTGGACTGGGTGCAATGTGAAGATGGCTTCTGAGAGTTGTAGTGCTGGCAGAGGAGCGTCAAGCATGCAGGAGGTAAGGAAAGGGGACCAGCTATGGGAAGGAGAGCAGCTATAAAACCTGCAGGGAGGGGGGGGGGGCAAAAAAATAGTGTTTGCGCCAGGGCCCTCTTCATTCTAGCTCTACCACTGCTCCTGGAGCAATACAAAATATGGATGACCCTACCCTAATCTATAAATCTGTCACTGTTAGTGTGTTGAGATTGTGTGTCAATATGCACATGTATGTTAGTGACTATGTGTATGTTAGCAGTGTGTCTGTGAGTTTGTCACTATTTATTAGTATTTTGAATATGTATGAAAAAAATCTAATGTGGCTATTGTTAATATGTTTATAGCTGGTGTGGCGAAATAATATTGTACACATTCTTAAGAATTCAGATCCACTTTGCAACTGTAAATTTCCGTTGCATTTAACTCCAGGACTGAGCAGTCATTTCTGCAGAAGCTCAAACAGTGTCACTGGGCCTCATAACATCCACACAGCAGATTCACTCTCCAATTAATTTTCCATTAGTATTTACTTTGTTTCCTTTTGACTCTAGACCTAGAAATTCACACGCTACCACCTCTCTTCAGCCTCTGAACTCATGTAACTCCAACCTGCCCTGTCCACACCCACCCATCTATGATTTGTGTTACTTTATAGTGCAGGTTTCTGCGCTATCACCTCCATTTTTCACAGCTGATACACTCACAGACCGAATTACTAATTAACCATCTACTCTCTTTTCAATTACTCACCAAACCCTTTTTATTCCTTTTAATCCCTACAACTTTTTTTTATCTTATAAGCACCAGGGATCTTAAATGGCCCTCTACGTTTTACCATGTATTTAATATTGTATTCATGTATATATATATATCTTTGGAAGGAATTTGATGGTACATATAGGCTTTCATATATTATATTATGTTATTTTATATTAAAATGTTATATGTGTCTTTCAAGAGCACAGTCTAATCTATGGATTATCACTCACAGTCAACAAATGAAGAAGAAAATGCTGATTTTTGGAGAGAGTCAATGCCAGATGTTAGCTATAACACCACATTTAAGCCTATAAAACCACTACTATAAGCAATCTTCAACTCTGTTCCACTGCAGTAACTTTAAATGAGAATATCCTGCAATACTGACAGTTCTTATTTTGTACTTGAGTAAGATGAGTGGTGTCTAAAGAGATGACCTTAGCCATTCTTATTTATTTCTATATACAAAATGAGTATAAAATCACTATTTTTTTATATTTTATTACCACTCATCCTCAACACTTAAAAGATTAAACTATGCATATCATTTTCTCAAGCGGAATATGAATTTAGAAGCTGTATTTATTTGAGAATTTATAGCCTTACTTGCTATGCCCATATGATGCCTGTTTTTTATGTGTCTCTTATAACCTGGTAAATGCTGGAAAAATTCATATACAAACATTAATAAAACTATGATTATGCTCTGTGAGTTTCATTAAATTTGTTCAATTTAAAAAAAAGGTTCTACATAGTCCCAAGTAGTGGGTAAAATGTTTTCAGAAAGCAAAATAATAATAAAATAAACATTTTACAGCTTTTACACTCAATATTTTCTATACTCCTTGGCTGTCTGTTGTTCCTGCCTGTTCATTTCTCAAGTGGAGGTGTCATTTTAAACTTATTAACTTCCAGTTAGCCCTGCTAAGAGCCCTGGTGGTTGTATCTGTCATTTTCCCATTGAGCAGATAGGCACTTCCTGTCCTATTCAAAGTCTCCTCCCACCTCAGGAAGTTGATGTGCTGAAGCCAAAATGTTAGATTTCACAGAGGCATAATTGCATAAAAAAGATAATATATTAGAGGTTGCATAATTTTAAGTGTAATTTATCAAAATAGTACATTTTACAAATATGGCCAAAGGGGTTCTTTAATTTAATCTACATTATAATATATGTTTTATATTAATTCCCATAAGCACACATACATGTAATTTACTTGGTCACACAATATCACTGGTTACTGCGATTTCACTAGTGACATCTCATGATTAAGGGAAAGACATGAGATAAAGTATGAGTTGGCAAGTGTTTTATATATATATATATAAATATGGAACTGCAGCATTAGCAAGAAGGACGTCAGTAGCTAAATGACTATGCCTATAGTGAAAAATAGCCTTAATCATGAGTAAGTAGTGTTATGCCTTTATTTTAATAATGTATTAATTCGAGGCAATGTGTTATATAGTGAAGTATTGACTAAACTGGCACATTTAATGGTCCTTTAATGCACCTTTGAGTTCTATTAAAGTAAATACTTCCATCCAGAGCATTTTCAAAATCCTCATTATTTCCCTTTCCATTCAAGATCCAAGAAAAATATCAAAATTATGAAATATTAAAATACGATCACATGGGCAGATAAAGTTTATAAAACAATCTTGATTAGTTAGAGCTTCAGAACAGCTTTGTGTCCATTCAATGTTTTACTTTTTTCTTATGGGAATTGATATAAATAAGTGGTAATTTACTTTATAGCACAGTTGTATAATTTGAGCACCTTCAGTGTTAGTTATTTTTGAGATTCAATTAGTAAAATATAAAGTAATCTGTTTTTAATTAAACTTTTGCAGTCATGCTGTGTGAAAGAAAAAAGAAGTGGAAATTTAAAATAAATCTATTAAAACATTTCTAATTCGCTGGGTAATTTGCATTTTAAATTATTTTTAAAATAGCTGACAAATAATACAATTTAATATAGTTGTTTTAACATTTTAATATCTAATGGTGTTATTTCTGAATTGTATAATAGATTTTTTTTTGTTCAGTCGCTCAGTCACCTCTGACTCTCCGTAAGGTTATGGACCACAGCATACCCTATGGACCGCAGCATATGTTTATCCATAAGGTTTACTTGGCAAATATATTGAAGTGGGTTGTAAGTTCCTTCTCCAGTGAACCATGATTTTTCTGACCTATATGCTATGACCTTCCCTTCTTGGGTTACCCTAGTTGATATAACTTACAGCTTCATTGAAGTACTCAAGCACCTTTACCATGACAAGGTAGAGATCCAGAAGGGGATCATATATTTTAAAATAATAAGGTAATTGGAATTAACATTATTTGTTTATTTACACATGCAGTCCAAGTCATGTATAAATAAAGTGAACATGCTCCTCAAAAGCATGCACTACCATGAACACTGATAGCAGAACATGATCGTTTAATATAATTCAACTAGCGAATTGCCCGTCAAAAAATTACAGACATAAAATTTTAAGCCAGGCAATGCTCTTTGCCAGATAATGTGGGGCTTTTGCTTCTCTGAGCACCTCCAGCGCTCGTTGCGAACCTTTCCTTTCACCTACTGTACTGTCCGCCCATTGCAGGGTTTATTAACCTGCAAGTTTGTGCTGGGGAATGCCATGTGTCTCTTTACGTCTCTTGTATTTTCTAAGTCCCACATGCCTGGCCTTGTTGGTGTAAGTGTTACTGTCTTTGCCGTCATGTATTTTCCCGCGTGCCTGGCTTTGCTCAGCCTCGTTTTCATTCAGTTTCAGAAATGTTTGTTTTTCGTCCACCATTTTCTTTTCTCCCTTAGCCGATTTTCGAGTGCTGAAACACGTCAAATAAGGCTCAAAATTGCTTGCAACCTCACTCCCATCCCATGCTTCCTGGCTCTCCCCCTGTGTTGCGTGCGAATGTGTTTTTATTATTTTTCTTGTTTTTAGTCTTTTTCGATTTCCACAGTCGTATTATTTTTCCAGAGCTTGCATGTGTGACAGGGCCGCTGGCAGCAATAAGCACCTTCAGCGCTCATTGCAACCTGTGCTGCGCGGCTGCTTAATTGTTAATTTCAGCCTAAGACCCGTGTGCTTCAATGCCTCAACTGCTCGCCTGACTTCGCGAGGCTCGCAAGTGTGACAACAAATCGCAGTTTAACAATTATAATATGTGCGGTGAACCTTCCACAACATGCTGAGAAAATATTATATTGTATCTGAAGTAAGGATCTCAGAGTATGCCCTAAATATATTTATATTAACCATTTTAATCACCTGTTTTATCTCACTGGCAGAATTCACTGTACTCCTACTAAACTTTCAGCATTACAATTCCTCACATTCCACCTTAAGGTTCTTATGCTCCCTTTTTGTGGATAAGACACGGATACAAAACTCCTTAACTAACAATACTATACCTTCTCCTTTATCTATTGAAAAACATATAAAGATCCTGCATCCTTTGTACTGAGCGTTTCTTAGATCTGCCCAGTTGATGCAGCTCATGTGTCATTATTTCTACTTCTATTTTTGCACACATATTTTTCAGCCCCCTTATTTTATTATAGTGTACTGGCAGAATAAAGACACCCTGTAGTCAACAAACCTGTGCAAGCCAGTGCAGAAATATTTATAGAATTTTCAAAAATACCTACAAACCACAGATAAAGCAACTCTTCATTCAATAGAGTAAGATATGTTGGAGTAACTTGGCCCTAAAGGAACCGTGTGATTGACAAAAAAGAGGAGTTAATTCATTTAACTATGCATTCGTTATAATTAAAGTGTTTTGTCTGCCCAGTTTCACTTGAGTTTAACATTTATTTGTATTAATTTATTGCAGTTTCTCTCATGTTTTGGGTATTTGGCATTTCAGTGCTAGTCCTTCATTTTGGATGTGATGACACCAATAAACCAAAGGAGTTTGCTCTTAGGTAATGGTACAAGAAACCTAACAATTAACCAAATGCAGTATAAATGAATATTTTATATAGAGGCATTGTCCACTGTATTGGACAGTGATTTTCAACTCTATCCTCAAGCAGCCCCAGAATGATCATGATTTAGGTTTAACTCTGTGTGTGTGAACACAAGACGAGGCAATTAGTATTTAAAATAGTCAACAGATTGTGGAGCCTCTAATTGACTCACTTATGTTCATAGTGTTAAACCTAAATCATGACTTGTTTAGGGGTCGTTGTGGAAAAGGTTGGCAATCAGTGGTATAGGTTACATAGGTACATAGTAATTGAGGTTGAAAAAAATACTTTTAGCCCATCAAGTTGAACCTTTTAAGATATGTCCAGATCTGTATTATTGACTTTAATTATTCCTTATTAATTGATCAAGAGGAAGGCAAACAGAAATAAAAAAACAAGTGAAACGTTGCCAATTATCTCGAAAGGGAAAAAAATTAATTCCTTTCTGACCCCAGATACTGGCAATCGGATTCCTCCCTGAATCATTACTCTCTAATTAACCATGATAACCCTGAATGCTCTTTTATTTAAAAAAAATTTCAGTCCCTTTTTAAAGTTATCTATCGAATCCGCTGTCACCACCTCCCTTGGTAGAGAATTCCAAAGATTAACCACCCTTACTGTGAAGAATCCTTTTCTTTCTTTATGGTGAAATATTTTTACTTTTAACCTCAGGGGATGTCCTCTTGTCAGTTAAAAACCTTTTGGCACAAAAAGTCCACTAGACAAAGCCTTGTATTGGCCCTGGATGTATTTATATAAGGTAATCATATCTCCTCTTAGTTCCCTTTTTTCTAGAGAAAATAAGTTTAATTTGGTTAGTCTTTCCTCATAACTTAGTCTCTCCATTCCCCTTATTAGTTTTGTTGCCCTTCTCACTTTTTCCAGCTGTAACATGTCTTTTTTATGAAGTGATGCCCAAAATTGTGCTCCATATTCCAAATGAGGGTGTACTAGAGATTTGTATAGCTTTCCCACGACCGAAGTGAGGCTCACTAGTCTATAATTCCCCGTATTTTTTCTTGCTCCCTTCTTAAATATAGATATTACATATGTTTTTCTCCAGTCATCTGGTAGAGACCCTGTGTTGAGGGAATCTTGAAAAATCACATATATAGTTGTCAGCAATACGGGTCGTTGCTAATGCTTGACGGCTCGCGCAGCGAGGCAAGGGCCGCAGTTGCTGGCAAGGAGCGCCAAAGGCGCTCCTTGCGCCGGTGGAGATGATCGCTAACAAATTATTTGGTGAAGGTAGTGTAGCCCCATTATGTTGCGGTGCCCCAACCACTGGTACCTCCCTTGTGTATACCAAAGAAAATAATCTATTTAGCTCATCTGCCTTTTCCTGGTCACTAATTATCAGACGGCCTGTGTCACATTGTAATGTTCCTATAGCTTCATTCCTCACCTTCTTCCCTTTAATAACTCTAACATATTTTAGGGTTAGTCTTACTCTGCTTTGAAACACATTTTTAATCTTATAGTTTTGTTTTTTTAATTAAATCTCAAATTAGACTGTGTTGTGATCACTGTTTCCCAAAGGTTGCCCTATTCCAACATTTGATACCATATTGATATTATTTGTAATAACTCAATCCAAGATATCCTCATTTCTAGTAGGTTCTTGTATAACCTGGGCCAGATAATGATCCCTGAGTGTACTCAAGAACCTGTTCCCCTTAGCTGCTGGTCTCATTTACCCAGATTATTTCAGGGTAATTAAAATCTCCCATTACTAGAACTTGCCCATGCTTATCTGCATTTCCAATCTGTAACAATAATTGTATTTCCTCACTTTCAGTTATATTTGGGGGTTTATAGCATACTCCTACTAATATTCTTTTGCAATTTGTTGCTCCGCTATTTAACTCTACCCACAATCAGCCAACATTACCGCTAATTCCAGCATAAATATCATCTCAGACTTAACATACAGACAAATCCCTCCTCCTCTTTTACCATTGCCCCTATCTTTCCTAAATAGGTTATAACCATCCAGATTAACAGTCCAGTCATGAGATTCATCCCACCACGTTTCGGTAATGCCTATTAAATCCCATTTCTCATTAACTGCTAATAATTCTAACTCTCCCATTTTTCCTGGCAAGCTTCTGGCATTAGCAAGCATACATCTTATGTTATGAGTCTGTAGTTCTGAAGTGCCTGCCACTGTACTTGAGTTACTTAGCAGTCCTCCGTATTGACTATACTAACCCTCCCCCATCTCCTCCCCCATGAGTAATTAATTCATCCCTTACCCCCTCTATACTTTCTGCTCCATTACTTCATCTCCCCCCCCCACCTACTAGTTTAAAAACTCCCCCAGCCATTCTACCATTTTATCCCATAGCACAAAAGCTCCCTCTTTATTAATGTGCAATCCATCTCTGCTATAGAGATTGTACCCAAGTGAGAAGTCAGCCCAGTGCTCTAAAAAAACAAACCCGTTTTTTGGCCATGCATTAACCTCCCTAAGCTCCTTCTGTCTCCTTGTGCTAGCCCGTTGCAGTGGTAGTATCTCAGAAAATACTACCCTGGAGGCCCTTGCCTTCAGGTTATATTGAAATGATCAAGTTTCCTTTTATTTGAATAATGTTTATCTCAAAACTCATCAATAAATATAATCTTACAAAGTGTGTAATAATCTTTATTAGTATGTATTGAACCCAGAGAGACTGGTTCAATCCATCATTACATTAACCTTGTTGATTTGTTGTTGACAAAGACGTACTAAATATCATTCCTTCCTAACAGTGTTGTTGTTTTTTATATTTAATTACACTTTATTGCGATAACATTAAGCAAGACTGTAATTGTAAATCAAATAGTAGTTGAGTAGTTAGATTATAAAGTCATTTTGAAGAGTTTTCTGCTTGTTTTAAAATTAGTAGTATAAGCAGCCACAATTATTCTTTAAAAGAACCTGCGACTGTGATCTCTTGTTTTTTTGTGGATCTGTTTTGCAGACTACGGGCCTCATTTAAATGCGATTTGGCCAATTGAATAGGGCTCTATATAAGCACATTGCATTTTTTACAGATGTTTTTAGTTTGTGAACTTCTATCCAAAAGCAAGAACGTCACTAACTAAAAACGTCTGTAAAAAAATGCTATGTGCTTATATAGAGCCCTATTCAATTGACCAAATCACATTTGAATGAGGCCCTGCATGAGTACAGGCTTTTCTTACATACTATTGGCCTCATTCAAATGTGATTTGGCCAATTGAATAGGACTCGTTCTAAGCACAGAACATATTTTTTTACAGAAGTTTTTAGTTAGTGACCTTCTATCCAAAAGCAAGGTCTTCACTAGCTAAAAACTTCTGTAAAAATAAAGTATGCGCCGGGCTTATAATGAGCCCTATTCAATGAGCCAAATCGCAATTGAATGAGGCCCTATATGTGCTTTGAAGATACATTCTGCAATTGGTTTCTCTAGGGAAAGAAAGTTTCAAAACATATTAAATAGTAGATGAGATGTTTATTGACTTGGTAAAAAGTAAAAGAAATCCATAAGGACTAGATGAAAAAAAAATGAAGGTGAAACTTGAGCAAAGATGAGCGTTCTGCTGCCCCTTGAATTAGTAACCTCATTTCCATACATTTTTCCCATGATGAGCTTATCCTGTGAAAATGTTGAAGAAAATACCTTGAAGTTGGATCTGTTTTATTTATGTCCCTCTACAGATCTCAGGCAGTACGTAAAGAGATGTGAAAGAGAGTGTCTGGGGTTATGCGTCTATGTGAAGCGGTTATGAAAAAATTACATGTCTAAGTTTACTTTTTTATTGTCTTTTTGTTGCATTTTTCAAGATACAAGCATAAAATAATGATAAAAAAGTTTTTTGTAAGTAAGTAGTTTGAACAGAAAGGAACTAAAACATTAAATGTGAAGGTTGTTTCTCAAGTACGAAATGGTAGAGTCAATTCAAAGTATAAAGAACACCTTTTTTGTGTCCACAAAAATAGAATTTAAAACTGTAATCTTTATTAAGAATTAATTAAAAAATCTGGTGTTTCAAATACGAACAATTAAGAAAACTAAGTGTATTATGACTTAGTTTTAGAGACGTCACTCAATCAAGCATTTTTTATATAACATATAAATTATTAAATATTAAGGGAGTGATTCAAAACTTCATTGATCCATCTATCGGGATATTATGCTTTTGTAGGTAATAAGGTGCTTTAATGCCTTACTCCCAATTGTTATTGCAATGCGTAATAATATAGTGCAGTTTGTACATATATAGTTGTGAGCATACGAGTTGTTGCTAACGCTTGCGGGATCGCGTAGCAAACCCCATGGCCCTCGCTAAATTTACGTCGTAATGCAAACAAAATACGAGACACGTTACGACCCATTACGACCTCAAAAAAAACGTCCGCAACACGCGCACATGAAAAATACAACAAATACACACAACAAATACATAAAAAGCTTACCTACAGGAAGAGGGAGCATCCAGGACCTCGAAAACTAAAGTTACACCTCAATTTAACTCAAATTAAAAGAGTTTAGGCATTAAACAATTCTCCAAGCGAGAGAAAAAATATCCGCCGAAAAAAACGAAAACGAGGCTACAGCAGTCAAAAAATACCTACGAGATTAGAAAACAAGGACGCAACCCACGCAACCCCAAAAACATCACAAACACAACAAATACAAACAACAAACACATAAAAAGGTTACTCACAGCAAGGGGGGGGGCACCGAGGACCTCTGCAAGTGAAGTTACACCTCCATTTAACCACAAATGTCGGAGTTTAGAGACCCGAAAATCACCTAAGCGAGAGAGAAAATGGCCGCCGAACAAAACGAAAACGAGGCTAAACGTCCCTAAACACACAAAACTCTACCATAAACATACAAAACACCACCAAACAGCTACGGATATAAAAAAAAAAAACACCAAACAGCTACGGATATTCCGAAAAAATCGCAAAACATAGAAAACGAATATTACGAAAAACTTGCACGACATAGAAAACGAACAATGCTACATCAGCCGCTTTATATACACCAAACACCCTTAGCTCACTTACAATTTCATTGCCGTCATTTTTTGACAGGCAATTCGCTAGTTCAATGATAAGATTGTGCTTTATGGATATCATTAAATATCCACTTCTAATTATTCCAAACAGATATGTGGCTAGATTTAGACTTGGATAAAGTGGCTAGTGCTTCAAATTTATCAGGGATGTGATGTTGCATTAAACCAAGAATTCCCTTTGCTACCTCGTGGAAGTATTTCTACTTCCACTACTTTACCCATATAACCTACTACCCAGAAAAGCAATGGAGATAGTATATACTTGAAACGGACTACAGCGCTAAAATGCTTGAGTATATAATGGGATCTATTTTCCTCTCCTGTGAAGTCCTATATACTTTTAGCAGAAACCACATTGCTATTGTGCGATTATATGAAGTCTCAAAGGGGTATTCGCTATTGTATAGATGGAATTGGCGTGGCACGCTGTGCTATGTTGCGCACTGCCTTGACAATTGAGTGTGACATCACTCTAACGCGCCCGACGCACGTTTCTGTGAGACGTTACGTCTTACATCATCGGGGGCTGTCTTGCTCGGTATTAAATGTCTTGCTCTGTATCTATTAACTCCTGACTGTCCAAATGGGACTAGATTGTGTATTATTAATGATACACATAGTAAATTGATAACCTAACAAGACACAAATCTATTGAAAGAAAGGACATTATTTAATACTTATGTTATGAATATATTAACTTAACTATATAATTAATTATCAATGTATTTTTTTTAATTTTGGCATATGATCATGTATATAGGGACAAATATCATGAGTTATTAATATCTTAAACCCCTCCTTATATTGATTTTAATAACATATGGATTAATAATATGTGGTAATGTACATTAACTTTTGATTCTTACACTTTATTGATGCCACTATAATAATTTTTTTAATAATTAATTAATAATAATAATCCCCCTCCCCTGTGTCTTTCTCCTCATCTCCCTCCCCTGTGTCTCTTTTCCCCCTCTCCCTTACATAGTTACATAGGGCCTCATTCTATTAGCGGCCGCAGCCGTTGCAGGGCCGCAAGGACCGGCCGCAAGCTATTCGGCTATTCTATTCCCTTACGGCCGGAGGCTCCGGCAGGCTTGCGGCCGGTGCCTTGCTATCTCTTGTGGCCGCTCGCTCCAGAGGAAAGCCTTTGATCTAAAACGGCCGCAAGAGTTTTGCAATTCAATTGCTCCGGGAACCCTCTCTGCAAGGCTAAAAGCGAGCCGCAGCTTACTTGCAGGAAAGAGGTCTCGCTAGCACCAATTAAGCACATAAAATAGCTCAAATAAAGCCATCCTGCACTTTGCGAAGACTATAAAGGGATTTTAGGTGTTAGAAAAAATAGCACATAATTATCCTGTACTCAAATCCGTAAAATATTTTATTTTTAATATCCGTAAAATATCCATGTAAAAAGTCCATAGGGCTTGGAGCACCTCAGACCCGCCCACGCCGCAGCCGGAAAATAAACAGTTAATTTGAACTCGGGTTTGGGCTGATGTGCAAGCTTGAGAGTGGGTTACTTTTAATCCTCATGTCCCCCAATATGACCCCTAGCATTTACAGAGCTGTACAGTGCAGGCTTGAATTTATTTTTGCGTTTTTAGATTTCAGAGCTTACGGCCGGTTCCAAGATATGCGGCCGGCCGTAAAAGGAGATCCTTGCGGGGCCGTATAATAGAATCGCGAGTTAACTGAACCCTCGCAAGGAATCGCAGCCTTACGGCCGATTTACGGCCGCTAATAGAATGAGGGCCATAGTAATTAAGGTTGAAAAAAGACTTTCAGTCCATCAAGTTCAACCTGTTAAGATCTCCTCTGATCTGCAATATGCGGATTAGTTATTAATTTATTTGTTGATTAAATAATTATTAATAGTATAGTATTGGAGGATGAATAAAGAGTTAGCCCCTCAAGTTCAACCTTTTTAGATCTCTATTGATCTTTTTAATGTGCACTATTTATTATTAATTGTTAATTGATCAAGAGGAAGGCAAACAGAAAAAAAAACATTGAAACTTTGCCAATTGTCTCATAAGGGGAAAAAAAGCAAAATTCCTTCCTGACCCCAGAAACTGGCGATCAAATTTCTCCCTGGATCAATATTCCTTCGCTAGTTATCAAGGATAGCCTTGAATGCCCTCTTTATTCAAAAATATATCAAACCCCTTTTTGAAGTTGTCTATCGAATTCGCTGTTACCACCTCCTTTGGTAGAGAATTCAACAGTTTAACCACCCTAACTGTGAAGAACCCTTTTCTTTGTTTAAGGTGAAATCTTTTTTCCTCTAACCTCAAAGGGTGTCCTCTTGTCAGTTGAAAATCTCTTGCTACAAAAAGTTCGCTTGACAAAGACTTATTTTGACCCTGGATGTATTTATATAAGGTAATCATATCCCCTTGTAAACGCCTTTTTTCTAGCAAAAATAAGTTTAATTTGGTTAGTCTTTCTTCATAACTTAGCACCTCCATTCCCTTTATTAGTTTTGTAGCCCTTCTCTGTACTTTTTCGAGCTCTAAAATGTCCTTTTTTTGTGATGTAATGCCCAAATTGTACTCCATATTCCAAATGGGGGCGTACTAGAGATTTTTATAGTGGCAGAATTATATTTGCTTCCCTTGCTTCTATACCCTTCTTGATACATGCTAATATTTTATTTGCCTTTGCAGCCGCTGCTTGGCTTTGAGCGCTGTTACCTAGGTGGTTGTCCACTAGTACTCCCAAATCCCTTTCAATATCTGATACACCTAGATTTGCTCCATTAAGATTATAGATTGCATGGCTATTTTTCCTTCCCAAATGCATAACCTTACATTTATTTGTATTACATCTCATCTGCCATTTAGCCGCCCATTTCTCTAATTTATGCAAATCCCTTTGTAGGGAAAGTACATCATTATCTGATTTTATTACCTTGCACAACTTAGTGTCATCAGCAAAAATGGAGACACTACTTTCGAGTCCTACTTCTATATCGTTAATAAATATGCTAAAAAGGAGAGGACCTAATACTGAACCTTGAGGAACCCCACTTATCACATTAGACCAATCGGAGTATGTTCCATTCACAACAACCCTTTGCTTCCTGTCTTTTAGCCAGCTCTCGATCCATGAGCAGATATTTACTGCAATTCCTGTATCACTTAGTTTGCTCACTAGTCTTCCATGTGGCACTGTATCAAATGCCTTTGAAAAATCTAAAAAGACTACATCCACTGAGTAGCCCTGATCCAAGTTCCTACTAACCTCCTCATAAAAACTAATTAGATTGGTCTGACATGACCTATCCTTCGTAAATCCGTGTTGACTGCTACCTACAATCTTGTTTAAGTAGACATATTCGTGTATTCTGTCCCTTATTAACCCTTCTAAAAGTTTCCCCACTACAGAAGTGAGGCTCACTGGTCTATAATTCCCCAGATTTGCTCTTGCTCCCTTTTTAAATATAGGTATCACGTCAGTTTTTCTCCAGTCATCTGGTAGAGACCCTGTGTTGAGTGAATCTTGAAAAATTAAATATAATGGTTTGTCTATTACAGAACCCAGTTCTCTTAGTACCCTTGGATGTATTCCATCATGACCCGGGGCTTTATTAACATTTATTTTTTTCCAACCTCTTTTGGATTACTTCCTGTGTTAACCAATTATTTGGCAAAGGTAGTGTAGCCCCATTATGTTGCAGTGTCCCAACCACTGGTACCTCCCTTGTGTATACCGACGAAAAGAACCTATTTAGCTCATCTGCCTTTTCCTGGTCACTAATTATCGGATGGCCTGTGTCACATTGTAATGTTCCTATAGCTTCCTTCCTGACCTTCTTCCCATTAATATATTTAAAAAATATTTTAGCGTTAGTCTTACTTTCCATTGCAACTGACTTCTCATTTTCTATTTTAGCCAGTCTAATAGCCCTTTTGCAAGCCTTGTTGATTTCCTTGATCTTTAAGTCATTGTTAAGCCACATGGGATATGATTCACTCCTATTCATTTTATTTCCATATGGTACATGCCGATGAGTATGTTTAATTAGTAAGGATTTGAATGTTGTCCATTTATTTTCAGTATTTTTCCCTGTAAGTTCTTTGTCCCAGTCTATATGTAGTATTGCTTCCCAGAGCCCATTAAAGTTAGCTCGTTTAAAATTAAGAGTTTTTGTTGGCCCCTTACAACTCTGTTTTTTGTATTCAATCTCAAATCATACTGTGTTGTGATCACTATTCCCCAAGGGTTCCCCTATTTTAACATTTGATATTATATCAATATTACTTGTGATGATTAAATCCAAGATGGCCCCATTTCTAGTAGGCTCTTGTATTACCTGGGCCAGATAATGTTCCCTGAGTGTACTCAAGAACCTGCTCCCCTTAGCTGAGCTGCTGGTCTCATTGATCCAGTTTATTTCAGGGTAATTAATGTCTCTCATTATTAGAACCTGCCCATGCTTAGCTGCATTTCCAATCTGTAACAATAATTGTATTTCCTCACTTTCAGATATATTTGGGGGTTTATAGCATACTCCCACCAATATGCGTTTAGAATTAGCTCCTCCACTATTTAGCTCAACCCACAAAGATTCAATGATGCCGTTAGAGCCTGCATAAATATCTTCTCTGACTATAGGCTTAAATTCAGGCTTAACATAAAGACAGATCCCTCCTCCTCTTTTACCATTTCCCCTATCTTTTCTAAATAGGTTATAACCATACAGATTAACAGTCCAGTCATGAGATTCATCCCACCATGTTTCAGTAATGCCTATTAAGCCCCATTATTCTTGTACTGCTAATATTTCTAGCTCGGCCATTTTCCCAGGCAAACTTCTTCTACACTTTATGTTGCTATGAATCTGCCGTTGTGAAGTGCTTGCCACTGTATTATTTATTAACTCCCTACTGTTTATTGTAACCCTCCCCGCTTCTCCTCCCACAGGGGTAACTAATTCATCCCTTTCCCTCTCTACCCTATTTACCCCAATACTTCAATATATTCCTTTCCCCCCACCTACAAGTTTAAAAACTCCCCCAGCACAAAAGCTCCCTCATCACTAAGGTGCAATCCATCCCTGCTATAGAGATTGTACCCAAGTGAGAAGTCAGCCCAGTGCTCTAAAAACCCAAACCCTCTGCACTGCACCACTTTTTTAGCCATGCATTAACCTCCCTAAGCTCCTTCTGCCTCCCTGGGCTAGCACGTGGCACTGGTAGTATCTCAGAAAATACTACCTTGGAGGTCCTTGCTTTATGCTTATTCCCTAGTACTCTAAAATCATTCTTTAGGACGCTCCATCTTCCACTAACTTTGTCATTGGTACCAATGTGTACCAAAACCGCCGGTTCATTACCAGCCCCTCCCAATAATTTATCCACCCGATCCACAACATGCCGAACCCGAGCACCAAGGTGACAGCAAACTGTTCGATTGCTGGGATCTTGGTGACAAATTACCCTGTCTACCTTCCTAATAATACAGTCCCCTACCACCAGAACATGTTTGCTGCTCTGCCTATTCTGCCCTCCCTCTCCTCCAGTAGAACTGTTCTCCCGGCTGTTAGAGGAACCAGCTCTATCTGGCATTGCCATTCCTGAATGGACATCCTCAACAGTTTCACTCAATCTGGCAATCTGCCTGCCTCCTCCTGTTCCCCCTGATTCCCCTTCTAACTGTAACCCAGCTACCTCCCTGGACATCCTCACTAGCCCCAGCTCCTCCCTCCATACTAGGCCAGCTAAACTGTGCTCTGTGAGCACCACCTCCCTTTACAGTGGAGCAATATCACTAAGTGCTGCAATTCTCCTCTTCAGATCTTCAATTTGAGCTTCCAGATAAGCAACATGCTCACACCTGTCACAGAGGTATGGACCCTGGATCATCTGTTCCAGTAGTGCATACATTTGGCAGGATGTACACTGAGTGAGGTTGCCACTGGACTGACTCATGATTAACAGTTACAAAAATACAGTGAGAAAAAAATCAATGTATTTGTATAAAGATTGCTTTTCTACACCTTAACCCAAACAAAACAGAAAAAAATATATACTTCTGTTTGCTGTTTTTTCTTATAATACACCTTTTCTTTGGATTTCCTCCTTTTATTTAATCTCCTACACACTAATTACACTTACATTAGAAATGATTGAAAGCTCCTAAGCTCGCTCTTCCCTTGTTAAAAAAGACCCCGCCTACTCATTTGAACAATGATCAACGAGCACAGGACAGAAAACACTGCACTGCCTCACACAACGGATTCAGCAGAAAACGACAAAATACACACAGATATAACTTACACAGGCCAAGCCACACCCACTCTCACCTGTATCACTGATTACTGCAACAGGACAGATAACTCCCTCCCCTGTGTCTCTTCCCCCTCTCCCTCCCCTGTGTCACCTCCCTCCTCCCCTGTGTCTCTTCCCCCTCCCCTGTGTCTCTTTCTCCCCTCTCCCTCCCCTTTGTCACTTCCCCCCTCCCCTGTGTCTCTTACCCCTCCCTTGTGTCTCTTTCTTCCCTCTCCCTCCCCTGTGTCACTTCCCCCTCCCCTGTATCTCTTTTCAGCCCTCTCACTCCCATATCTCTCTTTCCACCTCTCTCCCTCCCCTGTGTCTCTTCCCGCCCTGTGTCTCCCCCCACCCCCCCCGTAGCAAATGAATATATGGCTGACTGCGTCTCTTAACTATAATAGAATACAATAAAATCACTTACATGTATTAAGAGTATTTGAACAATGCTAAGTTGATAAATATAAAAATGAAAATTATTTTAAAAAAATTGAATAATAAATATATGCTATCATAATTATGGTAAAAATTAACATCTTACTCAATAATATCATATTGGATATAATATGGAATATCGTATGTTGAGATGTTAGACTAAGAACATCAGTATAAATATATATGTTGGATATAATCCTAAGAAATAAGTCCGCGTAACAAGTCATGCAAATATCTGATAAATGTTCTTTTTATTGTTCTATTCAGTTACCAACTTATAGATAATATTATTATACTAATGTAAAGGCACAATAAATGTACAATCTAGTATTAAGACAACAAGTTATGCAGGATAATTTAAAATCTGTCATAATTAATTATTTAAAAAATGATTATAGTGGCATCAATCAATCGCGTCACGTCATTAGCATATGCCGATTGGGACACAGCCAGGAGCCGCGCTGCTGGGAAGATAAGCAGCAGGAGGAGCTCATCGCATGAAAGGAAAAGAGGGGAAAGGGAGGAGGAGGCTAAAAGGGAAGGAGGGAGGAGGATGGGAAAGAGGGAGGAGGATGGGAAAGAGGATAAGGGGGAAGGAGGGATGATAAGGGGGGAAAGAGGTAGGGAGGAAGAGGGGGTTAAGAGACACAAGGGGGGACAGGGGGAAAGAGACACATTGGGTGGGGGGTAAAGAGACAGGGGAGGGGGGAAAGTGGGGGAAAGAGATGGGGAGGAGGGTAGAGTGGGGGAAAGAGACACAGGGGGAGAGAGGGGAAAGAGACACAGGTGAAAGAGACACAGGGGGAGAAGGGGCAAAGAGACATAAGGGGGCACAAGGGGGAAAAGAGACACAGGGGGTAGAGGGGGAAAGAGACACAGGGGACAGAGAGAGGGGTAAGAGAGATATGGCAGGGAGAGGGCTGAAAAGAAACACAGGGGAAGGAGGGGGAAGGAGACATGGGGGAGGGAGTGGGGAAGAGACACAGGGGAGGGAGCAGGGTAAAAAGAGACAAAGGGGAGTGTTGTGGGACAGAGACACAGAAGAGAGGGAGAAAAGAGAGCCAGGGGAGGAGGGAGGAGACACAGTGGGGAGAGGGGGCGAGAGACACAGGGGAGTGGGAAAGAGACACAGGGGAGGGAGCAGGGGAAAGAGACACAGGGGATGGAGAGAGGGGGAAGAGAGATATGGCAGGGAGAGGGCTGAAAAGAGACACAGGGGAGGGGGAAGGAGACATGGGGGAGGGAGGGGGAAAGAGACACAAGGGAAGGGAGCGGGGTTAAAAGAGTCAAAGGGGAGGGTTGGGGGACAGAGACACAGGGGAGAGGGGGGAAAGAGAGCCAGGGGAGGAGGGAAGAGACACAGGGAGGGGAAACACAGGGGAGGGGAAAAGAGACACAGGGGAGGGAGCAGGGGAAAGAGACATAAGGGAGGGAGAGGGGGAAAGAGACACATGGGAGGGGGAAGAGACAAAGGGGAGGGAGAGGGGGGAAAGAGACAGGGGAGGGACAGGGGGGAGGAGACACCATGGAGGGAGAGGAGGGGGGAAATGAGACACAAGGGAGGAAGTAGACAGGGGGAGAGACAGGGCTCGACAGAGCATTGACAGGTAGACGCTGCGTAAGGCAGACAAAAGGGGTCACTGGAAATAGCAGTATTACTAATTCATAGTTGTGCAGCAAACAAGCTAGATTTAGGGCTATATTCTAGAGTTGGGACCTCCAGTTAGGAGGAAACCCTTCAGAGGTCATAGAATTTGGGCTGTGACACACGGGGTAGAGGGGGAAAGAGACACAGGGGATGGAGAGAGGGGGAAGAGAGATATGGCAGGGGGAGGGCTGAAAAGAAACACAGGGGAGGGAGGGGGAAGGAGACATGGGGGAGGGAGGGGGGAAGAGACACAGGTGAGGGAGCGGGGTAAAAAGAGACAAAGGGGAGTGTTGGGGGTCAGAGACACAGGGGAGAGGGGGAAAAGGGAGCCAGGTGAGGAGGGAAGAGACACAGGGGGGAGAGGGGGGGAAGAGAGCCAGGGGAGGAGGGAAGAGACAGAGGGAGGAGAGGGGAGAAGAGACACGGGGGAGGGGGAAAGAGACACAGGGGAGGGAGCAGGGGGAAGAGACACAGGGGATGGAGAGAGGGGGAAGAGAGATATGGCAGGGAGAGGGCTGAAAATAGACACAGGGGTGGGGAGGGGGAAGGAGACATGGGGGAGGGAGGGGGGAAAGAGACACAGGGGAGGAACCGGGGTTTAAAGAGACAAAGGGGAGGGTTGGGGGACAGAGACACAGGGGAGAAGGGGAAAAGAGAGTCAGGGGAGGAGGGAAGAGACATGGGGGGAAACACAAGGGAGGGGGAAGAGACACAGGGGATGGAGCAGGAGAAAGAGACACTGGGGAGGGAGAGGAGGAAAGAGACACAGGGGAGGTGGAAGAGACAAAGGGGAGGGAGAGGGGGGAAAGACACAGGGGAGGCAATGGGGGGAGGAGACACTATGGAGGGAGAAGTGGGGGGAAAGGAGACACAAGGTAAGAGAGAAGAGGGGGAAAGGAGCTACAAGGGAGGGAGACGAGGGGGGAAAGAGACACAAGGGAGGAAGTAGACAGGGGGAGAGACAGGGCTCGACAGAGCATTGACATGTAGATGCTGGGTAAGGCAGACACAAGGGGTCACTGGAAATAGCAGTATTACTAATTCATAGTTGTGCAACGAACAAGCTAGATTTAGGGCTATATTCTAGAGTTGGGACCTCCAGTTAGGAGGAAACCCTTCAGAGGTCATAGAATTTGGGCTATGACACACGGGGTAGAGGGGGAAAGAGACACAGGGGATGGAGAGAGGGGGAAGAGAGATATGGCAGGGGGAGGGCTGAAAAGAAACACAGGGGAGGGAGGGGAAAGGAGACATGGGGGAGGGAGTTAGGGAGAAACACAGGTGAGGGAGCGGGGTAAAAAGAGACAAAGGGGAGTGTTGGGGGACAGAGACACAGGGGAGAGGGGGAAAAGAGAGCCTGGGGAGGAGGAAAGAGACACAGGGGGGAGAGGGGGGAAGAAACACGGGGGGAGCAGGGGAAAGAGATACAGGGGACGGAGAGAGGAGAGAGGGGGAAGAGAGATATGGCAGGGAGAGGGCTGAAAAGAGACACAGGGGTGAGGAGGGGGAAGGAGACATGGGCAGGGAGGGGGAAGAGGCACAGGGGAGGGAGCGGGGTATAAAGAGACAAAGGGGAGTGTTGGGGGACAGAGACACAAGGGAGCCAGGGGAGAAGGGAAGAGACACAGAGGGGGGAGGGGGGAAAGACAGGGGAGGGGGAAAGAGACACAGGGGAGGTAGCAGGGGAAAGAGACACAGGGGAGGGGGCAAGAGACACAGGGGAGTGGGAAGAGACAAAGGGGATGGAGAGGGGGGAAAGACACAGGGGAGGGACGGGGGGGAGGAGACACCATGGAGGGAGAAGAGGGGGAAAAGGAGCCACAAAGGAAGGAGAGAAGAGGGGGAAAGGAGCCACAAGGGAGGGAGAGGAGGGGGAAATGAGACACAAGGGAGGAAGTAGACAGTGGGAGAGAGAGGGCTCGACAGAGCATTGACAGGTCGACGTTGAGTAAGGCAGACACAAGGAGTCACTGGAAATAGCAGTGTTACTAATTCATAGTTGTGCAGAGAACAAGCTAGATTTAGGGCTATATTCTAGAGTTGGAACCTCCAGTTAGAAGGAAACCCTTCAGAGGTCATAGAATTTAGGCTGTGTTTGATTACCTATTACTGCTGTTTATGAGTTCAGGCTATACCTAGATTGAAGCCTTTTATTTTAAAACATTACATTAGTTGCTCCATATCTTATCTTCAAATTAATAAAGTAATTAGCACCAGTCCCTGTGTCTCATCATGTGTTTAAATAAAATGCAGGTTTTGCTGTAATTTTACAAGTAGACACGTAATTCTACTCATCACATTTTACTGACATAACATAGATTTATGTATTTTGAGTGAGATACGTCATTTTTTTTTCAACTGCATTGAATATGTGTGTAACACTACAAAAAAAAGCTCCCACAGTTGACAAAATTTAATTTCGCCAGTTACACGTCTGGAATTGAATGAGACCCTCTTTTTTATATATACATATATAAATATATAAATATATATATATATATATATATATATATATATATATATATATATAGTCAATACTGATTATAGATTCACATACACAGCAAAAAATTCCAGGATTAACAAATAATGTTCTGATCAGCCAGCCATGCAAGTGTGTGGGGGTGCAGACCAGAGTAAGTAAATTGGGGTCGTAAATAGTTTCACATCTAAGGAACCATAGAGCTGTAACCAAACTCAGGAGGAAGGCAGAGGACAAAAAATAAAACAATAAAAAAAATCAATAACCACACATATATAGTTACAATCATGAATGTTGGAGGTTATAAGAAATGTTGATAATGAGATAAGAATTCAATGTCTATATTAAGTCCTGAGTTATTACTGTTAAAGAACATAATCATTTTAATTTCAAATGTCTTTCTTTCCTTATTGTTTTTAAAAAAAAACCTTTGAGTATTTTGATTTTGAGATTTTTCATGGAGTGGTTATTCTGGGTGAAATGGTGTCCAACGGGAGTACAGTAAGTCTCCTCTTTGTGCTTATTGATGGAATGTCTGTGCAGATTCATCCTCATATGTAATTTCTGACTCGTTTCTCCAATGTAGCAGCCTCTCTCACATGCAGTACATTGTATAATGTAGACTACATTGGATGACATACAAGAATATGATCCTCTGATTTTATAGGTCTTCTTGTTGTGCGTGGCTGTGTCCTCTTTGCAGATGTGTTGACACAATTTACACCGATTTTTATTGCAAGGTTTTGTGCCAATGGTTAACTTAACTCATCTGTATACAGGAAACCTACAGACAGATGCAATCCTCTACACAGCTCTAGCTTTCATACCTCACATATTAAAAAAGCGATTATCTATAGTCAAGCCATCCGATACCACCGCAAATGTTCTAACAATGATGATAAACATTTATAAACCCTGTCTGACTCCTTCAGGAGAAAGGGCTACAAACCTAATGTCATAACACAGAAAGTAACCTCTGCCATTAAAACACCCCAGGAACACCTGCTGCAATACAAAACTAAAGAAATTACCTCACGTACGCCTCTGGTAACCACATACCATCCGGATCTAGAAGGAATCTGCAAAATATTTAAGGATCTACAACCACTGCTAACTGAGGTTACATAATTAAAACATATATTCCCCAAACCCCCCATTCTTGCGTTTAGGCAGCCACCAAATCTCAGACAAACATTGGTTAACAGTAGATTGGCCAATGAAGAGCTTAACATAGAAAATGGCACAAAACCTTGCAATAAAAATTGGTGTAAATTGTGTCAACACATCTGCAAAAAGGACACAGCCACGCACAACAAGAAGACCTATAACATCAGAGGATCATATTCTTATGCGTCATCCAATGTAGTCTACATGATACAATGTACTGCATGTGAGAGAGGCTGCTACATTGGAGAAACCAGCCAGAAATTACATATGAGGATGAATCGACACAGACATTCCGTCATTAAGCACAATGAGGAGACTTACTGTACTCCAGTTGGACACCATTTCACCCAGAATAACCACTCCATGAAAAATCTCAAAATCAAAATACTCAAAGGTTTTTTTTTAAAAACACTAAGGAAAGAAAGACATCTGAAATTAAAATGATCATGTTCTTTAACAGTAATAACTCAGGCCTTAATGTAGACATTGAATTCGTATCTCATTATCAAAATTTCTTATAACCTCCAACATTCATGATTGTAAATATATATGTGTGTTTATTGATTTTTTAATTTTTTAATTTTTTGTTCTCTGCCTTCCTCCTGAGTTTGGTTACAGCTCTATGGTTTCTTAGATGTGAAACTATTTACGACCCCAATTTACTTACTCTGGTCTGCACCCCCACACACTTGCATGGCTGGCTGATCAGAACATTATTTGTTAATCCTGGAATTTTTTGCTGTATTTATGAATCTATAATTAGTAATGACTATGACTCGACAATGAGAGGAATGCTCTCGAAAGCTTGTCATCAACCTATGAATATGTTTGTCCAATAAAAAAGGTATCACTATATACTGCAATACTCTGATTATTCATCTGGATTACTGGACATTCACGGCTACCTCACTCTTTATATTTATATATATATATATATATATATATATATATATATATATATATACATTTATTTATTTATTTATTTATATATATTATACTCATATTATACACATATACAACTTCAGGCAATGTCCATTTTTCATTCTATTCTGCCACCGTCTTTGTACATGGCAATAAATGTAAATCTATGTACAAACTGTATTTAAAAAAATGTTAATTGATGACTGATTTCTTCTTGGAGCTTTATAAGTTGACTGATGCCTTCACCGACTCTAGTTGGGATTACTCAAAACAATATTCCATGCTTTGTTTATAGCATTTTAAAATTGATATTCAATTAACCCTTGCAATGTTTATTTCTCATTTAAAATAAAGCTTTTATAATGTTTAAAACCTGCATTGTAGCAAATATGTGACTTCAGTTTTCCTTTAATATAAATCTCTTTATAAGTACTACCAATGAATTAAATACATTGTAAAGAAGCGAGCCATCAACAAAAATGTTTTGCCTTTTTTTAATATCTTTGGGGTTGGGTGATAACCAGAACAGACAGGAATATTTAGTTGATATTCCCTTTTGTAAACCAAGACTTTTACCCAAAAGAAGAGAAAAATTGGAACATGAGATATTGCAGTTCTTATCTGCTATCACATTATATACTTCAATGGAAAGATTGTGAAAAGCTATTTTCAACTTTACACTCACTGTTCAAGCTCGCTTTACCCAGATATTATCTGAATCTTCACATTTCTTTGATCAGTCTGTCCCTGACCTTCAAAGAAGGTAAGAGATTAAATTAATTTTAAAGAAGAATCTTGACATTGAGCTTGGAAAAACAAGGATCCAAGCTATCATATCTGTCTAGTTATCATGTCATAGACTCAATCCCATCATGTCACCTCCTGCAATAACAGAATGTAATAGCACTACTTCACAAATGGCGTCAATCAGTTATTCCATCTGTTCTAATGTTTATCTAGAGCACCGTAAGAGAAGGAAATTGCTTTCCAGCAAGTTATTGAAACCGTGAAACAAGAAATCCCACAAATGGATAAATAAATCAATTACAAAATAAATGCAATGCTTGGAATCTTTTTCTCAGTATACTCATATGACAAATGCAATTTAGTTAATATATAATTTATAATTTAGTTAATACAATATACAGTAGATATAAAAAGTCTACACACCCCTGTTAAAATGTCAGGTTTCTGTGCTGTAAAAAAATTAGACAAAGATAAATCATTTCAGAACTTTTTCCACCTTTAATGTGACCTATAAACTGTACAACTCAATTGAAAAACAAACTGAAATATTTTAGGTGGAGGAAAGAAAAAGAAAAAAGAAAAAATAATGTGGTTGCATAAGTCTGCACACCCTCTTATAACTGGGGATGTAGCTGTGTTCAGAATTAAGCAATCACATTCCAAATCGTGTTAAATAGGAGTAAGCATACACCTGCCATCATTTAAAGTGCCTCCGATTAATCCCAAATAAAGTTCAGCTGCTCTAGTTGGTCTTTCCTAAAATGTTCTTAGTCGCATCCCACAGCAAAAGCCATGGTTCACAGAGAGCTTCCAAAGCATCAGAGGGATCTCATTGTTAAAAGGTATCAGTCAGGAGAAGGGTACAAAAGAATTTCCAAGGCATTAGATATACCATGGAACACAGTGAAGACAGTCATCATCAAGTGGAGTAAATATGGCACAACAGTGACATTACCAAGAACTGGAGCTCCCTTCAAAATTTATGAAAAGACGAGAAGAAAACTGGTCTAGGAGGCTACGAAGAGGCCTACAGCAACATTAAAGGAGCTGCAGGAATATCTGGCAAGTACTGGCTGTGTGGTACATGTGACAACAATCTCCCGTATTCTTCATATGTCTGGGCTATGGGGTAGAGTGGCAAGACGAAAGCCTTTTCTTAAGAAGAAAAACATCCAAGCCAGGCTACATTTTGAAAAAAAACATCTGAAGTCTCCAAAAAGCATGTGGGAAAAGGTGTTATGGTCTGATGAAACCAAGGTTGAACTTTTTGGCCATAATTCCAAAAGGTATGTTTGGCGCAAAAACAACACTGCACATCACCAAAAGAACACCGTATCCACAGTGAAGCATGGTGGTGGCAGCATCATGCTTTGGGGCTGTTTTTCTTCAGCTGGAACTGGGGCCATAGTTAAGATAGAGGGAATTATGAACAGTTCCAAATAGCAGCCAATATTGGCACAAAACCTTCAGGCTTCTGCTAGAAAGCTGAACATGAAGTGGAACTTCATCTTTCAGTATGACAACAACCCAAAGCATACATCCAAATCAACAAAGGAATGGCTTCACCAGAAGAAGATTAAAGTTTTGGAATGGCCCAGCCAGAGCCCAGACCTGAATCCAATTGAAAATCTGTGGGGTGATCTGAAGAGGGCTGTGCACAGGAGATGCCCTCGCAATCTGACAGATTTGGAGTGTTTTTGCAAAGAAGAGTGGGCAAATCTTGCCAAGTCAAAATATGCCATGCTGATAGACTCATACCCAAAAAGACTGAGTGCTGTAATAAAATCAAAAGGTGCTTCAACAAAGTGTTAGTTTAAGAGTGTGCATACTTATGCAACCATATTATTTTATTTTTATATTTTTTCTTCCCTCTACCTAAAAGATTTCAGTTTGTTTTTCAAATAAGTTATACAGTTTATAGGTCACATTAAAGGTGGAAAAAGTTCTGAAATGATTTATCTTTGTCTAATTTTTTTACAGCACAGAAACTTGACATTTTAACAGGGGTGTGTAGACTTTTTATTTCCACTGTATTATATATAAAGAAGCCAGCCAGAAAACATATAGTATAAATAGTTTATTCATTAACAGATAATTCCCTTCTGGATTGCTACCTTGTAGTGGTAAAGGGGCATGGGTACCTCAGTAAAGTAGTGCAGGTGGTGCAATGCACCAAGGTTTTCCTCTGGGAGACCCAGTGCTGTAAAAAAATGTTTTGCCTCTTGTGCTCCTTGCATGCACACCCACCACAACAGGAATTTGTCTGTCTACTGAAACTCCAAGAGGTGTCAATGTTGAGCAGTTCAGCATACTGGGGATGTGTATCATGGAAAAATTTGGGAAGGTACCAAATTTACAACTTCCCTTGGGGTTTACCCCCAATTTTTTTTTCACAGGGATAATTTTTAGAAATTAGTTTTAATCCAAGTTTCTACAAAAAGTTTTAATTTTTAATTAATAAAATAATTTTTACATTTTTCACTTGTTGCGTCTGCTTCAACAGGCTGTGTCTTTGTAAACTAATGAGCTTTCCATTAGATCTAAAAAATTAACTGGCAATTGTAGATGCCATATTCTGATTTTGCAGAAAGTAACTTCCTGCTTATTTAAAGACGCTTTCAACCTTAGAAAGTAGGTCCCATATAAATGTAGATTGTATTATTTTTCTTTTACTTTCTAAGAACATGTTTTCTATTTTCAAAGAAGGATATTTTAAATATTTTTTTTTTCAAAAGCTTTGTTCCACTTGCAAATAATTCCTTATTGTCTTGACTTCTGTTTGCTGCAACCAATTTGCACCTCATATTATGTTTGTTGGAGAATGAAAATGTGTATATTCATATAAGCACTGACATTATACATAGTTACCTAGTTACATAGTAATGGAGGTTGAAAAAATACTTTTAGTTGGGGATGCCTATAAAAGCTGTGCTTTTGGACATTAGAGACAAGAGGGGATTGGATATTAAGGGGAATCCCTGGGGATACCCAGCTCATAGGGGGTAGTGGGTATTAAGGAGGATACCCAGCTCATAAGGGGTAGCGGTTGTCACAACCCAAGGGAAGAAGTCTGTTTTAACCGTAACATTTCGGCATTCAGCAGCAAGAATTTTCTCTCAGGGTGCTTCTCTGTGATTGGTTGTCATATCAGGATCATCAGCAGGAGCAACTTGATTACTGGATCACAGGATCAGCATAACAGTCATGATCTGCTCTTCAATGGGCTTGAAAATGCCAGGGAGACCAATCCTACCCGCATAGTATAGTGGCATTAGTTGAGGATAAAAAGTGATTATAGCCAAGTAAAAATAATAAAAGTATTCCCTACGAATGAAACACATAATTTCTATGTGTTGCAAACAGACCTCAATCTTTATTCCTTGGGTCTCCTTTTTATAAATTTTTTCACAGAATGAAACAATGCTATATTTACATACACCAGCCCTGCACCACATCATAATTTGACACCTTTTGTCCCCTTTGAACTACCCCATGTGGATCAGGTATATCTCTAAGGGCCTTTTTCCAGGCTGTCTCCTTCCCCACCTAGGTCACTAGGGGTCTACGGTCACCAGCTACTAGCGACCTTGGGGCAGGATCTGGGCACAGCAGGGGTTGATTAGATAATGTGACTGCTGGAGACAGAGTATCTGGGTGGGGGTTTGGGTTCCAATCGGAGTAGTAGAATATTGTATTAGCTTAATTAAATTGTAGCATCTTAAAAAATACTATACACAAAAACAACAATGGCCCTAAAAATTAAAAAAATGACCTAATGGGAAGGGGCCTTGGCAATCCAGGACATCCCACCAGAGCTTGGGGAAAAACCTCACATAACCTAACAAATGAACAAGTGGTAAAGTCTTTCACAAGGTCCTTATGGCCATTATAATACCACTTTGATTCAACTGGCTAGGCGGATAATGTTCATCAGCATCCAGTGGCAAGACTCAAAAGTCCAAGTATACTGGGGCTAGTGACAGAGTCAGGGGACTCCCACCCTGGTCCCAAGAAGCGTGTTGTTACAGCGGGTCATAGGCACAAGGACTGTCAACCCCCTAAATGAGTTTTTATTCATATTTAAATCCTTCCTTGTCATGGTAATTAGTTTATATAGTTAGATAGGGGTATGGAAGGGTATTACGATCAGTGTAGTGTGTACAAGTTAGTGGGTACCATTCCGCACTGTTACTATGGAAACTACTGAGAATAAGACTGCAAGCACACGTTAGAGCTCCAGGTAAAACTCCCTGGGTGCGAGTCAGCATGTATTATAGGATTTATTTGTTGTGGGACCCATAGAATAGCTCAGAGTCTGTCTTACAGGAGTTCTTACAGGAGTCCACTCTTTATTTGGTCAGTGCTTTCATTTTATAAAATGTTATACTGATTAGGGAATCGGAGGATACAATCAGTTATGGAGGTTGACAAGCTGCTTTCTATACAATTATGCAACTTTCTCTCGTTTTATAAACTACAATACAAGCAAATTGGAAGCTGCTTTCTATACAATTATGCAACTTTCTCTCGTTTTATAAACTACAATACAAGCAAATTGGAAGCTGCTTTCTGCAGAAGGTCAGAGATAAAACACGTGATACTAGGAGCTGAGATGAAGATGTTATGGCACAAAGAGTGTAATGGTACTCATTTAATACCTATTCATTTAAGATTCATTTTTCTGTTAACTGGAAAATACAGTTCTGAAACAATGTTGAGATAGTTTAATTATAAATGATCAAATATTAGTATTCACTCTTAATAAAGATACATATTTCAGCCAAAGGATTTATAAAGATTATGTCACACAAAAATGAAGTCGTTTTTAGGTTATTAAAAAAAAAAACATGAAAACTGTCAATACATTGTATTAGCTTTTTTTTTCTAAAGTGGACGAATCCTGAGAAAATGTGCTATTATTTGTGATGCGCCCTTACATAGTTGCATAGTTACATAGTTACATAGGGCCTCATTCAATTGCAATTTGCCCAATTGAATTGGACCCTAAATAAGAATTTTTTATTTAGTGAAAACCTTTATTTTGGATAGATGCTTGCTACCAAAAAACTTCTTTAAAAAAAATATGTAATGTGGTTATTTAGGGCCCTATTCAATTGTGCAAATTGCAATTGAATGAGGGCCATAGTAATTAAGGTTGAAAAAATACTTTCAGTCCATCAAGTTCAACCTTTTAAGATCTCCTCTGATCTGCAATATGCAGATTAGTTATTCATTAATTAGTTGTTAATTAATTATTAATCAACTATTTATTTATTTTAATTATTAATTAATCCAGAGGAAGGCAAACAGAAAAAAAAAACAAGTGAAACTTAGCCATTCGTCTCAAAGGGAAAAAAATTATAATTCCATCCTGACCCCAGATACCGGCGATCAGATTTCTCCCTGGATCAATACTCTCTCTCTAATTATCCATGATAACCATGTATTCCCTTTTTATTTAGAAATATATCCAATCCCTTTTTAAAGTTATCTAATGAATCCGCTGTCACCACCTCCTTTGGTAGAGAATTCCACAGATTAACCACCCTTACTGTGAAGAACCCTTTTCTTTCTTTAAGGTGGAATCTTTTTACTTCTAACCTCAAGGGATGTCCTCTTGTCAGTTGGAAATCTCTTGACACAAAAAGCTCCCCCGACAAATCTTTATACTGACCCTGGATGTATTTATATAAGGTAATCATATCTCCTCTTAGACGCCTTTTTTCTAGAGAAAATAAGTTTAATTCGCCATTAGCTGTTTGATGTGCTAATTAGAATCACAGTCTACTTGTCTGTCCTTGTTGTGGCCAAAACAATGGCCCACAATCAGTTTGAACCTAATCCCTTGTAAAGTACTCTCATATTGAGCTGCACATTAGCCACAAAACAATAATGAATTTCTCCGAAATAATTTACTGTAGAGAAACAAATGTTAATACAACGTATAGCAATTTTTTCATTCTGTTTAGGATAAAATCATTTTCCTGTTGGGGTGATAGTGTCCCTTTAAATGACCGCTTTCCCATTTTATTTTAGGTATACAAGTACTTTAAAGAAATTTCATGTTTAACTATTTCCTTTATTGCTCTTTTATTTGGATTTTTTTTTTAAATGATCTAAAGCAGTGGTTTTCAAACTGTCTGTCAATCAATTAAATCTTCCAAGAAACTCCTTTGAAATCCAAACCATTATTTACAAATGTATTCTTATTCTCCTATTTACCACTATGTCAGTGACTGGTTTTATGGGTCAATCTCTCCTTATTATTATTAATCTTTCACATCCACTTCACATTTGTTCTTCAACCAACTTCCCACTATTTTTCCTTTCTCTCTACAGCCATGCAGAAGTGGACCGAATGTTGGGAAACGCTGATCTAGATAATTCTAATAAAGGTGTGTTATTGCATCAATCAAACTGAATATTAAAAAATATTAATTTGTGAGAAACACTCACTATGTTAGTCAAAAGTCTCTGCGATATGCATAATTATATAAACATAGATATCTGAAACCGAAGCTCCTTCTGATTCTAGAGCAGCTGCTTGGTCAGTAGGAGAGCATTCATCTCAAACTTCAGTCTAATGCATTGACATTATGTCTGGATTCCACTTTGCTCCATTGGTATTCCTTTGACACCACAGATTTCTATACCAGTTATTAGTCTATGAATTAATTTAGATTTTTCTTTTTAAGAGACAACTATTGAAAAAAACTGAATTGAATATTATTGACTATTTAGGGAAAATATAAATGTTTTAACAAGGTAATATGTGATGTTATCCTACTTAATGTAATTGTCATATAATACTTACCTTTAAGAAGCCCCCAAAGTAACAGATTCTCATCTTCTTGAACTTCCCCTTTTTCACTGTTCTCTGTCATGCCATGTTTCACAACTGTGATCTAAGACCACAGGGAAGGGGCTTCGTACTACCTTTATCTCGGCTCAGGCACACACAATTTTACAGTTTGTTTGCTAAAAGCATTACACAGTGAGGGTGAAGCCCCTCAAATGTAAGTGCGGCTTTAGGTCACAGCTGTGAAATATGGTACTTCATGAGAGAATGCAGAACAGTTCCTGAAGCTTAGAATTGTTACTCAGGGCTATCTTAGACGTAAGTGAGGTGAACATTTTATATGATAATTGCATTGAGGAGGATAACATGTATTAATTAAAACATTTATATCAAACTAAAATGTACTTTTTACATAAGCCCCTTCATTTTTGTTATAAAGATACAGACAGATAAGGATATATTACCACATTTTATATTATGCTTCCATCACAGGGTGTAAAGTGTATATAAATAAGTAATTTGCATTTGTTGATTCTTATTATATTTGTTTGGTGTATATATAACTATACTGTAATCAAGTGTTTTAAGAAAGTAGGTGTAGATTATTATTTTTATTTTTTATCGATATCATTATAAGAAGTATTTTTTTTAAATTATGTAATGAAAGTTGGTGCTGTGATAGACTGCAAACAGGTAATGAAATCACCCCCCCAAAAAAACAAAATGAGGTTGATGTACTAAAACATGGTGGAAAGCTATGTAGTTGTAATATTCTTTTCTCGTTTCCAGGACAAACTTTGCCGTATACATTAAGACTACCTCATTATAATTCGGACAGAGAGTGTTACTAATGCTATAGCAAACCCTAAACCCACAGTGGTATTTGATAATGATATGATAATGCTTGCCATTTACTATAATTTACATTTAAATAAAACTCATGTTTTATTATACAAATTAGGTTTTGTCTCTATTTTAATAACCGTCACAATACGGGGTCGACTCTCAATCCGTGCACAGGATTCCTTGCTTTCTATAGCTCACCAGCTGAGCAGACAGTAGGAAAAGAACATAGCTCTATCACCTTTGTCTTAACCAGGATATTATCTTTATTGAAAAGACTACAAGATAATTATAGAGAATATACAATGGTATCTAAACACATTAACACAAAGTACAGTGGTACCTTAATCGGCAGGTTAAATACCAAAAAGGCTGAGTACCAAACAAGCATCTTCCATAGCGATCAACGTAAATTGAAATAATCCGTTCTAAACCCCAGAAATTTCACATTTTAGTTTGAACTGATGAGGTTGTTTCTTGATACAAAAACGTAAAAGTAAACAGACATAAATAAAAAAAAATCAATAATTATAATAGAAATTAGCTTCACTTTAACTGTACTGAGAGGACTTGAGAGCCCAATGGGATGGTGGCAATGTAAAGGAGGAGAAGGAGGAGAAAGGTTATTGCTTGGAACTATGTTTATTATAGGCAAAGGCTACACTTTGGTTCTTATGAGCACAGAGGCTACACTTTGGTTCTTATGAGCACAGGCTGCCCTTTGGTTCTTGTAAGCACAAGCTACACTTTGGTTCTTGTAAGCACAAGCTACTCTTTGTCTCTTTTAGGCACAGACTGCACTAAGGTTCTTATAGGCACAGTCTGCACTTTGATTCTTATAAGCACAGGCTACAATTTGGATCTTATAGGCACAGGCTGCACTTTGAATCCTATAGGTACATGCTACACTTTGGTTCTCATAGGCACAGGCTGCACTTACATTCTTATATTCACAGTTTGCACTTTGGTTCTTATAGGCACAGGTTGCACTTTCATTCTTAAAGTCACAGTCTACACTTTTGTTCTTATAGGTACAGGCTGCATTTTGATTCTTAGAAGCACAGGCTGCAGTTTGATTTTAATAGGCACAGGCTGAACTTTGATTCTAGTAGGCACAGACTGCTTGGAGGCTCTTGCAGGCACACATACTCCTCTTTGGCTTCAAGTTTGAGACATTTTTTTCTCAGTCAGACATGCCAAGTACCAAAAAGGATGAATTCTGAAGTAGTTGAGTACCGAGGGCCCACTGTAATTATACATCGGTGCCATTAAACACAATTACTTGGTAACATAATTAAGATCACTAGATAAGAAGGTCAAGTTAACCTAATTACTCTGTTGCATAATATGTGACTGGTTAGTAAGCTGGTTGTTTGCATCTCCCCACAAGCTAACATTGGCAAAAATTATTGATATACTAATACTATTGATAGCATTAGAAGTTGTCAAGACCACAGTGCTTTATGAGAAGAAGACAGCAGACCACACGTTGGCTCTATACAATGGTGGGTTGACTGATTTACTGTCTTTATTAGGTATACAACTTATGATGTAGGAGGAGCCATATGTACTATCAGTAGAGATGTTACCTATGTGGCTGAGAGATCATGGCTTTTTGCTATGTAGTTGGAGTGAAAAAAAGGCCTTAAAATGTGGATCTTTTGCTTTAGAGTTCAATAAAGAGGAAACCAATTGGGAAACATGACTTGGCTGCACTCATTGATCTCTAAGGATCATTTTCCAAGTTTTACAGCCAGCTGTAAGGCTTGTATTCTCCTGAACCATGAAGACATTAAGCTCTTATAGCAGCTGTAGCTAGAACAAGAGGGAATTATGATAGCAAGACACAGGGTCAAACCAGTAACACATTCAGCTCGGCTCCATCTGACCCTGTTCTTTCATAGCAACATGGATATACGGCATAAATGGGTAAGGAACAGGTGCCATACAAGGCTTCCATCAGCCTTTGCCGTTTTTTTTTATTTTACCTAGAATCATGTATCTGAACTGCCTTTGTTATTTATATGGTTTTTTTTTTATGAACACCAAATACTTAAGATAAGGAACATTCCAACACAATTCAATTTTTTTTCTACAAATTGGCAGAGGTTTCATAGGTTATTTGTAAAAGGAATTGTTTTAAGAGATCCTATTACATTTAGAGCAGAAATAGAGCAATAACTTAGGTCATTGAAGGTGAGAGATCAGCAAACCCTAAAAAGTCTGCAAAAAAAGTTTCATTCTTCATTTTGAAACTTGTCACATTTAGTCATTGTAAATCAGGTACATAAAGTAGAGTTATTGAAGTTATTTATCAACTGAACAAATAGCGTATGAGACCATAAACTGACCTCGGAGAAGCAGTTTCACTATTTCATTCAGCAATTCATCAAAGTATTTTACTGAGTGAGCAATAAACTTGAAGTCCCAGGAACATAACACACGAACAGCTACATTATGTTGTACTTAGTTCTGACAAATGCTCACCTTTACTGGAAATTAATTATCCCAGCAATATATTTCATTTTTTTTGTTTCATCCAATGTATTTAAATTGTTTGATTATGCACATTTGTTTTATTGTAATATTTTTTGTAGTTAATGAGATTATTGTATCTTTTTATGAATACACAAATTTATAAATTCCTTAATGGCCTTGATCTGCTCAAAATACAGTTTTTGAGCACATTTTTGTTAATAATGAAATGTCGTATAGTATGATAATTTATAATGTTAAATGATCACTGTTGTTTGGGAAAACTGCTTGATAATTATGCAAAATAAATATTTTTTTTGAGAAAAACATACATTTCGATAACTCTGCCTGTGTCCTGGGTGCTAGTTTGCATGTAGCTTCTTATCTATTCTATCCATTAGTCAACTGCTTTTCTCTGCACAATGAGAAAAAAAGTGTTTCTTAAAACTTTGAGCCTGACTAAGAACACAAATGAGATGGAAAAAACGATATAGTTAGTTTTTAATTGGAAAAAAAGGAAATGTTGATGGCTCTGCTGGACCCTGGAGGGATCCATGATACCTTGGTGGATATTGTGTGTGTGACACAGGCTTTTACATTTCCTTTCATGTAACATTCTGCTTCTGAACCAATGAATTTCAGTTTTATCCAATTATCAAACATAGGATCTGAACTTCTGTCTGTTCTCTCATCCCCATCCCTTCCTGCACTAACGATAAACACACGCCATCATCCAGCTCTTAGGATGTATTGTAACAAACACAACATGTATTTTCTCTAAAGTTTAGATTATTTTCAGAAAATGCTTTATGCCCATCACTTACACAGCAGCTAATATTGGTAGTTTTGTATATACAGTAAACTCCCTGTTGTCCGGCACCAAGGGGACTCCCTATTGCCGGATAACTGTAGTTGCCGGTTAATCAGGAGTCCCTGAATTTAAGGGTCTAAACAACCCTTAAACCCCCCAAACTCCTCAAAATGCCTTTCAAAAAAGGTATTAGCACCTAAACTGGGCCATTTAGGGCCCCCAAAAAAAATTAGAAAAAAAGTTAGCTTTTTTTATTTGCAGTCTCGAACTGACGGATAGTGCCGGATAGTGCCGGTTATGCCGGTTTAGCTGTAGTTTTTTGAAAATGTGGAATTGATGCTGGTGCCGGTTGCTTGAGAGTCCCGGTTATTTGAGTGCCGGATAATCGTGAGTTTACTGTACTTGTAAAATAAGTGTATTTTTTTAACTGCACTGGCCCTTTAACTCATTTTAATTGCATAGATCTCTTCAAACATTATCAATAATGTAACCTGATTAAATATGCAATGCATAAAAATGTAGAGGATAAATAAAACCGAAGCTGAAAAAATAGCTTAAGTATATATTTTTATTTTTTATTTTTATAGAAACATTCAAGATTAAACATTTATGCTCAAATGGTAGTTATCATTATGACTGTGCTACACTGAAAATTAGAAAGTGACGCATGGTAACATTTACAATGTACAGAGCAGAGTTAGATTTTTTTTGCATTTTCTTTCTGTAGTCTGATATATTACTGGTAAATCTCTGCAACAAGCTAAATTACAATATTTTATATGTGTTTAGCATTTAAATTGAAATTAAACTGTGTTTTCCTTTCAGAAGGAGAATGCATTCATGTTTCAAGGAGGAAATTAATATGGAATGTATTAAGAATCTTATTAGGAACCAAAGTAGATAGAGAAAAACAAATGACCTGGGACTGAATCTTGGCATAAGAAAATTGTGACAGAAGTTATTCAAAGGGTTTATGTGTGAGCCATTGGCTCTGCCTAGCTCTCTTTGCCTAGTACGACTGAAGGTGTTAACTTCCCTGCTCAGTTGATTAGCTGCACCTGCAAACCTGATTTAAGACTGCTTATGGAATGATGGTTTGCAATTTGTCTGACTTGGAGAAAGAGTAACACAGTGACACAGCTAATGACCACTTGGGGCTGAGTTAAGACCTGAAGAATAAAGTGGTTGTTAAAAAGCTATTGTACAATTTTGCTCCACCCAGGTTTAGCTGGATGAGAGCTGGTTAGTGAGGAAACTGTCTATCATTAAGTTAGGGCTTCAGTGGAAGCTGGGAATAATTTGTTCTTTAATTGTTTTTGTTAAAACTTGGAAAAGTATTACAGCCTCTTGTATTGTGTTACCCCATCAAAGCACCTGAAACATGGGCACAGACCCAGAGATGGGTAACTTGTCACACAAAGTTGCGTTATAGTGAGAAATTGGATTTCATAGGCATTACTGAAATGTGTTGGGATGAATCTCATGACTGGACTGTTAATCTGTATGGTTATAACCTTTTTAGGAAAGATAGGGACACAGTTATATGGGGTATGGGGTAAATATTATAAAATATCATATTATCATCATATTATTATCCTAATTGTTATTAATTAAATGTCAGTCCAATACCTGTAGTTAAAATGGATTCTGAATAGCAGTTGCCAATGCAGTTTGTGTTAGTGTTATGGTTGCTGTTTGTTCAAAGTTAATATAAAACAAAACAGTATAAATATCAATGTCACTTGTATTTATTTTTGTGATGGGTTTCCCTATCCCTATCTTCCTCATGTTTCACTGCACCGTTTAAAGCTGTGTCGCTTAACACTCCAACTTCTTGGAAGCTATCCCCAGTGTTAAATGAGGTACAGCTGTAGATCCACAATGATTTTACATCCAAATGAGAGTACATGTATAGGTGTGCACACTGCAGCATATGCGGATACAGACTCTGAGGCACTGCATGTTCTTGTCATGTACTCGCCTAACCTGGCCCATGTCTCATAAGCATCTTAACACCCATTGCTGAGCATTGGTCACAGATTCGTCAGACTCACACTCTGCACAGCAGATTCAGATGAGCACATGTCCTAATGAACTGCAGATGACACACTGCAGCAGCTAAATATATATATATATATATACATATATATATATTTATATATACTAGCGACTTGCCCGTCAAAAATGACGGCAATAAAATGTGAAGCCTGGCAATGCTGTTTGCCACACAATGCGAGGCTATGGCCTCTCTGACCACCGCCTAATATGCATCACAAGCCCCGCGCTGCGCACCTTTGACGCTCATTGCGTGGCTCTCATTGAGCTCCTTAGGCGTTCATTGCGAGCCGCAATTTTCCTGCTTTGCAATAATCACCTTCGGAGCTCATCGCGAGCCTGTCCCCCCAGTGTGGTTTAGGAGATGAGTGTTACTGCCTTGGGTTAAGTGTTACTGGCTTGCGTTAAGTCTTAATGCTTATTGCTAGTTTTTATCTCCTTCAGCCTCGTTTTACAACCTTCGGCCTTATTTTAGTCGTGTTACATTTTTTCATCAGCCATTTTTTTTTTCGCTTAGGCAATTTTCGATCTTAAAAAATGCCAAATATGCCTCAAATTAACTTGCAACCTCACTCACGAGGGCCACAGTTGTGGGACACAAATACTCAAATACTATTGTACTCTAATTTCAGTACCCAGGTGGTGTACCCTGCCCACAGAGGACAGGAGGCTGGACCATCAGAAGCAGGACCATTGTGGGAATCAGCCTCAGGGCCCTCACACGCATCATGGGCACGTTTCCAGCCCTTTCAAATTAATTAAAGTACAATGAGCCACCAAGTATATGCAGGTATGTCAAGCTCATGGGAACCTCTCAACAGGCCCACTACAGCAACCTGGTAACATTCAGGCAATACATGTTTCGGACCCCAATCACCTCCCACTTCTGACAGGGCCACAACAGATGTTGCCACAGCTGGGGTTGTCCCAGCAGTTGACCCAGCAGATTCCACACTCATTGTTACCACAACAGAGAGGTCCAACACCATACAGGTGGGCAACAGCTCCTTCTCCATTGGCAACAGTACAATCTCCATTGTCATCAGCACCATCTCCATTGTCATCAGCACCATCTCCATTGGCAACATAATCCCTACTGGCAACACCATCCCTATCCCCATGGGGTACACCATCACAACTGGCAACACATCCAGAGTCCAACATCGTCCGGAGACGGAACTCATGTCCCCTCACCAGGCACCTTGAGTGACATATATCAACACATCCACTTGGCTGATGAGCACGAGATCGGAGTAGTCGACAGCTCAGCTTGCACGTCAGAATGAAGTTGCTACCGGGCAAGCGGAAAGCATCCAAGCAAAATATGGTGAGGTAAGGGGGTATAATCTTTGGATGGAGAGGTACGAGCAAATGGCTCATAGGGATAAACAAGCCCAGACACATAACTTGGCGTGGCTGGTGCAGCTGGCTGAAGCCCACGTGCCTACACAGGCTCCACCACCACTGCAGTCAGAGACTACAGCCTCCACATCTGACCCCTTACTGCTACACAGCCATCACATTTGGATGCACCCCTCAATCCGACACCTCCTGGCGGTGGCAGAGGGAGGAAGCTTGTGGCCCAGTGCTCAGAAAGAGGAAGTAGGCGTGAACATCCGCCAGGTCAGTGGTTGTCAAACCTCTCCCCGGGATCCACCACACAGACCATGATTTGGGTAAAACACTGTGTGAATAAACATGTGAAGCAATTCGAGGCTCCACCACCTGTTGAATACTATTTGCCTCATTTATTATTTCCCATAAATCATGGCCTGTCTAATGGCTCCTGAAGAAAGGATTGAGAACCACTTCCCTAAGTCCTCCTCATCCACACACCACAATAAATATTATTTTGTTATATTGGCTATTGGCTGGCTACAGAGAGTGTACATACAGGGAGTGCAGAATTATTAGGCAAATGAGTATTTTGACCACATCATCCTCTTTATGCATGTTTTCTTACTCCAAGCTGTATAGGCTCAAAAGCCTACTACCAATTAAGCATATAAGGTGATGTGCATCTCTGTAATGAGAAGGGGTGTGGTCTAATGACATCAACACCCTATATCAGGTGTGCATAATTATTAGGCAACTTCCTTTCCTTTGGCAAAATGGGTCAAAAGAAGGACTTGACAGGCTCAGAAAAGTCAAAAATAGTGAGATATCTTGCAGAGGGATGCAGCACTCTTAAAATTGCAAAGCTTCTGAAGCGTGATCATCGAACAATCAAGCGTTTCATTCAAAATAGTCAACAGGGTCGCAAGAAGCGTGTGGAAAAACCAAGGCGCAAAATAACTGCCCATGAACTGAGAAAAGTCAAGCGTGCAGCTGCCACGATGCCACTTGCCACCAGTTTGGCCATATTTCAGAGCTGCAACATCACTGGAGTGCCCAAAAGCACAAGGTGTGCAATACTCAGAGACATGGCCAAGGTAAGAAAGGCTGAAAGACGACCACCACTGAACAAGACACACAAGCTGAAACGTCAAGACTGGGCCAAGAAATATCTCAAGACTGATTTTTCTAAGGTTTTATGGACTGATGAAATGAGAGTGAGTCTTGATGGGCCCGTGGCTGGATTGGTAAAGGGCAGAGAGCTCCAGTCCTACTCAGACGCCAGCAAGGTGGAGGTGGAGTACTGGTTTGGGCTGGTATCATCAAAGATGAGCTTGTGGGGCCTTTTCGGGTTGAGGATGGAGTCAAGCTCAACTCCCAGTCCTACTGCCAGTTCCTGGAAGACACCTTCTTCAAGCAGTGGTACAGGAAGAAGTCTGCATCCTTCAAGAAAAACATGATTTTCATGCAGGACAATGCTCCATCACACTCGTCCAAGTACTCCACAGCGTGGCTGGCAAGAAAGGGTATAAAAGAAGAAAATCTAATGACATTGTCTCCTTGTTCACCTGATCTGAACCCCATTGAGAACCTGTGGTCCATCATCAAATGTGAGATTTACAAGGAGGGAAAACAGTACACCTCTCTGAACAGTGTCTGGGAGGCTGTGGTTGCTGCTGCACGCAATGTTGATGGTGAACAGATCAAAACACTGACAGAATCCATGGATGGCAGGCTTTTGAGCGTCCTTGCAAAGAAAGGTGGCTATATTGGTCACTGATTTGTTTTTGTTTTGTTTTTGAATGTCAGAAATGTATATTTGTGAATGTTGAGATGTTATATTGGTTTCACTGGTAAAAATAAATAATTGAAATGGGTATATATTTGTTTTTTGTTAAGTTGCCTAATAATTATGCACAGTAATAGTCACCTGCACACACAGATATCCCCCTAAAATATCTAAAACTAAAAACAAACTAAAAACTACTTCCAAAAATATTCAGCTTTGATATTAATGAGTTTTTTGGGTTCATTGAGAACATGGTTGTTGTTCAATAATAAAATTAATCCTCAAAAATACAACTTGCCTAATAATTCTGCACTCCCTGTATATGGTTATGCTATGAATATTTCTGCAATTGATGTTCAATGTGGATTGCCATTGAGATGAGATGTTCAATCCAAAGTCAATCCAAATAGTTTTCTGATTGATATCTTGTTCTTGTCTCTGTAGATCTTAATAGCCCAATCTCCCAAACACAAAGGCATTTTCCTCAACCTCCTCTTTCTGTGTCACATATTCTGCTAATCAATTTCTGATTATTCCCTAATATCTGACAACACACTGTGTGTGGATTAGATCTGTATGACATTATCCATGATATGTTCATCTGTTTAATTGAGCAGATATAGACAAGTTGTAAGTGCTATCAACATGCCTTGTTTCTCCAATTACATGGAGTGATTTCTGATGATCCTTTTAATCACCAGATTTCAGATTGCAGTGGTTTAGTGACCACATGTGACCCTGGTAGGTGCTATGCATCATGCTTATTCTTGACTATGACTTTACCGCCTTTGGGTATCCCCTTGTTCACAAGCACAACCTCTTGCCCTTCTGGTATCGACCCACACCACACCCATGATGTTAATGGCCAGTCATGTCTATTCTTGATTGGGCTCTGTTTTTTAAATAAAGCTTTGTTACACAGTTCACACTGTGTCTGTGTGTTGTAAATGGTTGGGGTTTTGGGACATCCACATACATCCCATTTGTGTCACATTATTATATCTGTAAACTAATGAGCCTGAGTTACTATGCAATAGATTAATACATGACATAACAATAATAAGTAAAATAGTAATAATAGCATTAGATATCATATCATAATATATATCATATATAATAATAATAATAATAATAATAATAATAATAATAAAGGGCTAATACAGATGGAAAGTCCAGTTAGTGATACTGTGGAGTATCAAATTCCCCTGAAGATCTGATAGCAATATGACAGGTGATGATGTGAATTGATTGATAGCAAAACTTAATGGGAGATCACCAAAAAGGAATGGGTTTACATCTTGACACATGGCCACCAGCAATGGCTTGGGACCTTCCAGAATGGGTATAGCGGAGATTACCCCTGATGGAGGTGAGTTGGCTGCTGATCCATGTGCCTCTGCATAGCCTCCATGTGTTTTTGCAGCCCTTCCTGAAGGGTTAGAGTAGATTAGTATAATGTATGTTCTCCTGGTCCCCTTCTGGATTGCGGTGGTGACGGGACTTGTGTACCTGAATGAAGCTGTGAGTTATACCATGTAGGGCCACTGTAGGTGTGCAGGTTATAGCAGAGAGATCAGTCAAATCGTCAAAGTCCACTAGAGAAGGAAATGGAAACCCACTCCAGTATATTTGGTATGCAAACCTTGTGGATACGCACAGACAGAGACATTAGTAGGTGAGCTGCAGTCCATAGGGTCACAGAGAGCCAGACACAACTGAGGGACTGAACAACCATAAGTGAAATGTTCACCTTGTACTTATATATAGATATATGCCACGTGGCTGTGTAATTTGGCCACTATTTGTTGTCCCAAAGTAGATGTGATGAGTGAAATGTACATAAGATGATCTATGTAGTTTTAGGGTCCACATTAGAGCCTCTGTGAGTGAGAAAGGGTTAATATGTCAGTCATTTTCATGTGTTTGTTTTGCAATTTAATGAGGTAGTGTGTCTGTAATAGCTTTCTGCATGTTTCAGCATGGCTTCTCATATTGGAATATGCATGACCATTACAACCTATGAGGAAAATAAAATTGTATTGTTTGCTAGATTTGATATTTGTGAGTTGTTGTGCATGTAATTGAAATACCTTCCATTGCTTTCCCCATATTTTAAAGTGTATTGGGGTCTTTATAATGTAATTTGCAGTGTTACAAACTAGTCTGTAAACCCTTTGTGGGTCCTATTTGGAACCTGTAAGCATTGGGCTGCCATTTGGCATTTGCGAGCTTGATTGCTGCTTCGGTGTTGAGCGATTTTTGCAATTCAATAACTATGTGCGATTTTTGCGATCGGAAGTCTTGCGGCCTTGACGGATCAAAAGCTTTGGGAGGCTCTAAGTTACGGGTTTAACTTCTGCAAAGTTTTCAAGTCCGTAACTCGTAGGCCGCTTGGAGCCCGCAAAAAGACACTGGATCGGCCAAAAGCTCAATTGAATGAGGCTCTATGTATGTAACTAAACCCAGAGGAGACTTCTAACTTGATATACAATGTTGAGTTATAGGGTGAGGGAAATCTGCAAAATTAGACAAAAAGAGAAATTTTAATAAATAGAAACAATGTGAGAAAACAGTATCACAGAGGCCAAAGAAGGGTGACTATTGGAGGAACATGGAGTGGTCAGTCAAACAGAAGAAATTAGAAAGTTTCAAAAGAGCTAGAAACTAAGACCTTTATGAGTAGTGTCTCAGTAAAGTGTTATGGATGGAAGCCAGGTGACAGAAGGCAGAGTAGAGAATTGAAATAGTGATTATGAGCTTGAGGGAGCTCAGCGTTGCAGTTGCTGACAGATGTGCCTGGCGTGCTGTGGTCACTGAGACTCAGACACAACTGAATGACTAAACAACAACAACAAAGGGGATTTAGCCAATAAAAGCAAATAGGCAGCTAGGGACTGTGTTTTATGGACTGGCAAAGATATGAAAACAGTGTTACTGTCTACCGTAATAGTCAACATTGTGGACTAAAATGAGGATTTGAAGCAGAAAAAATATTCCATTTGTATGCAAAACTGAAAATTGGGTAAATTTGATGGAAAAATAAAAAAAGTTGTATTAATTCATAGGTTGCCATATTTTTTTCTGTTTTTTTATTTTCTTCATGAAAAATGTATTTATATATAAACATATTTTGCTGTATTTCCATTTGTATTTTGTTAATACTTTAATAAACTGAAATGTTTTGTTTGGTATAAATCCATATAAAAATATTTTGTGTTTTCTGAGCTGAGGAGCTGTCATTTCAATTGCTCCCTGACTGCTTGCCTTAAAGCCAAACAGACGGCCAATTTAATTATCCTGAAACAGTTTCATTGAAATACATTGAATATTCCTGTTGTGTTCTGATCGCATTAGAATGTTTCTGAATAATATTTACTGGTAGTGGAATTTTTATATCAGTAACAAGAACTGATATGATGTATAAGGTAGGTGTATACATAATATGACTGCAGCCATGAAATTAAGTTTGCTTCTGGGGAGGAGAGCTATGGTAAGTTTGGACAAGCTAGTAAAAAGTAAAGATATTACACAATCAACAAAGGTCCATATAGTAAGAACTATGGTATTCCCAGTAGTAACATACTGATGTGAGAGCTGGACCATAAAGAAGGCTGAGCGCAGGAGAATTGACGTCTTTGAATTATGGTGTTGACGAAAACTAATTAGAGTCCCTTGGAAGATCAAATAAATCAGTACTACTGGAATTCAAGACAAAGGCCCCCATTTAATTCCAAAATTCCTTCATACAGGCTGTATGTCTGCAGATTATAAATTTGCTACAGTTACAGATGTATTTAATTGCTCAAGCCTGCAAAAACATGCTGACAGCCCCAACACACAAACCATGAACCTGTAAGTAGCATTTCAGGGCATGATCCTGATCAATTAAGCAAGCCTGTAAGTTACAATTTAGACAGAACCAATAGTAAATGAGACCGTCATCATGACGTCATTAAAACATGGAGTTTAGAATACAATTAAATTGTATTTAAAAGTCTGATTTGCAATCGGACTCGCAATCCAGAAACATAGAAATCCATAATAATTAATAAATCATCTGTTCTAGTCCATGTGGGTGGCCTGATATGTATTAACTCCTTGATTCATGGGATTAATATAACACGGAAATAAAAGGTAAACAAAATATTTTTTTATTGCAGATTTGAGAGCTTGGGACTGTTGTGCTAGTAAATCCAGTGTCTTTCATTATTTTCCCGGTATTTTAAAGTACAGTAGTGTGTTTATTTTATTTTACAGTGTTACGAACAGGTGTTTAACCCACTTGCGGGTCCTATCTAGTATTCTCAGAATTGTTTGATACATTTGCCATTTAAATATCTGTAACTTTTACGGGCTCCATTACACGCATCAGTAATTGCGATTTGGACAATTAAATAGGGGCCAAACTGTTCACTGGAAGGTTTGATCATCAGGCTGAAGCTCAAATATTTTGTTCATATCATGAGAAAACAGGATTCACTAGAGAAGACTCTGAGGAAAGATTGAAGGCACACGAAGAATGGGGAGGTAGAGATGTATAGATGAGATCATTAAAGCAATGAACTTAATGGAGCTTAGAGGGGCGGTAACTGATAGATGTACCTGTTGTGCTATGGTCCATGGGGCCACAAAGAGTCGGATATGACAGGATGACTAAACAACAAACAACAACATACATGATTTACTTTTGAGAAGGTAGATTGACATAATGGATGTTTTATGCACAATTAACATAACATAACATAGAGGAAGGAATTTATTTTTATCCTATAAGGCAAAAATATGTATACAACCACAAAACTAATCATTTTTACCATTCCTTACAATTATTTTCCATTTGATCTGCCAAGACTAGTTATTCATTTTGAATATATTGGACATGGTAAACAGTTATCTCATATTTAAGAGAGGTCAAATATTCAGCAATAACAGTTTTCTATGACTTGGTAATGTCCTGTCTCTTATTGATTGACAACCCAATTGGAAATATTTGGATCTCAGATTTATTGAAATGTGTTGAGTAGTATTCAGGCCCATCAACATGCAGCCAAGTTACAAATAGCAAATGGGCCAGATGAGAAGTTACTTCTGTGCTGATTTGCATAATAAATTCATAACATTTTCAGAAGATGTCACAATATTTGACCTCACTATAACAAAATCAATCTATTTTCCATTTTGTTAGAATAAAAGTCTGACAGCAAATTGATGTCATAAAAACAAGTGCTGGTTAGTTACTAGATCTGCATAAAAGTGAACTGAATTATACTTACCAATTAATTAATTTCCCATATTGATAAATAATAACAGAGCAAAATTAAGTACATTGTCATCTTTTTTATTTAGGTAATTATGATTTTACTAGAAAAAAGATATACTATATCTCTGAGTAGGTAAACTGCCCAATAGACCAAATCTACTAAGGTGTTGATTGTTCTCAGATTGAGCGTTTGACTGTTTTCGTTTTTCTCACCTTAAGGTTGATAGGGGTTCTCCAGATATTAATTTCTTGCTCACGGTGCTTTAGAGAGTGCAGCTATACCACACTGACTAGCCCCAAGGAAGACTGAAACGTATATCTGGGGTTTGCTGTTTCTCCTCTTATCATCTGCATAAAACTAACCTATTTTTGTTGTTGTTTATGCAAATGATCCATAAGTCTTAGGCTCTCTAAGACGATAGGGGACTCCAGACATGGACCCCTTGCTCACTGTGCCTTAAAAAGTGCATCTACACCTCACTGGCGAGCACCAAGGAAAGCTGAAACATACGTCTGGGGTTTGCTGTTACTCCTGTTTAGAGAATTGCCCGGTATTTTGGGGCTTGATCACTCTGTTGGGTGAGACCAGTCTGCTATACTACCGGATATTTCTCCCTGTGAAGAACACAAGTTAGATAAAAGAGGTCACTCTCAGAGTGGGTTATCATGTCCATAGAACTAACCTATTAAGGTTAGTTTGTTCTCTGATTGAGCCCCTCTGTTTTTGTTGTTGATATTCAAATGACACTTAGGGCTTAGGCTCCCTAAGGGTGATAGCGGGCTCCAGACATGGGGGCCAATACATTTGCCAAATTGCAGTTCCTGAAGCCTGTTAAGGAGCCCGCAATAGCTACGACTATTAAATTTGCCTTTTTAGCTACCCACAAATGATCTCCGGGTTACAGGCTGCAAAACTACAGCTGTTGCCAAAATTGTAACTCCCACCCAGCTAAGTCTTTGATCTGTCAATGTTAAAATCACAAATCACTATTAAATTGCTACAAGTTCTCAAGCCCGCAATTGTTTTCACACCCGTAAACGGCAAATGTAGCCAAAAATCCTATGGGTACTAGAGAGGACCCGCATGGGTGTTAAACACCTGTCTGTAGCACTGTAAAAGCAAATATAAACACACTACTGTATTTAAATTTACAGTGAAAGCAGTGAAAGGTATTAAAATTATTAGCACAACATTCTCAAGCTTGCAAATATGCAATACAAATTATTTGGCAATCAATGTGTTAATACATATAACAGAACTCGCATGGACTAGAATATTCTATTTATTGATTTTTTCACATTACATTATTTCTGAAATGCAGGCCCGATTGCAACTCGGACTTCAAAACCGTAAGTGATTGAAATGTAACCTCTATGTTTTAGTGACATAATAATGATGGTCTCGTTTACTATTGGCTCCGTCTAAACCCCTAACTACGGGTTTAAATAATTTATCATGTTTACGTCTGGAAATGCTACGTGATAAAGCATGGTTTATGGACTTGGATTTTGGCCATGTAGGCTTTTTCTAAGTTAATTGCTTAGTAACGCCTGCCAATTTCAGGGCTGCTGACTTACGGGCTGTACAATGGCCACTGCGTGCTTGGAATTTAATAGGGCCCATGGACTTCTTGTTCACTGTGCCTTAGAGAGTTCATCTACACCTCACTGACATGTCAAAACTAAGGTTGAAACGTACATCTGGGGTTTGCTGTCTCTCCTGTTCAGGTTAGATTGATCACATTAGTTTTGAACACTTTCAAACTTTTGTGCCTCTCAGTGCGATCCAGTAACTCGTCTTTTATTATTCGCTAATTTGTTCTATAAGTATGACAACTTTTACTTTTAACCTTATTGTTAATACTGAAATATGGTATAGTATGGTTATTTAAAATGATAAATCATCATTGATGTTTGGGAAAACTGCTCAAAAAGAATGTAACAAACTAACACAATTAAAATATATGCAAGATAGGAACATAAATATTTTTTGAGAAAAAAATACATTTAGATAACTGTGTCATGGGTGCTAGTCTGCGTGTAGCTTCTTATCCATTCTATCCATTAGTCAACTGTTTTTCTTGGATACATTGGTGGACATTGTGTATGTGAGAGGCACATTTACATTTCCATTGATGCAACATCCTGCTTCTGAGCCAGTGGGAAAAAAAAGGGGTGTGTTGTTAATTTCAGTCTTATCCAATTATCAAACATAGGTTCTGAACTTCTGCCTGTTCTCTCATCCTTATCCCTCCCTGCGCTGATAACTATAAATACTCCCCATCATCCAACAAAAATGAATTCCTTTTCTCATAAACAGAGTTTTCAAAAATTTTGATTTTCTTCAGAAGGTGCATAATGCCCATTACTTATACAGCAGCTAATATTTGGTAGTTTGGTACATAAGTGTCTTTTTTTATTGCAATGTGCAGAAGAGCAGAGTTAGAGCGTTTGCATTTTCTTTCTGTAGTCTGATATATTACTAGTAAATCACTGCAACAAGCTAAATTACAATATTTTATATCACAATGTGTTTAGCATTTAAATTGAACTTAAACTGTAATTTTCCTTTCAGAAGGAAAACACATTCATGTTTCAAGGAGGAAATTAAATATGAACTGTATTAAGAATCTTATTGGGAACCAAAGTAGATAGAGAACAACAAAGAAGCTTGGACTGCATCTTGGCATAAGACAATCATGATAAGAGTTATTCAAGGGGTTTATGTGAGCCTTTGACTCAGCATAGCTCTCTTTCCTCAGTAGGACTGAAGGGTTTAACTTCCCTGCTCAGTTGATTAGCTGCACCTGGGCAGACCTGATTTAAGACTGCTTCAGGAGTATGTTTGGGGTTGCTTACGGACTGAGCATTTGCAGTTTTTCTGACACAAAAAAAGTGGATTTAGCCAATATAGGCAAACCCTTGATTAGTTATGAGGTTGACTCCTATAGGCAGCTAGAGACTGTGGGCCACATTCAATTGGCCGAATTTGAGATCCAGGAGCCCGAAAGTGAGGTCACAAGCTATTTTGCTATTTAATAGGCGTCTTTTTGCGTGCTCCAATTGGGTTACGAGTTATTGGCTTGAAATATTTGCGGCCATCAAAGTCGTAACTTACAGCCTTCAGAAGCCTTTGATGTGTCACTTTCGCAAGGCTAAAAATAGTAAAATCGCTATCCAATTGCTCAATTTCCACCAGCTCGCAAATGTATCCACACTCGTAAACCGCAAATGGAGGAAGAAATTCTACTAGTGCTAGAGAGGTTCTGCAAAGAGCGTAAACACCAATTCGTAGCACTGTAAATGCAGATCAAAGATCAATTCTGCACTGTAAATAACAAGGAAAGTGATGATAGACATTACAATTAATTGCACAACAGTCTCAAGCTCGCAAATCGGCAGGGAAATACATTTATTTTTCAAGTTTCATTTCGGGGGTTAAATCAATCCAGATATCAATGAGTTATTACATATCAGGCCACCCACATGAACTAGAACAGTATTGGCATTAAATTTAATAATTCTTTATTTTGAGGGTTTGTGGGTCTGATCGCATATCGGAATCCCGAACGTAATTGAATGACATGTAACCTCCATGTTTTAATGCCGTAATTCTGACAGTCTCATTTCCTATTGGCTGTTTCGAAATGGGAGGTTACGGGTTTGCTTAATTGATAATGTTCTCTCCCTCATCTGCTACGAACCAGTGCATGGTTTACGATTGTTGCTTCAAGCCCGCAACTTGCGAGCTTGAGCAATTGAATAGCCTTGCAAATGGAGACCAATGGCAGTCTGCAATCGAGTTACGGTCCCGGAATTGAATGTGGCTCCTGTGTTTGCTGGACTGGCAAATACATGAAACCTGTGCATCTAAAATGTGGACTAAAATTAGGATTTTAAATCAGAAAAGATGTTCCATTTGTATGCAAAACTTAAAATTGAGTAATTTTTAAAGAAAAATTAAGAAGTTATCTTAATTCATATATTGTTTTATTTTCTATATGAAAAATGTAGTTATATATAAACAAATTTGCTGTATTTCCATTTGTATTTTGCTATTACCTTAATAAACTGAAATATTCTGTTTGATATAAATCCATATAAAAATATTTTGTGTTTTCTAAGCTGAGGAGCTGTCATTTTAATTGCTCCCTGACTGCTTGCCTTAAAGCCAAACAGACGGCCAATTTAATTATCCTGAAACAGTTTCATTGAAATACATTGAATATTCCTGTTGTGTTCTGATCGCATTAGAATGTATATGAATAATTTTACTGGTAGTTGAATTTTTATATCAGTAACATAAGGTAGGTGTATACATAATATGACTGCAGCCATGAAATAAAGATGTTTGCTTCTAGGGAGGAGAGCTATGGCAAGTTTGGACTAGCTAGTAAAAAGCAAAGATATTACATTATCAACAAAGATCCTCATAGTAAGAACTTTGGTATTCCCAGTAGTAACATACTGATGTGAGAGCTCGACCATAATGAAGGCTGAGGCTCGTAGAATTGATGCTTTTGAATTGTGGTGTTGACGAAAACTACTTAGAGTTCCTTGGAAGATCAAATAAATCAGTACTACAGAAAATAAAGACAAACTGTTCACTGGAAGGTTTGATCATGAGGCCGAAGCTCATCATGAGAAAATAGGATTCCCTAGAAAAAACTCTGATGCTGGGAAAGATTGAAGGCACAAGAAGAAGGGGGCGACAGAGGCGGAGATGGATAGATGAGATCACTAAAGCAATGAACATGAACTTAATGGAGCTCAGAGGGGCGGTGACTGACCAATGTACTTGGCGTGCTGAGATCAATAGGGTCACAGAGTCTGGGACATGACTGAATGACTAAACAACAACATACATACTCTTGGGAAAGTAGCTTTATCCTATGAAGCAAATATATTTTACATTTTTCCAGACTTCAATACAAACAAAACCATCATAACAGAAAATTTAATGGAGTATGACTTTACATAAGGTATTTTTTTACCTCAGTATAACTTTGGAAAAATTGTTAGTGAAAACCCATAAAACTTATATATTGTAGCATTCTTTTAAAATTATTTTCCATTTGATCTTGTTATTCATTTTGAATATATTGGTCATGGTAAACAGGTATCTCATATTTGACAGATGTCCGATATTCAGCATTAACTCTTTTCTTAGACTTGGTAATGTCATGTCCCTTATTGATTAACAACCCAACTGGAAATAATTAGTTAGGCAAATCTGGATCTCAGATTTATTGAAATGTGTTGAGTAGTATTCAGGCCCATCAACATGCAGCCAAGTTAAGAATAGCAAATGGGCCAGATCAGAAGTTACTTCTGTGCTGATTTACATAACAAATTCATAACATTTTCAGAAGATGTCACAATATTTGACCTCACTTTAACAAAATCAATCTATTTTCAATTTTGTTAGAATAAAAGTCTCACAAACAAATGGATGTCATAAAAACGAGTGCTGGTTAGTTACTAGATCTGCATAAAAGTGAACTGAATTATACTTACCAATTAATTAATTTCCCATATTAATAAATAATAACAGAGCAAAATTCTGTGCATTGTCATACATTTTATTTAGATAATTTGGATTTTACTAGAAAAAGATATACTGTATCTCTGAGTAGGTAATCAGGCCAATAGAACAAACCTACTCAGATGTTGATTGTTCTCAGACTGAGCGTCTGTTTTTGTTTTAGTTTTTCTCACCTTAAGGTTGATAGGGGTCTCCAGACATGGATTTGTTGCTCACTGTGCTTTAGAGATTGCAGCTATACCACACTGACTAGCCCCAAGGAAACCTATGTTGGGCTTTGCTGTTTCTCCTGTCATCATGTCCATAGAACTAACCTATTATGGTTAGTTTGTTCTCTGATTGAGCACCTCTTCTTTTGTTGCCTATGTAAATGACCCTTAGGGCTTAGCCTTCAGGGGACTCCAGATATGGACTTCCTGCTCATTGTGCCTAAGAGAGGGCAGCACGGGCCCACTCATAGCTCAAGGCCTCTGCGGTCTGCGCACCTTAGATGCAATGGATAGCAGTATTCTGAAAATCGTCACGCCCATCTAGTGATTGGCGGTGCCACTGCTGCTGCCACTCTTTTGCGTAGGGGAAGAGAGAAAGGAATGAATCTATACTACAAGATATTTCTCCCTGTGAAGGGCACAAGTGAGCTAAAAGAGTCTGGTCTCAGGGTAGGTGACTAGGCCTATAGGATAAGCCTACTTAGCTGTTGGTCGTTGTCAGATTGGGCACCTCTGACTTCATGTTTTGTTTTTATATAATAAACCATGACTGTAATTTCAATAAATGTTAGATAAACACAGGTAAGTCTGCAAAGCTATTTAGATAAAGTATGCAATCATTTTGTTTCATACGTGGATAAGTTGATGATCCTTTACTAACCAACGAAGTGGAAAAACAAACCTGTGTCAACATTTTTAGCTTTTTGTTTTACACATAGCAAGCAGTGGGGAGACATAGAGTTGCCTTAATGGTTAATAGAGTTATACATGATGAGGATAAGGGTTCTGGTGTACAAAAGAAAGTGTTTTGCTAGTCATGGAGAGATAAAACCGACTGTACTGTTGAAGAGCAACATGTTCTCCTACTCTAAAGAACAGTGCCACATGGTGATTGCATGAAGCCCCCAGATCACCCGTTGCCCACCATCGTTGTATTATCCTCTGTATTAGTTTTATGAATTAGGCAGTGCTTGATCTCATTGCATTCAGAATAACACATTTTTGTTGAGTAGATGCAACCGTTATAGTTCAAAGTAAGTATTATACAAAAAGTCTCTATTTTCTATCCATCATTGGAGCTTCATGTCCACATTTCAATAAATCATAAAACAATAACTATGCACCTGTACGTATAGGCCACAAGTTTTCAGATGCCAATAATGTGTGTTTTAAGGTTGTTCTGGTCCTCTAATCTTGGGTCAGATCTGTTGCAAATATAAGGAAAGAAGTAGAGAAAAAACACCAAAAATAGTCTTCCCTTGGCATAGTATAACACCATAGCCCTTTCCAAGTTAACGCACAAATGTACACTTAAAAGGAATTATGAATCTTTACTGCTTTAGAACAGGATCATCAATGAAACCCCAACATACCAGAAATAGGAACTTCAGATTTTGGCCTCCATTCCATAGCTCTCATTAGGAAATATCTGAGGTCTCCATTTCATGACTCCCTTAAAAGGAAGACTGACCCCCAGTGAAGGTCGTTTTAAATAGCTATGTACTGGAGCTATCTTATGGTTGCTGTAAAATAGGAGCCATGAAAACTTACTGACTTACACCCTGGGAGGTTTGCCTGGAGCTCAATTCTAACAATCGATTGGAGGCCTTTATTTGCAACTCTTTTAGTGATCTTTCACACAGATTGATCACATCAATGTTTACCACTTCCAAACTTCAGTGATCCAGTAGGATCAAAAAATCTAAGAAGTGTGTATTGTGAAACAGCTCAGTTTTTATTATTCACTATTTTGTTCTATAAATATGACAACTTTTACTTGTAACATTATTGGTAATACTGAAATATGGTATAGTATGATTATTTATAATGATAAACGATTGTTTGGGAAAGCTACTCAATAACTATGTAACAAGCTAACAATGTTAAAAAATATACAAGATAGGAATATAAATATTTTTTGAGAAAAACATACATTTAGATAACTCTGCCTGTGTCCTGGGTGCTAGTCTGCATGTAGCTTCTTATCCATTCTATCCATTAGTCAACTGTTTTTCCTGGCTCCCTTAAATGACCTCTGCACAATGAAAATAAAAGTGTTTATTAAAACTTTGAACCCGACTAAGAAAATAATTAAGATGGAAAAAGCTATACAGCTAGTTTATAACTAGAAAAAAGGAAATGTTGATGCCTCTGCAGGACCCTGGAGGGATCCATGATACATTGGTGGACATATGTGCGAGACAGACTTTTAAATGTCCTTGATTGTGGTTCCCTACCTATGTCTGATGGCAGTAATATCCTAAGCAACCATTTTAAAAGATCAGGTAGTTAGTAGCTTGCACACTCCTGAAATTAGGTCTCAATACAAAACAAATATTCAGCATTCATACAGTTAAAAACTGAATAAAGGTCAAGCCTAATGTCCCATATAGGGACTACTACACACAGAGCACACCACAATCAAATATGCTTAGGATTTTACTGCCATTGGACATAGGGAACCACATTCAGTTTGCGGGGCACACCATAGCCCTTGAGATAGGAAGTCTTGGATTGAGACATAGGGTCTGTGGTTCATACAATTCTTGTTAGAGGTGGTTGTAACATAGTGATTGGATATAAACCACTGAAGTAACCTATGAACATACCTCCCATTGAATTATAGGGACCCCAGCCACATTGAGGGACACACCATAGTCACTCAAATAGGAGGTCTCTGAAATGAGACATACAGTATCTCACAAACGTGACTACACCCCTCATATTTTTGTAGAAATTGTATTATATCTTTTCATGTGACAACATTGAAGAAATGAGAATGTAAAGTAGTAAGTATACAGTCTGTATAACAGAGTAAATTTGCTGTCCCTTCAAAATAACTCAACACACAGCCATTAATGTCTAAAACGTTGGTAACAAAAGGGAGTACACCTCTATGTGGAAATGTCCAAATTGGGCCCAAAGTGTCAATATTTTGTGTGGCAACCATTATTTTCCAGCACTGCCTTAACCTTCATGGTCATGGAGTTCACCAGAGCGTCACAGGTTGCCACTGGAGTCCTCTTCCACTCCTCCATGATGACATCATGGAGCTGGTGGATGTTAGAGACCTTGCACTCCCCCCCACCTTCCATTTAGGATGCCCCACAGATGCTCAATAGGGTTTAGGTCTGGCGACATGCTTGGCCAGTCCATCACCTTTACCTTCAGCTTCTTCAGCAAGGCAAGTCATCTTGGAGGTGTGTTTGGGGTTGTTATCATGTTGGAATACTGCCCTGCCCAGTCTCCGAAGGGAGGGGATCATGCTCTGCTTCAGCATGTCACAGTACATGTTGGCATTCATGGTTCCCTCAATGAGCTGTTGCTCTCCAGTGCTGGCAGCACTCATGCAGGCCCAGACCATGACACTCCCACCACCAAGCTTGACTATAGGCAAGACACACTTGTATTTGTACTCCTCGCTTGGTTGCCGCCACACACGCTTGACACCATCTGAACCAAATAAGTTTATCTTGGTCTCATCGGACCACAGGATATGGTTCCAGTAATCCATGTCCTTAGTCTGCTTATCTTCAGAAAACTGTTTGCAGGCTTTCTTGTGCATCATCTTTAGAAAAGGCTTCCTTCTGGGAAGACAACCATGCAGACCAGTTTGATGCAGTGTGTAGCATATGGTCTGAGCACTGACAAGCTGACCCGCCACCCCTTCAACCTCTGCAGCAATGCTGGTAAAACTCATACGTCTATTTCCCAAAGACAACATCTGGATATGACACTGAGCACGTGCACTCAACTTCTTTGGTCGACCATGGCGAGGCCTGTTCTGAGTGGAATGTGTCCTGATGACCTCCAAGATGACCACTGCCTTGCTAAAGAAGCTGAAGGTAATAGACTGGCCAAGTATGTCTCCAGACCTAAACCCTATTGAGAGTCTGTGGAGCATTTTTAAACGGAAGGTGGGGGAGTGCAAAGTCTCGTGCTCTGTGATGTGGACTCCAGTGGCAACCTGTGAAGCTCTGGTGAACTCCATGCCCATGAGGGTTAAGGCAGTGATGGAAAATAATGGTTGCCACACAAAATATTGACACTTTGGGCCCAATTTGGACATTTCCACTTAGGGGTGTACTCACTTTTGTTGCCAACGGTTTAGACATTAATGGCTGTGTGTTGAGTTAATTTACACTGTTATACAGGCCGTACACTTACTACTTCACATTGTAGCAGAGGGTAATGTCTTCAGTGTTTTCACATGAAAAGATATAATAAAATATTTACAAAAATGTAAGGGGTGTACTCACTTTTGTGAGATACTGTCGGTTTCCTGATAATATTGATGATTGTGTATGAAATAGGGTGCACTTTGCTGAGTACCTGGAATGATCCTATATAAGCACATAGCATATTTTTTTTTTACATAAGTTTTTAGTTAGTGAACTTCTATCTAAAAGCAAGATCTTCACAAACTAAAAACTTCTGTAAAAAAAAATATGCTATGTGCTTATATAGAGCCCTTTAGAATTTGCCGAATTGCAATTTAATAAGGCTGTAAATACGCAATGCATTGAAATGTAGAGGGTGAATTAAACTGAAGCTGAAAAAATACCTTAAGTATATTTAGAATATTTTTTTTTTTTTTTTAAAACATTCAAGATTAAACATTTATGCTGAAATGGTAGTTATCATTATGACTGTGCTACACTGAAAATTAGAAAGTGACGCATGGTAACATTTACAATGTACAGAGCAGAGTTAGATTTTTTTTGCATTTTCTTTCTGTAGTCTGATATATTACTGGTAAATCTCTGCAACAAGCTAAATTACAATATTTTATATCACAGTGTGTTTAGCATTTAAATTAAACTTAAACTGTGATTTTCCTTTCAGAAGGAAAACGCATTCATGTTTCAAGGAGGAAATTAAATAAAAAATGTATATAGAATCTTATTGGGAACCCAAGTAGATAGAGAAAAACAAAGGAGCTAGGGCTGAATATTGGCATAAGACAATTGTGACAAGAGTTATTCAAGGGATTTATGTGTGAGCCTTTGACTCAGCATAGCTCTCTTTTCCCAGTAGGACTGAAGGTGTTAACTTCCCTGCTCAGTTGATTACCTGCACCTGGGCAGACATGATTTGACTGCTCTTGGAGTATGTTTGGGGCTGCTTATGGACTGATTGTTTGCAGTTTGTTTGAATTGGTGAAAGACATACACATGGCAGCAGCTTGCAGCTTATGACCACTTGGAGCAGAGTGGAGACCTGGAAATCTGAAGAATTAAGGCCAGTGATTGTTAACAAGGTATTGTACTGGTTAGTGAGGAATCTGTTTATCAGTTAAGGTGGTGCTTTGGTGGAGGCTAGGCCTTTTTTGTTCTTTGGTTTATTGTTTTAGAACTTCAAAAGATGTTACAGCCTCTTGTATATTGTTCCTCCATCAAAGTGCCTAAAACCTGGGCACAAAGTCAGAGGAGACTGGTAACGTGTTATATAATGTTGAATTATAGCGAGAGGGAAACAGTGCAAAATGAAACACTAACATTTAAAGAAATAGAAAGGATGTGAGAAAACAGTATCACAGATGCCAAAAAAGGGCGTACTAATGGAGTTTTTCGAAAAACTTTCTATGGGCCCTAGAGGATGCGATATTGATAGAAAGTTATTGCAGTCTGAGAGTAAGTGGATATTCACTCTTGATTGCAAATATCCAAAGGGTTTAAATGAAGGTTATTCATATTTGGAATTCCTTTAGAGTAATTGTAGTTTATAAATTACATAGAACACAATTAAAGATTTACACAGAATTTATTTCACACTTTAATATTATTTTAGAATAAATCATAATTCAATAAATATACATATTATAATTGATTTTTTCACACAGGACCAATAATCATTATTAGAACACATTGGTAATTATAATTATTTATTTCGAATAATATACCTTAAATTAGTCTACCTAAAATGATATGTCTTTTGAAAGGTAATATAAATATATACCATATATAACCCTAAAATTATCCCGTCCTATCTATAAATATAAACTAGGTGATTAGTATAGGAGAAGCAATGGGCCTATGTCCTGAAATGCCTAGTCTATTAAATAAGCCATCTGTGGGAAAAAGAGGCTTCTTTAAACAAATTTCATAAAGTTATGCACATTTTTAATTAATCGTGACATCACTACGCAACGCAAGTGTTGTGATTGTCAAGTCCGAATAAAGCTTTGAGCATTGATGGGCATAGGACGTCATGACGCAGCTTCAGCAAATGACATAATGACAGCAAATGACATAATGACAGCGTTGACATAATGACGTAGCGTCAACGTTGTGAAGCAATCACATACAGCAATATGCAAACCCGGAAGTCAAAGGCCTTTAAAAGGCCAGGAGTAAAAGCCACCTAGTACAGTCTAAGAAAAAGTCCATGCAATGGACGAAACAGCCCGTTGGCATTTGGAATTTGCAACTTTGGCAAAGTTTCAATGTTTTTTTTTTTTTGTTTGCCTTCCTCTGGATCAATTATGAATTAATAGTAAATAGTCCACAAAATAAAAAGATCAATAGAGATCTAAAAAGGTTGAACTTGATGTACTAACTCTTTATTCAACCTCAAATACTATACTATTAATAATTATTTAACAACTAATTACCGTATTTATCGGCGTATAACACGCACCGGCGTGTAACACGCACCTCATTTTAAGAAAGACATAAAGAACTTTAAAGCAAAATAAGGGTAGCTCAGAACTTTTTTTTATTAATATTATTTAAACTTATTAGGTAAATAACGTAAAATGACAGTAAAAGCAACTGTTTTAACAAAGAAACTTGGATATATATTTTTACAAAAGTTTACTCAGAAATCGCTGCTCCTTCTCAACCCCCTGCTCAACCCCCCCATCCTCAACCCCCTCCTCAATCTCAACCCCCCTCCTCAACCTCCCTCCTCATCCTCAACCTCCCTCCTCACCCTTAACCCCCTCCTCAACCTCCCTCCTCAACCCATCATCCTCAACCCCCTCCTCAACCTCAACCCCCCTCCTCAACCTCCCTCCTCATCCTCAACCTCCCTCCTCACCCTTAACCCCCTCCTCAACCTCCCTCCTCAAACCCCCTCCTCAACCACCCTCCTCAATCCCCCATCCTCATCCTCCTTCTCCAACCCCCCTATCCTCAACCCCCTCCTCAGCACCCTCCTCAACCTCAACTCCCCTCCTCAACCTCAACCCCCCTCCTCAAACCCCCATCCTCAACCCCCCATCCTCAACCCCCCTCCTCAACCTAAACCCCCCTAAATACCTCCCCCTCTCCCTTTCCCCTCACTTGTACCTGCTTCTCCTCCAGCCTCCGCTCCTTCTTGACCCGGCGCGCATGTGACGTCACATGCGCACCACGTTATTAGCATATACCGGGTGCCGGCACCCGGTATATGCTAATGGCGTGACATCACATGCGCGCCAGGTCAAGAAGGAGTGGAGGCCGGAGCAGAAGCAGGTAAGTGAGGGGAAAGGGAGAGGGGGAGGTATCTAGGGGGGTTTAGGGGGGTTCATCCCCCTCCATCATCATCCTCCCCTGTATTTCTTTACCGCCTCCCTCATCATCCTCCCCTGTGTCTCTTTCCCCCCTTCCTCATCACCCTCCCCTGTGTCTCATCCCCCCTCCCTCATCATCCTCCCACCTCCCTCATCATCCTCCCCTGTATCTCTTTACCCCCTCCCTCATCATCCTCCCCTGTGTCTCTTCCCCCTCCATCATCATCCTCCCCTGTGTCTCTTTCCCCCTCCCTCATCATCCTCCCCTGTGTCTCTTTTCCCCCTCCCTCATCATCTTCCCCTGTGTCTCTTCCCCCCTCCCTCATCATCCTCCCCTGTGTCTCTTTCCCCCTTCCTCATCACCCTCCCCTGTATCTCTTTACCCCTCCCTCATCATCCTCCCCTGTGTCTGTTTCCCCCCTCCCTGATCATCCTCCCCTGTGTCTCTTCCCCCCTCCCTCATCATCCTTCCCCCTCTCTTGATGATAAGGTGGGAAGAGACAAATGGATAAGTGTGAGGGGTGTTAGGGATAAGGGTGAGGGGGTTAGGTGTTAGGGTGAGGGGTGTTAGGGCTAAGTGTGAGGGGTGTTAGGGTGATGGGTGTTAGGGATAAGTGTAAGGGGTGTTAGGGTGAGGCATGTTAGGAATAAGTGTGAGGGGCGTTAGGTCTTAGGGATAAGTGTGAGAATGTTAGGGTTAGGTGTTAGGTTGATGGGTTTTATGGATAAGTGTGAGGAGTGTTAGGGTTAGGGTAAGGGGGTTTTAGGGATAAGTGTGATGGGTGTTAGGGTAAGGGATGTTAGGGTTAGGTGTTAGGGTAAGGGCTGTTAGGGATAAGGGTGAGGGGGTTAGGTGTTAGGGTGAGGGGTGTTAGGGCTAAGTGTGAGGGGTGTTAGGGTGAGGGGTGTTAGGGATAAGATGGCAGAGTTCACTGGAATACTATATTTAGGCTTTTCTTGAGCAGGCCAATGTAGAAGATGGAATGAGAACTGCAAGTATACATGTTTTTTTTTTTGTCTTTATAGATGTTATTCTCTATTTCTTGTGCACTATGTAATTGTCCTGCTACAAATCATTGAAATAAGCCTATATTTCTATAAGATCAGTAATTATGACTCTGTATCTAGTTTTTTGTTTGTTTTTTAATGTTTATATAGTACTTTATATCACATTTTAAATATAAAATCTTGACAATACCTGTGATTATCAGCTTATCCGGAATTTTTTCAGGGTTATCAGTTCATCCTGATATATGAGGATTGTCTTGTTTAGTCTAAATATTGAGCTATATAAGGGGTGTTCAATTATTGATTGGAAGTAGGGATATATACAAGTATTCTCCCCCAATTACTTATCTAAGTTTAGGCAACCAGGATAATCATTAGATTGATACATCTTTTTAAACAATTTTTTTAAGTATCCAATAAAAGTATTTTTGATTTTCTATAGTTGTCAGTGACATGGAAGAAATTCAAAAGGTTCAAATTTACCAAAAGCTAAGACCTTTATGAGTACTGTCTCATTGGAGTGCTATGGATGGAAGCCAAGTGACAGGATGTCGAGCAAATCATTGGTTGTAAGTGAGTGGGTGGTTGAGATTATTGAGGCAGTGAATGTGATCCTGGCATGATGTGGTCCATAAGGTCACTGAGACTCTGACATGTCTGAATGACTAAACAACAACAACAACAAAGTGGATTTAGCCAATATAAGCAAAAATTTACAATAAATCTTTAACTGGATACTGTGAATCCGAAAACTACGCCGCTTAAAATATATAAAAATATATGTAGTGATACTTTCAATGTTTCTAGCATGTATGAGGTGTAAAAAACATTTATATCGCCTCATCATTAAATGCCTTGCTATAGACAATCCTCATAAATCAGAATATACTGATTATCCTGTTATTACAGGATATACTGATAATCACAGGATTAAAGCTTGGATCAAAGAAATATAAAAAAACACTCATATCTATATATATATATATATATATATATATATTAAAAACAATAAATTCTGAAACCAAAAGAGACTTAAGTGGAACTGAAAGTGAAGAATTTGGTACAGAAAGAAGGGCTGTAATGCACTCTATACGAGAGTATATATAAAAAGTATCAAAATACCAAAACAGAGCTGAAGAAACACACGCAGTAAATAAATATACTTGCTGTTCAACTGTCAAGTTACAAGTTATCCTGTGTGATTAAGAAATAACCCAATGAGGTATCCAACTTCACTTTCAGTAGTCTCTGGTTCAGGCAAGAGTAGAAATAGATTGCCAACGGGCCGTTTCGTCCATCCTCTTGGACTTTTTCTAAGGCTAAGCTTTTTTTCTAAGCTATATATTACAATATATATATATATATATATATATATATATATATATATATATAAGCAAACCCTTGATTAGTTATGAGGTTGCCTCCAATAGGCAGCTAGAAAAAACATTATCTGGGCTTGTAAATATATAACAGTGCTACTGTCTACAGTAATAACTGACATTGTGGACTAAACTTATGATTTTTTTGTAAAAAAGATGTTCCATTTGTATATAAAATGATAAATGGTTACATTTTAAAGAAAAAAAAAGAAGCTGTATTAATTAATATATGTTTTTATGTTGCTTTTCATTCTTTTACTTTCTTCATGGAAAATGTATTTATGTATAGACATATTTTGCTGTATTTACATTTATTACGATAATAAACTGAAATATTTTGTTTGGTATAAATCCAAATATTTTATGCGTTCCAACTCGAGGAGCTGTCATTTTAGTTGCTCCCTGCGTTAAAGCCAAACAGACAGACGGACAATCTAATTTTCATAACATTGGGATTATTTCATTGAAATACATTGAATATTTCTATTGACTTTACTCTGATCACATTAGAATGCATTGCAATAACATTTGCTGGTAGCTGAGTTTTTATTTCAGTAACAAGAACTGATATAATGAATAAATGTGTTATACACAATTGGTATAACGTAAATAGAGGAAGGAATTTATTTTTGTCCCAAGAGGCAAATATATTTTACATTTTTCTAAACTTAATATAGACAAAATCTTTATATCAGAAAAACTAACGGAGTAGGATTTGACTTTATGTGTTTTTTTCGACCTCAATATTACCTTGGAATATCTGTATAAAAACTAGCTTTTAGCATTCTTTACAATTATTTACCATTTGGGCTGCCAAGGCTGGTTATTAATCTTGAATATATTGAACATGGTAAATAGGTATCTCATATTTGACAGAGGTTAAAAGTCTAGCACTAACTATTTTCTAAGACTTGGTAATGCCATGACTTTTATTGATTGACAACCCAACTGTAAGTATCTGGTTAGGTGACATCTATATGAGTAGTATTCAGACTTATCAACCGGCAGTCAAGTTACAAATAACAAACAGGCACTGGTAGACGAGAGGTTACTTCTGTGCTGCTTTGCATAATAAATTCATAACATTTCCATATGCTGTCACACTATTTGACCTCCTTATAACAAAATTGATTTATTTTCAATCAAACAAATTTTTGTCAGAAAGCTTTTTTTGTGTCCTATAACTTAGTGCTCGTTATTTGGTAAAACTGCATAAAAGTGAATTTGATTTTATATTAATAACAGAGCAACATTATTTGCCTTTGTCCTATTCTTTATTTAGGTAATTATGATTTTAGGTGTTTATAATATATGCTGATCATTTTTTGATACCACTAGAGATTCATATTATATTCCATTAGTAGGTCCGACTGTGTCTCTCTTTATTTTCATCAACACAGATTTTAATAAATTATTTAATAAAAGTTATATTTTAAAATGTTTTTGCACATTTAATTGAGATCAGAACAGGGTGTACTCCAGTACGAATGAGATCTGTTCTATCCTCCCCTTTCCTATTACATTCATTATTCATCTAAGTGTCCTTGATTATGAATGCATCTGATAGAGGAGAATCAATAGTGTATGCAAACATTTTTTTGCAAGAAAAAATACCGAAATAAACATTTACAAACTCACCCTGATGTTTGCTAAATATTTTCAGTTTGAAAGCTGCAGCTTTTGCTAGTTGACACCCATGAAAATCCATGCTAAGATTAGCATAGCATTCATAATTTGTTTTTGCCAATCAGTAGAAAGCAGACATTAGCTGATACATGTGTATCATATTCTGAGGTTCCTGTGTTGCAAAGCAGCCTGGGACATGTAGTCTCTCTCTCTTTCTCATTGTGCTCTGATTAAGCTGTGAGCTCAGACCCCACCCAACCATGTGATGCCACCTGGGAGCATTACTTCCTGTGGTCTCTACCAGAAAGGTCATACTCTGTACCTGTCTGCTCTCTTCAGTGTACTTGGTTATGTAAGCTTCTTGTGGGTTTGCAAAGTTGTATTTTAGTTTCCCACATTTAACTTTGTAAGTGCACTGACCTTTTATATATAACAAATATTTTACTAATAATCACTGCCTGTTTTTTACCAAACATGTTAAACCCAGGAAACTTATATATACCTTAAAGTGGAAAACTATTATCAATATTTAGCTTTTTGTTTTACACATGGCAAAAATGGTAAAATCCCAGTGGGAGAGACATAGAGGTCATTTCATTGTTAATAGAGGTATACATGATGAGGATATCTGTTTTAGGGAGCAAAATAAATCAATTTGCTAGTTATAAATACTGTTGAAGAGGGACATGCTCCCCTCCCCTAGAGAACAGCACCACATGGGGGCATGTGGCTCCGAAACCGCTCATTTCCCACCACTGTTGTAGTATACCCTGTATTAGTTTCATGAATTACACAGTGCTTAGATCTCACATCATTTTATTCCAAATAACACGTTGTTGTTGAGTAGATACCAATGATATATATATATATATATATATATATATATCACATATAATAGTTGTCAAACTACGAATCGTCGTCACGCTCTGCTAGCTCGCGACTTACACAGACTTACACAAAAAAATACAAGTCGCGGGACTTAGAACGAAAAATGTACGGACTTACACTAAAAAAATACGAGCCGCAGGACTTAGAAAAAAAACATTACGAACTCGCAAAATTACGACCTTAACGGCCGAACCGCTCGCACCTGAAAACATAAAAAAAACAATAAATACACACAAAAATGACATAAAAAGATTACCCACCACAAGGGGGGGCACCCAGGACCTCTGCAAGTGAAGTTACAGCTCAACTTAAGTCAAAATTACAGAGTTTAGAAACACGAAAATCCCCTAAGAGACAGAAAAAATGGCCGCCGAAAAAAAAGAAAACGAGGCTACAGGACCCTAAAGCCGCAAAGCACCACCAAGCACATACGCCTTTTCAAAAAAGCCGTACGCAGTACAAGATACACTTTTAGCAAGGATGCTAAATCACCCACACCCGCGTACCACATACACATTCGCCGCCATTTTACAACACTAACTTACAGAATGCGGAAATACACAGCTACACTAACGGCTTCCCTTCGCGCACGCAGCCTATTTACACTACACACTGCACACACTGACACCTCAGCTCCACAACACTGCAAACCTACATTGTATGCTGCAGGAAAATCCAAAACAGATTGTCAGCTCAATGATTCCTGCATATATTACTTACAAAAAGGTAAAGTATATTAATTGATTAATTGATTAATTATTTAATTACCATACAAAGGTACATATACAGAAATAAAATAATAATATTGCAATAAACACAAAAGCCATTCACCGTGCGCCTCACAACAAGCGCCAACGCTGCTCATAGCACACAAACTACACCAGGGGACAAATATAAAAGTATTTGTACAAAAGTAATTCTCTATTTTTAACTTCATTGGAGCTTTTATACCACATCCACAATTCAATACACAGTCCACGCATTTTCAGACATAATTAATGTGCATTTTAAGGTTGTTCCTCTCCTCTAATCTTTGATCAGATCTGTTGCAAATAAATGAAAAAGAAGGCAAGAAAAAGGCACCAAAAATAGATTCCTCTTTGCAAAAGACTTTAATAACATAGAGCCCGACTCAATTGAGCAATAGTAAGTTACTGCAGCCCGTAAGTGAGGCCTTAAGTTAATTTGCTATTCAATTGGAGTCTTTTTGTGGGCTCCAAACGGTTTACGGGTTACAACTTTGAAAACCTTGAAGTTGTTAAACCCGGAACTTCCAGCCTCTCGATGACTTTGATCTTTCTATCCGCAAAAGTTACGATGCTAAAGTCACAAATTGCTATTCAGTTGCTACAATTCCCCAAATGTTTTCACACCCGTAAACGGCAAATGGAGAAGAAAATCCCACGTGTGCTAGATAGGACCTTCAAGGGGGTTTAAGCCCTGTCCATAGCACTGTAAATACAAATCGAAAATCAATACTGCACTGTAAATTACGTGGAAAGCGATGAAACACATTAGAATTAACTGCACAACAGTCTCAAGCTTGCAAATTGCCAATAAAAAATTACATGTAACCTCCATGTTTTACTGCCGTAATGATGGTGGTCTAATTTTCTGTTGGCCAAAATGGGTGGTTACGGCCTTGCTTAATTGATCATGTTCCCGCACAAGTGCATGGTTTATGGCTTCGGCTTTCGGGCTTGTTCAATTGAATAGCACCGGAATTGTAGCACATATGGCTTGCATACCGCGAGATGGGGGCTTCAAATTTAATTGGGCTCATAGTCCTTCTCAGGTCAACGCTCAGATCTACACTTACAAGAAATTATGGATCTGTAAGCTTCTTAGAAATTGAACCTCAAATACAGCAGAAACAGGAACTTCCTGATGCTGGTCTCCATTCCATGGCTCTGTAACAAAAGATCCAAGGCTTCCGTTCCATGGTTCCTGCAAATGGAAGGCTTAAAAACTAAATAAGGGAGCTATTTTATGGCTCCTGAAAAATGGAAGCTCGTAAAACTTACAGATTCACACCCAGGAGGTTTGCATGGAGCTCAGCTCTTACAAGAGCCATAGATTAGAGACCTCTATTTGCAACTCTTTTAATGTACTTCCACACATCAACTTGATGCAGTGGCCTTCTGGTGTAGATTGGTCACATTTATGTTTACAACTTCAAAATTTCAGTGCCTCTCAGTGTGATCCAGTAGGATCAAACGATCTAAGAAGTTTATATTGTGAACCAGCTAGTCTTTTATTATTCACTATTTTATTATAAGACAAGTTTGATCAAACAAGATGCATATTTATAAATAATGGATTTTGCTTTCAAATTCTATGAAACACTCTGCCACCACTACTTTTAATAAAACATTTTTATATGTTGGGACAAATGCTTTCCATGAAAGGCCATGTCAGTAGTCTTACATAAAATATTAAATATTTATTATGGTAGTGACAGGACCGTTCTGTCAACCAATAAATTATTTACAATATCCTTCACAAGCAGTCATTCATTTATAGGTCCATGAGTCCTTAATGCCTGAAGAAGAAATGGCCGTTGTTGTTATTTTTGCAAACAGTAATACCATATCAGTGACAAATAGCCCTGTGATGTGTGTGTACTAAGACTTGGTTATGTGTTTAATTTGCCATAGAAAATGCTGACCTCTTCAAACAAAACTGAAATGCAGAATCATATAATCAGATTCTGATATTTGTGGTTCATGTTATGTTACATTTTTTCTATGTATTTCTGTTCTAATCCATGACTGTAAAGTAAAAAAAGGATACCAGCCCTAGCTGAAAGAAATTTGTTTTATTATTTATTATTATTAACTTTTATTTGTAACGCACCTACATATTCTGTAGCGCTATACAGGGTATGAAAACAAGAAAAGGTATGATGTTAAAAAACTGCAGAAAATTGAGAGACCTGTTTTGAGCTTAGAATCTTTGTAGAAAGTGCTTTTTTCCAAAGCACCCTATAAGATTAAAAGCTCGCTACTTACAATCTAAAGGGGATGGAATAGGCAGAAGCCTGGGCAAGAATAGACAGATAAGAAATAGTAAGGGTCAGGAAGGAAGTGAAGTTTATTTAGGTAGGAAGACATTAAAAGTTAGAATGATTTCCATTTAGAAGGAAAAGCAAAGGATTTGATTGAAAGCCATTTGAGGTGAGTGGCTCTGGTATGTAATGTTACAGAAAGTATAACGTGCAAATGGGAATGTAAGGTAGGGGCCTTGGTTAGGAGATATATCTCCAGAAGCCAACAGGTGGATATGTGGGAACATGACATGGAAAGTATGCGAAGAAGAGCTGGAGGAAAAGACAGGAGGTTATGAGGAAGAAAATGTCAGGAGAAGACATTGTGTAAAGGATTAATTAGGAATAGTTAGCAGGTGTTGTTAATTGATTAATTGATCAGGTGTAAGAAATCTGAGAGACTCAATAAAAGAAGAGTAACCAGAGTGAGTCAGGGGCAGTGGTTGCAGGATCAGAGAGAGACAGAGAGAGAGACAGACAGAGTCCAAGAGATAGTGTGGACACTGACATAGAATATGAGAAGGACGGGCAATGTTATTTCATAGATAAAAAGCAATAAAACCGGGCTTTGGGGTGGGTAAGCAAGCAGGATAAGGGGGTTTCAGACAAAAGCATGGGTACAGATTGCTTAGTGAAAGTTTCTATCACCTAAAATATCATATCAGAGAAATAGACAAATATTGATAGTAAATTGCATACAGTAAAGGTTAAGAAGGCTCCACAGTGTAGTTAGATACCTTCAGAGAAACTTCCAGGGAGTGTGTTTGGTTGCAGGATCATGTTAAAGGGGAAATGGAAGATTGTACAGTACATATCTTCAAAAGTAGAATTTAACAGACGTTTACAGGTATAATGTGTTTGATGGTCCATCAGAGATCCAACCACCATTAGCAACAGGACTCTAGAAGTGAAGAGAAGATAATGATTGCCAATAGAGATAATCAACATAGGGAGGAATAATCTCTCATATAAACATTCCTCCAAATCCCACTTGTTACAAGCATGAACAGCTGCCTGGAGACAAAGAACTATTGGATGCTAGTGATGTCATCAGAAGTAGCCCAGACCATAGTGTATTGTGGAAAGAAGACAGCAGAACACTTGTTGGCCAGCGATGTGGGCCTTCTAAGAAGGTGGCTTGACATATTTACTGCTTTTGTCTACGCTGGTATTCAATAGAGCGGCGCCACAAGTCCCTCTTACAGCCCATTGCAAACCATGCTATCAGAAGTAAGCACTTGCATGCTTGAACAGGATCGCGGCCGCATGGCCGTAACTCGTGTTTCAAGCCAGCAAACATGTAAATGCAAATATGAATTCAAGACAGCACTGTAAAGCACTGTAAATGATGGGGAACACAATGGGTGACATGAGGATTAAAGGCATATAATTCTCAAGCACATCGCCACAATACAATACTTGACTTCACGTTTAATTTATGTCCAAAGTCCTACGGGCTTGAATAACAATGTTATGGGCTTGGCAGTTATTCAAGCCTGTTGGACTTTGGAAATAATTTAAACGTGAAATAAAGTATTGTATTGTGGCGATGTGCCAGCCATTGTGTACTCATCAGGTTCTATCCTTTTTAACAAATTTATTATTTTTTTTTAACATATTTATTAAGGGCTTAGAAGTAGGTCTGGAAAGTAGTGTCTCCATTTTTGCTGATGACACGAAGTTGTGCAAGGTAATTAAATCAGAAAATTATGTACCTTCCCTCCAAAAGGATTTGCATAAATTAGAGAAATGGACAATTAAATGGCAGATAAGATTTCATATGAATAAATGTAAGGTTATGCATCTGGGAAGGAAAAAATAGCCATGCAATTTATAATCTTAATGAAACAAATCTAGGGGTATCAGATATTGAAAGGGATTTGGGACAACCACCTAGGTAACAGTGCTCAATGCCAAGCAGCAGCTGCGAAGGCAAAAACATTTAAGCATGTATTAAGAAGGGTATAGAAGCCAGGGAAGCAAATATAATTCTGCCACTGTATAAATCCCTAGTACGCCCTCATTTGGAATATGGAGTACAATTTTGGGCACCACTTCATAAAAAGGACATTTTAGAGCTGGAAAAAGTACAGAGAAGGACAACGAAACTAATAAGGGGAATGGAGGGGCTAAGTTATGAAGAAAGACTAACCAAAATAAAACATATTTTCTCTAGAAAAAAAGGCGTCTAAGAGGAGATATGATTACCTTATATAAATACATCCAGGGTCAGTATAAAGATTTGTCATGGGAGCTTTTTGTGCCAAGAGGTTTTCAACTGACAAGAGGACATCCCTTGAGGTTAGAAGTAAAAATATATAGATAAATGATATAGGTTATGCTTGGTCTATAGAAAAATGGCATTCAGCCTTTTCTTTAATGGCTATATTCATTAAAAATGTTACATATAGGGAAATTCAGTTTAAAATTATTAACAGATAGTATATCACTCCAATGAAATTGGGACAGTTAAATAAATCAGAAGAACAAAAGAACTGTTGGAGAGGTTGTGGGCAGTGTGGTACGCATTTCCACATGTGGTGGAGTTGCCCGCTAATACAGAATTTTTGGCTTGAGAGTTTCAAACATTTATCCAAGATATGTGAAATGGTAATAACCCCAGCACCAGAAATGGTGATTTTACATTTCTTCCCAGAAGGTCTTTCCACATCAGTTAAAGGAATGGCTTTGCTTTTTCTTATGGAGTCAAAAAAACTTGTAGTGATGTTAGGCCTTAGAATTAATAGCACAATATACTCAAATTTGCAAATCACCATAAATAACTATTGCATGTTAAATTTCCGTCATTAAATCCTACGGGATTCCAGAGGTTGGATTCAAAAGTCCTACGGGCTCGGAAGTTGAAGCCTGTCAGACTTTATGACGAAAATTTTACATGAAAAACTTTTTTTATTTGCCAATTTGAGAGAAGGGGAATGTTGTGCTAATAATTCCAAGACCTAAAATCACTTTCACTTCTAATAAAAGTACAGGATGGCTCTTATATTTGGCTTAACTGTTGCTACGATTTCTAAGTCAGAGCCTTGCGGGACCTTTTGGGTGTAAGTAAGCTGCGGCTCAATTTTAGAGATTTACAGGCTTGACGGAGGGTAAATCATAGCAATTGAATAGGGAATTGGGATTTCTTGTGGCCTTAATTCTTGCGGCCGTGCAAAATTAAAGGCTTTGACGGAAGTAAGCTTGCGATTTAGCAAATTGCAAGGGATCGCAGATCGAGGATTGCAAGCCGATCGGAGGCCCCAAAAGTAAGCCAATTGAATAGCTACGTAGCTTGCGGCCCCCGCAGCTCAAAATCATAGCAATTGAATGAGGCCCTTTGTGTATAAGAAGGTTTTACTGAATGCATTCTCTTGCTCCTTGTCTTCACCTATTGCATAGATGATATCAATGCTGTGAGAGGTAATTCTGTTTGGATTACTTTCTATTTATCTATTTATATTAAGGATTAGCTTTTAAAATCCATGTGTTTATTAAGAAAAAAACATAATATTGTCAAACTGATACAAGATCTCCAGCAAGAGCATACCCTGCATGGTGTCACAACACGCTTCTAACACTTATAGTTAATTTTCTTACTTCACTAACTCTTCTTACATAGTTACATAGTTAAATAGAAAATGAGGTTGAAAAAATACTTTTTTATTATTATTATTTTTTTTTGCATTTAATAATATTTTCTGTTTTTATTTTGTTTGGTGAACCCATCATTTCCTTTTCTCTTTTTATTTTTATTCTTAACAATTTTACAAAAAAACATATAATTTAACCACTTAACATATCGTCATCTTTGTTTTATCAGATAATTCCAGAATTCATACAAATACATACTACATAAAACAAGTGAGACAGGGGAGGTCACTAATATTAATCACCTTTGAACTATTCCCACTTCTCCCATTTTTCAATACTTTTTTTCTCCAAATTCTCTCTTCTAGAATATATGAACTTTTCTCAACCTGATATATTCTCTCAATATTAATAATTATTTCATTCCAGGTTGCCAATTTATCCTTTTTCCAATATTTGGCTATAATTGAACAATCAAGTATTTTAGAGATTCTTTAAAATATTTAAGAAAGATGTGGAACGATATCAATGCAGGGGTCATATCAATTAGGGTTTGGGTGATAGCTGAAATTGTATCTATGCACATAGACCAAAAGCTCTCAATTTTGGGACATTCCCATATATATGGCTGTGAGATCCCAAATATTACATCCCCGCTGATATTTCCCATTAGTTGTGCCTAGGTAAATCTTTATTATGAAAGCTGGAACTCTGTACCATCTTTGCACAACCTTGCAATCCTTGCAATGTGTCTCTCTTAGTGTAGCACACAATGTCGCCTTGGTGGTTAATGCGTATGAATTCAGCCAATCTAAGTTTTCCCATTAGAAGATCTAAATCACTTTCCCATTTTACCATGGGAATGGATTTGTCTTCATGAGTGATCATTATCATTATATTAAGACAGTCCAAAATCCTAAATCTATTTTCTATCTTGCTAGAAATCCTCTTTTCACAATTAGAGGCTATTTCCACAAGGAATAAATCCAGCTTGAAGGTCTTAATAGCCCTTCTTGAAGTGTTTTATTCTAGCCATTTAGAGGTTGACACGTTAAATTCCTTGCACCTCATCAAAGGATTTAAATCCCTCTTCATTGTAACGATCATTCAATACTACAATTCCCCATTTGTCTCAAGCTTCTATCCTTTCGCTTTTATTAATTTTTAAAATTAAAGTAATCGGGGTAATGGGAAGGATGGTCTATTCATTTCCATTTCTTATTCATTTTAAACCATGTTTTCAGGCTCATTTTGATGATCCAAGGAAGTTTAGTCTGGTCTACCTGAACTGAACTATACCAGATGCTATTTTCTAAATTAATCCTCTGAGTAAGTGATAATTCTGTATATCAATCTTTGTGTAAATGCCAATGCACCTTTAGAGACACTTAGCGGTAACATCTTCATGATGTATGTAATTTTAGGCAGGATTGTCATCTTGATGACCTCTATTCTCACTGACAATAATAGATTCAGGTCCTCCCATCCATGAAGAATAGTTCGAATCTCTTAATGTAATAAATTAAAGTTTTTAATTGTACATTTTTTAAGATTGGGAGTAAATCTTATACCAAGATAGTCAATTTGATTTTCAGACCATGTTAGATAATATTGTTTCTTAAGTAACTCCCTTGATTCAAATTAATATTTAGCCACATTGTTTCAGTTTTATCAAGATTGATCTTATAGTATGAAATCTCACTAAACAATTTCAACTTTTCATATAAAAAATTCAACAAGACATACAGCCTACTGCGATCGAGTTGCAAGCTTGCAATTGAATGGAGGCCCATATATTTAATATACAAGTGAGAGGAAAAAATCGTAAGAAATCAGTAGAAATACTATATGCCTTTCCTAAATATTATTCTGAAATGTATTTTTAACAGAGGAGAATATCACGGAAAATAAAAAGTAACTTTAGAGGGAAATAGACACCAAATATTATTTAGGCATACAATTATAAAGATTGGAAATTGAGGAAACCCTTGCTTAAGTACCAGTATGTGTCTGATGAATGAAAAAAAACATAGCAAACTGAATAAAGATTATGATGTTTATGGACCTAATAAATAGAGAGAAATAGAACTAGTTAAAATCTAAATTATAAATTGGAGAGTCAGAGAACTGGCTTAATGAAAAGCTGAAATAATTTAAGTAGTATTCATTTGTAGAGGCACATTGTACTTTTAAGCTTATTCTGTTATTTGATGGATGTTTATATTTTCCTTTTGGAATTGAAATGTTGTCCAATATTGACATTATTATCTATTTTATTTGAAAATTGTATTGATATATGCTTATTCTGATTGCTTCTACTTCTTAATTGTTGTCATTTTTTTTTTGTAAATTCTAACAAAATATATAACAAATGTGGATTAAAACATCCATTGGAAATGAGCCACATAATAAAAAACATTGGGCCATATTCTATTGCCCAAATCGTAATGTTACAAAGTTACATAGGCCCTCATTCAATTGCGATTTGGCCAATTGAATAGGGCCCTAAATAAGCACATAGCATATGTGTTTTTTTAAAGAAGTTTTTAGTTAGTGAAAACCTTGCTTTTGGATAGATGCTTACTAACTAAAAACTTCTTTAAAAAAAATATTTTATGTGCTTATTTAGGGCCCTATTCAATTGGCCAAATTGCAATTGAATGAGGGCCATAGTATTTGAAAAAAGACGTATAGTCAATCAAGTTCAACCTTTTAAGATCTCCTTTGATCTGCAATATGCAGATTAGTTGTTAATTGATCGAGAGGAAGCAAACAGAAAAAAAAACATTGCAGTCGTCTCAAAAGGGGAAAAAAATGAATTCCTTCCTGACTCCAGATACTGCCCAATCGGATTCCTCCCCGGATCAATACTATCTCTCTAATTAACCAGGATAACCCTGAATGCCCCTTTGAATTAAAAATATATCCATTCCCTTTTTAAAGTTATCTATCAAATCCGCTGTCACCACCTTCTTTGGTAGAGAATTCCACAGATTAACACCCTTACTGTGAAGGACCCTTTTCTTTAAGGTGGAATATTTTTACTTCTAACCTCAAAGAATGTCCTCTTGTCAGCTGAAAACCTCTTGGCACAAAAAGCTCACCTGACACAGCTTAATACTGACCCTGGATGTATTTATATAAGGTAATCATATCTCCTCAGACACCTTTTTTTCTAGAGAAAATAAGTTTAATTTGTTTAATCTTTCTTCATAATTTAGCCCCTCCATTCCCCTTATTAGTTTTGTTGCCCTCCTCTGTACTTTTTCCAGATCTAAAATTTATGAAGTGGTGCCCAAAATTGTACTCCATATTCCAAATGAGGGCGTACTAGGGATTTGTATAGTGGCAGAATTATATTTGCTTCCCTGGCTTCTATACCCTTCTTAATACATGCTAATAATTTATTTATATAAATTCATGTTGACTCCTTCTTATAATCCTGTTCAAATAGATGTATTCTTGTATATTATCCCTTATTAACCCTCTAAAAGTTTTCCCACTACAGAAGTGAGGCTCACTGGTCTATAATTCCCCGGATTTGCTCTTGCTCCCTTTTTAAATATAGGTATCACCTCTGCTTTTTGCCAGTCATCTGGCAGTGACCCTGTGTTGAGTGAATCTTGAAAAATTAGATATAATGGTTTGGCTTTTACAGACCCCAGTTCCCTTAGTACCCTTGGATGTTTTCCATCAGGACCTGGGGCTTTATTAACATTTATTTTTTACAACCTTTTTTGTATTTCTTCCTGCGTTAACCATTGATTTGGTGAAGGTAGTGTAGCTCCGTTATGTTGCAGTGACCCAAACACTGGTACCTCCCTTGTATATACCGAAGAAAATAACCTATTTAGCTCATCTGCCTTTTCCTAGACACTAATAATCGGAAGGCCTGTGTCACATGTTAATGTTCCTATAGCTTCCTTCCTGGCCTTTAATATATTTTAAAAATATTTTAGGGTTAGTCTTACTCTCTTTTGCAACTAATTTTTCATTTTCTATTTTAGCCAGTCTAATCGCGCTTTTGCAAGCCTTGTTCATTTCCTTGTACTCCCGTAAAGCAGTCTCTGTCCTCTCTTTGTATAATTTAAATGCCCGTTTTTTACTCCGTATCTTGATCTTCATTCATTGTTCAATCATTGTTAAGCCACATTCATGATTTTTAATTTCACATGGTATATGATGATAAGTATGTATATTTAGTAAGGATTGAAATGTTGTCCATTTATGTTCAGTGTTTTTACCTATCAGTTCTCGGTCCCAGTCTATACTTTGTATTGCTTATCGTTAGACCGTTAAAATCTGCCCTTTTAAAATTAAGAGTTTTTGTTGGCCACTTAACATTTTGTTTTTTTTATTCAATCTTAAATGAGACTGTGCTGTGATCACTGTTTCCCAAAGGTTGCCCTATTTCAACATTTGATACTATATTGATATTATTTGTGATGACTAAATCCAAGATAGCCTCATTTCTAGTAGGTTCTTGTATAGCCTGGCCCAGATAATGATCTCTGAATGTACTCAAGAACCTGCTCCCCTTAGCTGAAGGTCTGGTCTCATTTATGCAGTTTATTTCAGGGTAATTAAAATCTCCCATTATTAGAACTTGCCCGTGCTTAGCTGCATTTCCAATTTGTAACAATAATTGTATTTCCTCACTTTCAGCTATATTTGGGGGTTTATAGCATACTCCTACTAATATTATTTTGGAATTTGCTGTTCCGCTATTTAACTCTACCCACAAACATTCAACCTTATCACTAGGTCCACCATAAATATATTTTCTGTCTATAGGCTTCAATTCAGGCTTAACATACAGACAAATCCCTACTCCTCTTTTACCATTGCCTCTATCTTTCCTAAATAGGTTATAACCATCCAGATTAACAGTCCAGTCATGAGATTCATCCCACCACGTTTCAGTAATGCCTGTTAAAATCCAATTTTTCATTAATTGCTAGTAATTCTAACTCTCCCATTTTTCCTGGTAAACTTATGGCATTAGCGAGCATATACCTTATGTTCTGAGTTTGTAGTTTTGAAGTGCCTGCCTGTACTTGAGTTACTTAGTAATTCCTCCCTATTGACTATACTAACCCTCCTCATCTCTGCCCTCATGAGTAGTTAATTCATTCCATATCCCCTCTACACTTTCTACCCCATTACATTCATCTAGACCCTGCCCCCCACCTACTAGTTTAAAGACTCCCCCAGCCGTTCTACCCTCCTATCCCGTAGCACACAAGCTTCCTCATGATTAAGATGCAATCCATTCCTGCTATAGAGATAGTACCCAAGTGAGAACATCATCACAATGTTTCTTATTTTTTTCATTACTTAATACAAACCAAGGAAAATATAAACTTCTACATGTCCCCACTAGTTGTCCAAAATAAACACTTTGTGAGGATTTTCCTGGACACATTGAGCTGTGAAACATAGTTTTAAAGCTTTAGCATACTTCATTAAAACTTACTTACTGGTTAACTAGTTAAATGGTGCTTACACTGGTGCTCTATTATTAATTAGTATAATGTTTGTCTCTTTATTGTATTCTTTTGCTATACTTTCATATGAGAAAAAATAATGATAATGTTGTATTATCATCCTTAATGTATATAGTACCAGACATTTCTTCTCCACTATATTAATTTCATGACATTTGTACCAACACATTTTATATGCACTCAAGTAAAAGGAGATGGATGGGCCCATGAAACAAAATGGGTTTTGGCAAGCTCATAAAATATATTAGATAGTTAATGAAGTAGAGGATGTATCTGTGTGCCACTGTGAAAAATGAGTCAGCATGGCCGTTTATCTCTTTGTATATATTGTACATACTAATGATGGATGTGAAAAGCTTCTCCGAAAACATGAGTGCTGGGAGAGACTGACAGAGCGAGCTGGACAAATCCAAGGTATAAGTATAATATGTGTACTGTAAAGTCCAGCAGGTGGGGTGTGAGAAGATTAAAAAAGAGCTCAGTTTGGGGATATTTGGAGACAACAAAAAAATATAATGTGTTTTCAATATTAAGGCCACAATTTTAGATTCTGTTCTATAAGATACAATGAGCCAGTGTGTTGGTTAACAGAGAGCAGCATCAGAAGTGGAGTGGCCGGTAAGGTAGAGGAATCTTGCCCAAGGGTTCACGATGGAATAAAGTGGGTTAGACAACATGAATGTTGTGAAAATAGCTAAAGCAGGAAAAGTTGAGTAAATGTAATAGACCCCCAATTAATTATTTAAGAATATGTCCAACACATGGCAAAAGGGCAAATACATCTGCAGTGAATGGGTGAAAATTATTTTGGGACCCTGCATACTAATACAAATGTTGGGTATTCCTAGGGGGATCACAATGATCAAGTTTTTTATTTATTTTATTATTTTTTAAGTCTTTCGCTTAAGGAAAGTCTCTTGGGTAGATGCTCTCCTACCACATGGACACCTAATAGGGAGTGAAGAAAAGTCTGCTGATGTCTAAAAATCCTAATCTTCAAATATAAATTTAAAAGCTACACTGATTTTTTTTTTTTTTTCATCTATAACATAGTTTACTCAGAATAACTTTACCTAATCAAGTAAGGAAGGATCAAATGTTTTGTTAAAATTGCTATGCTCGATTACTGAACCCGTTGGCTAACTGTTGCATATGTTCCATAAAGCAGCCCTGAGCTATAAAAATTGTATTAGATCTTTAATGAACTGCAAAATCCAATTATTTTTTTCCACTAGCATATAAAGAGGCCTAAAGGATTATGACATACTTCTGAAGTTAATTTGGATGGTGACCCCACTGAAATAATGGGCTGATTATCAGCCTTATTAAATTGCCATTCCGCCAATTGAATTGGGCTCTATATAAGCACAGAGCATATATTTTTCATGATGTTTTTAGTTAGTGAAGACCTTGCTTTTAGATAGAAGTTCACTAACTAAAAACTTCTGTAAAAAAATATGCTCTATGCTTATATAGAGCCCTATTCAATTGGCCGAATCAATTAATTTAATAAGGCTGTATATGTCTAAAATACGAACTTGAGTCTGTTGAGTATTTTGAGACAATATTTGAACTTTATATATTTCTTATATTTGAGTTGCTATGTAAATATGTAACTGTATCACAAATTCTGTGTTATATATCCAGGAGAAATGTAAACAGTATGCCTTAGTTTAATCAGCTATATACAGATTCTGAATTGTGTATTTGTTAACATAATTTATTGTAAAAAAAAGATACTTCTGCTCATAATTATTAGTGGCCTAAAACATTGATTGATAATTGTGAAACATTGATTCTTGGCTTATCTGGGCTTTCATGATCTTTTTGAAATCTCTTCCACCGGCTTCTGCACTTTAAGTTTAAAACTGAATAGGTACATTTTATCATTATTATCTAACAAGTGGATGTTCAAATTGTTTCCATAGCACTACCACAAATCGGGATTTTGTATTATTTTATAAGACATGTTAAAATGTAATAAAATATTTCCCATTAGGATCATTCACTAAATAAAATTGGGAGATGGATGTGGCCAATTGAATAGGGCTCTATATAAGCACAGAGCATATTTAACTAACTAAAGACGTCAGTAAACAAAAAATATGCTCTGTGCTTATATAGTGCTCTATTCAATTGGCCAAATCGCAATTGAATGAGGCCCAATGTGTCAAAATACCTACACGATCATTCATAATTTTAATGGGGATGGGGTCTATTGACTATCCACCGAGACAACCTGCCTTTTACCTAACCAAATCAGACAAAATGCTAGGAAATCAGCCAAAATATTTTTGGTCCAAAAAGTGGAATTTCCTTGAATCAAAAGCTGAATACCGTCTATAAGGGGAGGTATCATTTGTTTTAACCATTGTTTTTCTACTATTGAAACCACATTGCCACAGTCGTTCATTGTGACTGAACTCTATTAAAGATATTTTAGTGGACAGTGCTTATTGGACAATGGGGTTTGAGTTGTTAGAGCTAGATTAGTGAGGGATGATTTGTATGCTGATCCTAACCCACCAGGCTTGTAGGAACCAGGTATGGTAGTTTGTCATGGTTCATTTACTTAATTCTTTATGCCCCCTCAACCCAAAGGGGCCTCTTTAATGCTATAACAAGAAGAGCTAGTTGATTTAACTATGCATCAATATTTAATAAAATGGATATTCAAATATTTATAGAAACAATGTTCAACATTAAACTTGCCTTCAAAGATAATATTATCAGTACTAGGTTCCGCTGTTGTGTCCACCCTTACATGGTCATGAAGGTGGGGGTGAAGGTTTGGCTAGGGAAAAAGACAGAAGGGTTTCCCTAATATGTAGAGACCAGGTACTAATTGCATTCCCTTCTGTGAACTATACCATGTTGGGTCACCCAAGACAGTAGAGCGGCGTAGAGGTCAGGCAAATCTCTGCGCACTGGAGAAGGAATTGCCAACCCACTTTAGTATCTTTGCCAAGATAACATTAAATGGTCACTGAGAGTCAGACACAAATAAACAATGAAAAAACGAATTGGATGGCTAAAAAAATGAAGAATGTAGGATAGTAAATACACATTCGCTATACATTATACTGTCTTGTAATCTGAGTCATGCTCAACCACGTATTCAGTGTGACTAGTACTATGAGAGAAAAAAAAGAAGAGAATATATCTTCTTAGAACTGTAACAGTAATTGTTTAATATACTATATTGTTCCATCATCAGCAAAATTCACTAAGCTTTGCAAAATGGTTCATACAATTAATGATGTGCATGGGAAATTCGCCATTAAAGCCTCTGCAAACCCCATTGAAGGCTATATACAGGTTATTGAATTTTGATCAATGCTTGTCAAACTGCAGCATTCAACAATCTGAGTATATTTCAAAGACAGAACATCTCTATAGAATTCAGTTGAAAGTCTCTAATAGGAGAAGAAAAGCATTTTATGGATAGAAAGGGTGATTGATTGCTTGAGATAGGTATATGGTTATTTTGAACATAAAAATGCTGAGGAACAAATAGGTTCTATAGCATTAAACCAGAAAAGAAAATTGAATGGCTAGATTATCCGAGCATTGTGTGCCATAAAATTCTATGTTTATGGTCCTTAGACAGAAATAAGATTAGTTGTAGGAGTGGGAAAATCAATCACATGTTAAAAGATAGACAATTTAAGTATTTGAGCAGAATAGAGACCTCCATATGACCTCTTGAGCTTGTTACCTTCCAGTAAGTTTTATATATGAAAAACATCAAAGACAGTTATCCAGTTAAATAAAACTTGTAAATGGGTTCAAAAATGAGTAATGGTAGAATATATGTTATTTAAACAATAATAAATGAAATAAATGATGGCGAATTTCATCATTCAGCTATATTATATAGGAGTGGTGCATTGAATAATTTCAGTCATAGAGGACTGTTGTCAGGACCATACATAATACACCCTAATGAAATCAATAATCCATTTCCTCTTACTGGCTTTTTTCATGTAATGTAAAATGTGCTTCTTCTCTATCTTTCTCACACTCACCTGTTAAAAAGGTTATGACAATTCTTCCTACACTTTAAAGGGATTGTCATGCTTAAATTGTTATTGGTGCAAAAGTCTGGTTCAGTTTTGGACAACATCTGGACCTTCAGACTAAGTTATTGTTATGACATTTTTGCACTACAAGCCAACTTACTGTATATAATTCCACTAATCAGCGATCAATATCATTAGTTTTTGAATGTATATTTTAGACTAGCGACTTGCCCGTCACAAATGACAGCAATAAAATTTGAAGCCATGGCAATGCTGTTTGCCACACAATGTAAGGCTTTTGCTCCTCTGAGGACCTTCGGTGCTCATTGCGAGCCGCACACTGATTGCCTTTGGCGCTTATCGCATGGCTCGCAATGATCAACTTCAGCGCTCATTGCGAGCCTCTCCCCTCGTGTACTTCAAGTTTCCATTCTTTGCAACACTCACCTTCGGCGCTCATTGGGAAGACAGATATATAAGTACAGTGTAAAATATTTTAAAAAATTATTACAGTGAATTAATAAATTAATACGAATTAATAAATTAATATACTTTTCCTATTTATATTTAATATGCAGAAATCAATATCCTGAAGAGCTAACAATCTCTTTGGATTTTCCTGCATCAGAAAATGTACAGAAAGTGTCAGCAATGTGCCAAGTGTGCAGTGTAAATAGGCTGCGTGCGCGAGGCCAAACCATTTGTGTAGGCGGGTAAAGCTCCATTTTAAAATCATAATGTTATTCTTTGCAAGTTAGCGTTGTAAAATGGCAGCTTTTTTCTATTTGTTACTTGGCTCGCGAGAATTTTCCTTCCATTGTAATGGTATATTTTGTATCTTCGAGTACCGAAACTCTGCAAATCTGGCTTAAGTTCGCAACCTCACTCCCAGGCGTCCTGGCGTTCCACCCGTGCTGTGTGTGTTTTTAAAAAAAATGTCCCCCTTGTTTTTCATTCTTCAATTTCTGCTATTCAGCCGTTAAAGTTGTATTTTTGCGAGGTTCCGCATTCCTCAACTGCTTGCAGCCTAAGTCCCATGTTTCTTAACTGCTTGCAGGCTAAGTACTGCGTGTTTCAATGCCTCAACTGCTCGCCTTGCTTTGCGAGGCTCGCAGGACGATGAGCGCCTTTGGCGTTCATCGCCTAAGTGCTCAGAGTTCCGAAGGCTTCTATGCGTTAACAGGCCGCAAACGGCTCGCCTCGCTTTCTGAGGCTCGCAAACGCGATGACGAATCGCAGTTTGACAACTATTATATGTGATACACAGAACTAGGTTTGGGTTATTTTCACATGTCCAAATAACTTTGTTACAATATATGTGACGATTCGGGGATAGGGACTATTACTGCCCTGGGCCACCTGTTATTGAGTACAGGTTAACTACCCACAAGGATCATTTGGGTTCTTGGAAATCTTGGCACCAGCACCATGATATCTGGCAGACAAACACAAGAGATAAACTCCACTTGGGGTCTAGCAGTTCCTTGATAGCTGACACCTGAGAACAATAGGGCCACCTTCTAATACATATCCTGCCGTCTCTGTGTCTGAGTGGTCCAGACCTTATATAGAGTAAATGGCAGATGTGATTAACTTAATTTGCTAACAATGGGCCAGAACAGATACCAGTACAATAGAGGTGTCTGCTCACTACAAACTCAGCACACCCTGTTTTAACTCCATCATGATCACTCAGTCACAGCTTACACAGAACACAGTAATATTACATTGGGAATTACATAGAGTATACAGGATAAGGCAGAGACATATGCCATAAGACCACGTGAAGCATGGCCCTATGTTTTGGGGCTATCCACCCCACCACCCACCTGCCCACATTTCCCACGTGGCAATATAATTCCCCTACCCATTTTCCAATGAGGCGGTATGTACTGTATGTAGGCCCTGGAAAGGGGTCCGTGACCATATAGATCAAATAGACTGTAGCACTACTAAGTCAAGAACATAAGTCAATGCACCTATTAAATATGAGTTTTTAAGTGATGAGTTAATACACACCCCTTATAGGTCCATATACCAGATAGCAGAGAGGTCAGACAAATCACAGTCTACTAGGGAAGGAACTGGCAACCCACTCTAGTATCACCTGTCATATTGTTAGCAGGCCCTCAGGGGAATGTTAATACTCAACACTATAACTAATTTGACTTTGCATGTGTAGTTACCTTTTATTTTGATTATATATGAGATATAGTATTATATCTAATGCTATTATGACTATTATTATTGTTATATGTATTGATCTATTGCATAGTAACTAGGGCTCATTAGTTTACCACTCCAACCATTGAAAACACACTGACACAGTTAGAACGTTATAACAAAGCTTTCTTTCATACACAGAGCACAATCAGAAATGGTCAAGACTGTGCATTAATATCATGGGTGTGGTGTGGGCGGATCCCGGGTGAGTAAAAAAGGGATACCTACAGGGGGTAATGTGATAATGTGTCTAGAATAAGCATGCGGTCACTACACAACTGCAACCGGAATCTGAAGAAAAAAAGGATCATCACAAATCATTCCATTTAATTGAAGAAACCATTAATGTGCATAGCACTTACAACTTGTCTAGATCTGCTCAATGAAACAGATGATTCAACTTCTGGACTGTGTAATCCAATCCAGTTTCACACATACAGTGTGGTGACAAAACAAAAATTGGAAATTGAGGAAACCCTTGCTTAAGTACCAGTATGTGTCTGATGAATGAGAAAAAAAAGCATATCAAACTGAATAAAAGTTATGATGTTTATGGACCTGATAAAAAGAGAGAAATAATATTAGTTAAAATCTGTCTTATAAACGTGGAGAGGCAGAGAACTGGCTTAATGGAAAGCTGAAATAATTCAAGTATTATTAATATGTAGAGGCACATTGTACTTATTATGCTTAATCTGTTATTTGATGGACGTGTATATTTTCCTTTTGTAAATGAAATGTTGTACAATATTGATGGTATTGTCTATTTTATTGGAAAATTTTATTGATATATGCTAATTCTGATTGCTTATACTTCTTAATGAAATATATAAAACATGTGGATTAAAAGATCCAAATGGAACTGAGACACCTAATAAAAAACATTGGGCCATATTCTATTGCACAGATCGTAACTGTAGTTACGTAGTTGCATAGTATTTGAAAAAAGACTTATAGTCCATCAAGTTCAAACTCTTAAGATCTCCTCTGATCTGCAACATGCATATTAGTTGTTAATTGATCCAAATAGGAAAACAGAAAAAAAAAGTGAAATATTGGCAATTGTCTCATAAATGAAAAAAAAATGAATTCCTTCCTGACCCCGGAAACTGGCGATTGAATTCCTCCCTGGATCAATACTCCCTCTTTAATTAACCAGGATAACCCTGAATGCCCTTTTCATTCAAAAATATATCCAGTCCCTTTTTAAAGTTATCTATCGAATACGCTGTCACCACGTCCTTTGGTAGAGAATTCCACAGATTAACCACCCTACTGTGAAGAATCCTTTTCTTTCTTTGAGGTGGATTCTTTTTACTTCTAACTAGTGATGTCACAAACAGTTCGCCCGCGGACTATTCGCTGCAATTTTGGCATGCTCGCGCTCGCAGCAAACGTCGAACATATGCGCTTTTCGGTTCGCCCCCTATTCTTTATCATTGAGAAAACTTTGACCCTGCACCTCACAGTCAGCAGACACATTCCAGCCAATCAGCAGCATACACTCCCTTCCAGAGCCTTTCATCTGAAGGACAGCAACCCAAAAAGCCCTTTTTAGGGCTAGAACATCATTTATTTTATTTTATATATTTTTTCTGTGTAATCTAATTGCATATGCCTGCCTGCCAGCATGTGTGTGAGACAGGCTAACACCTAACAGCTTTTTATTGTGCTCAGTGAAATAAAACAACACTTTTTTGACTGTAATAGATTGAATATCAGTTGCCTGCCTACAGGCGTGTGTGTGAAGCCTATTGCATCTACTCTGCCAACTTTTGCCAGTGCACAGTGATACGTCATATCTGGTGCAACCGTAGTGTACAGTGACATAAAACAACCCTTTTGTGACTGTAATCGATTGAATATCAGTTGCTTGCCTACAGGCGTGTGTGTGAAGCCTATTGCATCTACTCTGCCAACTTTTGCCAGTGCACAGTGACACTTATATCTGATGGCACCTTAGATTGCACGCGCAGTGCCCCAAATTTGAAGTGGGAGGACCGACCAAACATCTTTTTCCATCTCCCGCTTCCAAAAATCCATGCCATATACACGTCCCCTGATAGTGGACGTAAAAGGGATTAAACCGATAGGAATAGTACTACTTAACAGTACACACCTTATAAAAATGCAGACAGAGGCAACGCGTATAATCTTCCATGCTGTGCAGTGGAAGCCCCCAGACTCTGACCTGTGTATAATATATTTTATGCTGGGCAGTGGAAGCCCCCAGACTCTGACCTGTGAATAATCTTCCATGCTGTGCAGTGGAAGCCCCCAGACTCTGACCTGTGTATAATATATTTTATGCTGGGCAGTGGAAGCCCCCAGACTCTGACCTGAGTATAATCTTCCATGCTGGGCAGTGGAAGCCCCCAGACTCTGACCTGTGTATAATCTTCCATGCTGGGCAGTGGAAGCCCCCAGACTCTGACCTGTGTATAATCTTCCATGCTGGGCAGTGGAAGCCCCCAGACTCTGACCTGTGTATAATCTTCCATGCTGGGCAGTGGAAGCCCCCAGACTCTGACCTGTGTATAATATATTTTATGCTGGGCAGTGGAAGCCTCCAGACTCTGGTCTGTGTATAATCTTCCATGCTGGGCAGTGGAAGCCCCCAGACTCTGACCTGTGTATAATCTTCCATGCTGGGCAGTGGAAGCCCCCAGACTCTGACCTGTGTATAATCTTCCATGCTGGGCAGTGGAAGCCCCCAGACTCTGACCTGTGTATAATCTTCCATGCTGGGCAGTGGAAGCCCCCAGACTCTGACTTGTGTATAATCTTCCATGCTGGGCAGTGGAAGCCCCCAGACTCTGACCTGTGTATAATATATTTTATGCTGGGCAGTGGAAGCCCCCAGACTCTGACCTGAGTATAATCTTCCATGCTGGGCAGTGGAAGCCCCCAGACTCTGACCTGTGTATAATCTTCCATGCTGTGCAGTGGAAGCCCCCAGACTCTGACCTGTGCATAATATTCCATGCTGGGCAGTGGAAGTCCCCAGACTCTGGGAGTCTGAAGAAGAGGAGTCAGAGGAGGAAGGTGGCTTTAAGGAGGTGGAAGACCAAACACAGAAGGCGTCCCAGGGGGCTTGTTGTCACCTTTCGGGGACCCTTGGTGGCTGGGTGGAGGAAGAGACCTTCAATGACATCAGTGAGGACAAGGAACGGGACATGGCTAGCTTGGTATCCAACCTTGTGCAAATGGGGAGTTTGCGGTTGTGCAAAGGGACTGTTTGCGGTTGTTTGCGGTGCATTAAACGGTGAGATTGGTCTGTTACTGTGAAGCGGGTGTAACCCTTACACTACCTTATCGATACAACATCATACCTGATGTTTTAAAGCATGTTATTCCAAACAATTTAGGAATGTTAGGGGATTTATGCCCTTTATGGCTTAAAACCAGACTCTTCATCAACTATGTAATTTTCCGTGGGAGTTTTGCCATGGATCCCTCTCCGGCATGCCACAGTCCAGATGTTAGTCCCCTTGAAACAACTTTCCCATCACTATTGTGGCCAGAAAGAGTCCCTGTGGGTTTTGAAAATTCGCCTGCCCATTGAAGTCTATGGCGGTTCGCCGATGTTCGCCCGTTCGCAAACATTTGATGAAGTTCGCGTCCGCTGTTCGCGAACCCAAAATTTGATGTTCGCGACATCACTATTTCTAACCACAAAGGATGTCCTCTTGTCAGTTAAAAAACATCTTTGCACAAAAAGCTACCTTGACATATCGTTATAATGACCCTGGATGTATTTATATAAGGTAATCATATCTCCTCTTAGACGCCTTTTTTCTAGAGAAAATAAGTTTAATTTGGTTAGTCTTTGTTCATAACTAAGCCCCTCCATTCCCCTTATTAGTTTTGTTGCCCTCCTCTGTACCTTTTCCAGCTCTAAAATGTCCTTTTTATGAAGTGGTGCTCCATATTACAAATGAGGGAGTACTAGGGATTTGTGAGTGCCAGAATTATATTTGCTTTCATTGCTTCTGTACCCTTCTTAATACATGCTAATATTTTATTTGCCTTTGCAGCTGCTGCTTGGCATTGAGCACTGTTACCTAGGTGGTTGTCCACAAGCACTCCCAAATCCCTTTTAATATTCCCATGTCCCTACATTTGCTCCATTAAGATTATAAATTGCATGGCTCTTTTTCCTTCCCAAATGCATAACTTTACTTTTTTTGTATTAAATCTCACCTGCCATTTAGATACCCATTCTTCTAATTTATGTAAATCCCTTTGGAAGGAAAGTACATCATTATATGATTTAATTACCTTGCACAACTTAGTGTCATCAGCAAAAATGGAGACACTATTTTCCAGTCCCACCTCTAAGTCATTAATAAATATGATAAAAAGGAGAGTACATAATACTAATCCATGAGGAACCCCACTTACCACATCAGTCCAATCGGAGTATGTTCCATTTACCACAACACTTTGCTTCCTGTCTTTTAGCCATCTCTGAATCCATGAGCAGATATTCACTGCAATTCCTGTATCCCTTCATTTGCACAATAGTCTTCCATGTGGCACTGTATAAAACGCCATTGCAAAATCCAAAAAGATTACATTCCCCTAATCAAAGTTCCTACTAACCTCTTCATAGAAAATAATTAGGTTTGTTTGACATGACCTATTCCTCATATATCCATGTTGACTCCTACTTATAATCCTTTTCAAACAGACAAATTCTTGTATATTATCCCTTATTAACCCTTTTAAAAGTTTTCCCACTACAGTATGGAAGTGAGGCTCAGTGGCCTATAATTCCCAGGATTTGCTATTGCTCCTTTCTTAAATATAGGTATCACCTCTGATTTTCCCAAGTCATCTGGTAGAGAGCCTGTGTTGAGTGAGCCGTGAAAAATTAGATACAATGATTTGGCTGTTACAGAACCCAGTTCCCTCAGTACCCTTGGATGTATTCTATCAGGACCTGGGGTTTTATTAACATTTGTTTTTTAACTTTGTTTGGATTTCTTTCTGCATTAACTGATTATTTGGTGAAGGTAGTGTAGCCCCATTATGTTGCAGTGTCCTAACCACTGGTACCTCCCTTGTGTATACCAAAGAGAATAACCTATTTAGCTCATCTACCTGGTCACTAATTATAAGACTGCCTGTTTCACATTGTAATTAATGTTCCTATAGCTTTCTTCCTGGCCTTCTTAACAATAATATATTTAAAAAATAATATATTTAAAAAACTCTTCTTTGCAACTAACTATTAATTTTGAAAGCTCCCCTGACAAATCCTTATACTGACCCTGGATGTATTTATATAAGGTAATCATATCTCCTCTTAGACACCTTTTTTCTAGAGAAAATAAGTTTAATTTGGTTAGTCTTTCTTCATAACTTAGCCCCTCCATTCCCCTTATTAGTTTTGTTGCCCTTCTCTGTACCCTTTCCAGCTCTAAAATGTCCTTTTTATGAAGTGGTGCCCAAAATTGTACTCCATATTCCAAATGAGGGCGTACTAGAGATTTGTATAGTGGCAGAATTATATTTGCTTCCCTGGCTTCTATACCCTTCTTAATACATGCTAATATTTTATTTGCCTTTGCAGCTGCTGCTTGGCTTTGAGCACTGTTACCTAGGTGGTTGTCCAAAAGCACTCCCAAATCCAATTCAATATCTGATACACCTATATTTGCTCCATTAAGATTATAAATTGCATGGCTATTTTTCCTTCCCAGATGCATAACCTTACATTTATTCATATTAAATCTCATCTGCCATTTAGATGCCCATTCCTCAATTTTATGTAAATCCCCTTGGAGGGAAAGCACATCATTATCTGATTTAATTACCTTGCACAACTTTGTGTCATCAGCGAAAATGGAGACCCCACACTCCAATTCTACCTCTAAGTCATTAATAAATATGTTAAAAAAGAGAGGACCTAATACTGAACCCTGAGGAACCACACTTACCACATTTGTCCAATCGGAGTATGTTCCATTTACAACAACCCTTTGCTTCCTGTCTTTTAGCCAGCTCTCAATCCATGAGCAGATATTTACTGCAATTCCTGTATCCCTTAGTTTGCCCAATAGTCTCCCATGTGGCACTGTATCAAAAGCCTTTGCAAAATCCGAAAAGACTACATCCACTGAGTTGCCTTGATCCAGGTTCCTACTAACCTCCTCATAGAAACTAATTAGATTTGTTTGACATGACCTATCCCTCATAAATCCATGTTGACTCCTACTTATAATCCTGTTCAAATAGACATATTCTTGTATATTATCCCTTATTAACCCTTCTAAAAGCTTCCCCACTACAGAAGTGAGGCTCACTGGTCTATAATTCTCCAGATTTGCTCTTGCTCCCTTTTTAAATATAGGTATCACATCAGCTTTTCTCCAGTCATCTGGTAGAGACCCTGTGTTGAGTGAATCTTGAAAAATTAAATATAATGGTTTGGCTATTACAGAACCCAGTTCCCTTAGTACCCTTGGATGTATTCCATCAGGACCCAGGGCTTTATTAACATTTATTGTTTCCAACCTCTTTTGGATTACTTCCTGTGTTAACCAATTATTTGGCAAAGGTAGTGTAGCCCCATTATGTTGCAGTGTCCCATCCACTTGTACCTAACTTGTGTATACCGAAGAAAAGAACCTATTTAGCTCATCTGCCTTTTCCTGGTCACCAGTTTTCAGACAGCCTGTTTCACATTCCAATGTTCCTATAGCTTACTTCCTCGCCTTCTTCCCATTAATATACGTAAAAAATATTTTAGGGTTAGTCTTACTCTCTTTTGCAATACATTTTTCATTTTCTATTTTAGTCAGTCTAATCGCGCTTTTGCAAGCCTTGTTGATTTTTCTTGTATTCCCGTAAAGCAGTCTCTGTCCCCTCTTGTTTGTATAATTAAAATTCCTGTTTTTTACTCCGTATCTTGATCTTTAAATCATTGCTAAGCCACATGGGTTGTGAATTACTCCTTTTACTTTTATTCCCACACGGTATATGCCGATGTGTATGTATATTTAGTAAGGATTTAAATGTTGTCCATTTATGTTCAGTGTTTTTACCTATCAGTTCTCTGTCCCAGTCTATATTTTGTATTGCTGCCCTTAGATCGTTAAAATCTGCCCTTTTAAAATTAAGAGTTTTTGTTGGCCCCTTAAAATGTTTTTTTTTTTAATTCAATCTCAAATGAGACTGTGTTGTGATCACTGTTTCCAAAGATTGCCCTATTTCAACATTTGATACTATATCAATATTATTTGTGATGAGTAAATCTAAGATAGCTTCATTTCTAGTAGGCTCCTGTATAACCTGGGCCAGATAATGATCCCTGAGTGTACTCACAAACCTGCTCCCCTTAGCTGAACTGCTGGTCTCATTTATCCAGTTTATTTCAGGGTTATTAAAATCTCCCATTATTAGAACTTGCCCGTGCTTAGCTGCATTTCCAATCTGTAACAATAATTGTATTTCCTCACTTTCAGCTATATTTGGGGGTTTATAGCATACTCCTACTAATATTCTTTTGGAATTTGCTGTTCCGCTATTTAACTCTACCCACAAACATTCAACTTTATCACTAGGTCCACCATAAATATCTTCTCTGACTATAGCCTTAAATTCAGGCTTAACATACAGACAAATCTCTCCTCCTCGTTTACCAGTGCCTCTATCTTTCCAAAATAGGTTATAACCATCCAGATTAACAGTCCAGTCATGAGATTCATCCCACCAGGTTTCAGTAATGCCTATTAAATCCCATTTTTCATGAATTGCTAATAATTCTAACTCTCCCATTTTTCCTGGCAAGCTTCTGGCATTAGCAAGCATACACCTTATGTTATGAGTCTGTAGTTCTGAAGTGCCTGCCACTGTACTTGAATTACTTAGTACTACCTCCCTATTGACTATACTACCCCTCCCCCCATCTCCTCCCCTATGAGTTGTTAATTCATCCCTTATACCCTCTACACTTTCTACCCCATTACTTATATCTAGTCCCTCCCCCCCACCTACTAGTTTAAAAACTCCTCCAGCCTTTCTACCATCCTATCCCCTAGTACAAAAGCTCCCTCATCATTAAGGTGCAATCCATCCCTACTGTAGAGATTGTACCGAAGTGAGAAGTCAGCCCAGTGCTCTAAAAAGCCAAACCCTTCCTTAGTGCACCACATCTTTAGCCACGCATTAACCTCCCTAATCTCTTTCTGCCTCCCTGGGCTAGCACATGGCACTGGTAGTATCTCAGAAAATACTACCTTGGAGGTCCTTGCCTTCAGCTTATTACCTAGTTGTGAGCATGCAAGCCAATGTTCATAGTTGCGGGCTTGCGCAGCGAGCCTGCGGCCTTTTGCAAAGCAAGGGCCGCAGTTGCTGGCTTGGAGCACCGAAGGCGCTCCTTGCCAGCAACTGCGGCCCTCGCAAAGCTAGGGCCTCAGTTGCTGGCATGTTTTCATGTGCCGCAACACGCGCAACAGAAAACATGAAAAATACAACAAATACACACAATAAATACATAAAAAGCTTACTTACAGGAAGAGGGAGCTTCCAGGACCTCGAAAACTAAAGTTACACCTCAATTTAACTCAAAGGAAAAGAGTTTAGACACTAAAAACGTATCTAAGCAAGAGAAAAAGTGGCCGACGAAAAAAAACGAAAACGAGGCTACAGCAGTATAAAGACTAAAACACCACCAAACACTTACGTAATTGCCGAAAAACAACTACGAGATTAAAAAACAAGGACGCAACCCACGCGACCCCAAAAACATTACAAACACAATAAATACAAACAACAAACAAATAAAAAGGTTACTCACAGCAAGGGGGTCCCCTAGGACCTCTGCAAATGAAGTTACACCTCCATTTAGGCACAAATTTTGGAGTTTAGAGACCCGAAAATCACCTAAGCGAGAGAAAAAATAGCCGCCAAACAAAAATAAAATTAGGCTAAAGGTCCCTAAACACGCAAAACACCACTATAAAAACGCAAAACACCACAAAACAGATACGGATATTCTGAAAAAGTTGCACGACTTAGAAAACGAAGGACGCTAAATCAGCCACATTATATACACCAAACACCTTTAGCTCACTTACAATTTCATTGCCGTCATTTTTTGACGGACAATTCGCTAGTATCAATATTATTTGTGATAACTTAATACAAGATAGCCTCAGTTCTAGTAGATTCTTGTATAACCTGGGCCAGATAATGATCCCTGAGTGTACTCAAGAACCTGCTCCTGTTAGCTGAACTGCTGGTCTCATTCATCCAGTTTATTTGAGGGTAATTAAAATCTCCCATTATTAGAACTTGGACATGCTTAGCTGCATTTTCAATCTGTAACAATAATTGTGTTTCCTCACTTTCAATTATATTTGGGTGTTTATAGCATACTCCAACCAATATTCTATTCAAATTTGCTGCTCCGCTATTTAACTCTAACCGAAAACATTCAACATTATCTCTAGTTCCAGCATAAATAAGTTCTCGGACTATAGGCTTAAATTGAGGCTTAACATACAGGCAAATCCCTCCTCCTCTTTTACCATTGCCCCTATCTTTCCTAAATAGGTTATGACCATCCAGATTAACAGTCCAGTCATGAGGATCAACCCACCATGTTTCAGTAATGCCTATTAAATCCCATTTTTCATTAACTGCTAATAATTCTAACTCACCCATTTTTCCTGGCAAGCTTTTGGCATTAGCAAGTATACACCTTATGTTATGAGTTACATAGTTACATAGTTACATAGTAATTAAGGTTGAAAAAAGACTTTCAGTCCATCAAGTTCAACCTGTTAAGATCTCCTCTGATCGGCAATATGCAGATTAGTTATTAATTAAATTATTGATTAAATAATTATTAATAGTATAGTATTGGAGGATGAATAAAGAGTTAGTCCATCAAGTTCAACCTTTTTAGATCTCTATTGATCTTTTTAATGTGGACTATTTATTATTAATTGTTAATTGTTAATTGATCCAGAGGAAGGCAAACAGAAAAAAAAAAACATTGAAACTTTGCCAATTGTCTCATAAGGGGAAAAAGCAAAATTCCTTCCTGACCCCAGAAACTGGCGATCAAATTTCTCCCTGGATCAATATTCCTTGATACTTATCTAGGATAGCCTTAAATGCCCTCTTTATTCAAAAATATATCTAACCCCTTTTTGAAGTTGTCTATCGAATTCACTGTCACCACCTCCTTTGGTAGAGAATTCCACAGTTTAACCACCCTAACTGTGAAGAAACCTTTTCTTTGTTTAAGGTGAAATCTTTTTTCCTCTAACCTCAAAGGATGTCCTCTTGTCAGTTGAAAATCTCTTGCTACAAAAAGTTCACTTAACAAAGCCTTATATTGACCCTGGATGTATTTATATAAGGTAATCATATCCCCTCGTAAACGCCATTTTTCTAGCGAAAATAAGTTTAATTTTTTTAGTCTTTCTTTATAACTTAGCCCCTCCATTCCCCTTATTAGTTTTGTAGCCCTTCTCTGTACTTTTTCCAGCTCTAAAATGGCTTTTTTATGAGGTGGTGCCCAAAATTGTACTCCATATTCCAAATGAGGGCGTACTAGGGCTTTGTATAGTGGCAGAATTATATTTGCTTCCCTTGCTTCCATACCCTTCTTAATACATGCTAATATTTTATTTGCCTTTGCAGCCGCTGCTTGGCTTTGAGTGCTATTACCTAGGTGGTTGTCCACTAGTACTCCCAAATCCCTTTCAATATCTGATACCTCTAGATTTGCTCCATTAAGATTATAGATTGCATGGCTATTGTTCCTTCCCAAATGCATAACCTTGCATTTATTTGTATTAAATCTCATCTGCCATTTAGCAGCCCATTTCTCTAATTTATGCAAATCCTTTTGTAGGGAAAGTACATCATTATCTGATTTTATTACCTTGCACAACTTAGTGTCATTAGCAAAAATGGAGACACTACTTTCGAGTCCTACTTCAATGTCATTAATAAATATGTTAAAAAGGAGAGGACCTAATACTGAACCTTGAGGAACCCCACTTATCACATTAGACCAATCTGAGTATGTTCCATTCACAAAAACCCTTTGCTTCCTGTCTTTTAGCCAGCTCTCGATCCATGAGCAGATAATTACTGCAATTCCTGTATGCCTTAGTTTGCTCACTAGTCTTCCATGTGGCACTGTATCAAATGCCTTTGAAAAATCTAAACAGACTACATCCACTGAGTTGCCCTGATCCAAGTTCCTACTAACCTACTCATGAAAACTAATTAGATTGGTCTGACATGACCTATCCTTCATAGTCATGTCGCGCACATCAAATTTTCGGTTCGCGAACAGACGAACATCGGCAAACCGCCATAGACTTCAATGGGCAGGCGAATTTCAAAACCCACAGGGACTCTTTCTGGCCACAATAGTGATGGGAAAGTTGTTTCAAGGGGACTAACACCTGGACTGTGGCATGACAGAGGGGGGTCCATGGCATAACTCCCACGGAAAATTACATAGTTGATGCAGAGTCTGGTTTTAAGCCATAATAGACATAAATCACCTAACATTCCTAAATTGTTTAGAATAACATGCTTTAAAACATCAGGTATGATGTTGTATCGATCAGGTACTGTAAGGGTTACACCTGCTTCACAGTAACAGAACAATCTCCCCGTTTAATGCACCGCAAACAACCGCAAACAGTCCCTTTGCACAACCGCAAACTCCCCATTTGCACAAGGTTGGATACCAAGCTATCCATGTCCCGTTCCTTGTCCTCACTGATGTCAATGAAGGTCTCTTCCTCTACCCATCCACCAAGGGTCCCGAAAGGTGACAACAAGCCCCCTTGGACGCCTGCTGTATTTGGTCTTCCACCTCCTGAAAGCCACCTTCCTCCTCTGACTCCTCTTCTTCAGACTCCTCTCTCTGCGTTGCCTCTGTCTGCGTTATTATAAGGTGTGTACTGTTAAGTAGTACTATTTCTATCGGTTTAATCCCTGTTATGTCCACTATTAGGGGACGTGTATATGGCATGGATTTTTGGAACAGGGAGATGGAAAAAGATTCTTGGTCGGACCTCCTATTTCGAATTTGGGGCACTGCACGTGCAATCTAAAGTGCCACCAGATAGGAGTGGTGTATTAAGTTGTACTATTCATTCCTATCAGTTTAATACCTGTTACGTCACCTATCAGGGGACGTGTATATGGCATGGAATTTTGGAACAGGGAGATGGAAAAAGATGCTTGGTCGGTCCTCCAACTTCGAATTTGGGGCACTGCGCATGCAATCTAAGGTGCCACCAGATATGAGTGTCACTGTGCACTGGCAAAAGTTGGCAGAGTAGGCGCTATAGGCCTCACACACATGCCTGTAGGCAGGCAACTAATATTCAATCGATTACAGTAAAAAAAAGGGTTGTTTTATGTCACTGTACACTATGGTTGCACTAGATATGAGTGTCACTGTGCACTGGCAAAAGTTGGCAGAGTAGATGCAATAGGCTTCACACACACTCCTGTAGGCAGGCAACTGATATTCAATCGATTACAGTCAAAAAAGTGTTGTTTTATGTCACTGTACACTATGGTTGCACTAGATATGAGTGTCACTGTGCACTGGCAAAAGTTGGCAGAGTAGATGCACTAGTCCTCACACACATGCTAGCAGGCAGGCATATGCAATTAGATTACACAGAAAAAATAAAATAAAATAAAATAAATGATGTTCTAGCCCTAAAAAGGGCTTGCAGCAGATATCAAATGAGTCCTTCAGGTGTGTAGTGAAAGCTAAATACATAACCTCGCTATCTATTTCCCTATTAAATCAGCAGCAGGTAGAATATATGTCCTCTCTCAACGAATGTAGCTTCAGAATGATTCTAAAATGGAGGCTGTCCTTCAGATGGTAGTCTCTGGAAGGGAGTGTATGCTGCTGATTGACTGGAATGTGTCTGCTGACTGTAAGGTGCAGAGTCAAAGTTTCCTCAATGATAAAGAATAGGGGGCGGACCGAAAAGCGCATGTGTTCGCCGTTCGATGCGAACGCGAACATGCGAAAATCGCCGCAAATAGTTCTCTGGCGAACTGTTCGGGACATCACTTATCCTTCATAAATCCGTGTTGACTGCTACCTATGATCCTGTTCAAATAGACATATTCTTGTATTCTGTCCCTTATTAACCCTTCTAAAAGCTTCCCAACTACGGAAGTGAGGCTCACTGGTCTATAATTCCCTGGATTTGCTATAGATCCCTTCTTAAATATAGGTATCACCTCTGCTTTTCTCCAGTCATCCGGTAGAGACCCTGTAGTGAGTGAGTCTTGAAAGATTAGATATAATGGTTTGGCTATTACAGAACCCAGCTCCCTCAGTACTCTTGGATGTATTCTTCCTGCGTTAACCAATTATTTAGTGATGGTAGTGTAGCCCCATTATGTTGCGGTGCCCCAACCCCTGGTACCTCCCTTGTGTAAACCGACGAAAAGAACCTATTTAGCTCATCTGCCTTTTCCTTTTCACTAATTTTCAGATGGCCTGTGTTACATTGTAATGTTCCTATAGCTTCCTTTCTGGCCTTATTCCCATTAATATATTTAAAAAATATTTTAGGGTTAGTCCTACTTTCCATTGCAACTGACTTCTCATTTTCTATTTTAGCCAGTCTAATAGCCCTTTTGCAAGACTTGTTGATTTCCTTATAATCACATAAAGCTGCCTCTGTTCCCTCCTTCTTGTATAATTTAAATGCATATTTATTTTTCCTCATCATGATCTTTAAGTCATTGTTAAGCCACATGGAATGTGATTTACTCCTATTCATTTTATTTCCACATGGTACATGCTGATGAGTATGTTTATTTTGTAAGGATTTGAATGTTGTGCATTTATTTTCATTATTTTTCCCTGTAAGTTCTTTGTCCCAGTCTATATGTTGTATTGCTGCCAGTAGACCATTAAAGTTAGCCCTTTTACAATTTAGAGTTTTTGTTGGCCCCTTACAACTCTGTTTTTTGTATTAAATCTCAAATGATACTGTGTTGTGATCACTGTTCCCCAAGGGTTTCCCTATTTTTACATTTGATATTATATCAATATTACTTGTGATGACTAAATCCAAGATGGTCCCATTTCTAGTAGGTTCTTGTATTACCTGGGCCTGATAATGATCCCTGAGTGTACTCAAGAACCTGCTCCCCTTAGCTGAGCTGCTGGTCTCATTTATCCAGTTTATTTCAGGGTAATTAAAGTCTCCCATTATTAGAACTTGCCCGTGCTTAGCTGCATTTTCAATCTGTAACAATAATTGTATTTCCTCACTTTCAGCTATATTTGGGGGTTTATAGCATACTCCCACCAATATGCGTTTAGAATTAGCTCCTCCACTATTTAGCTCAACCCACAAAGATTCAATGATGCCGTTAGTGCCAGCATAAATATCTTCCCTGACTATAGGCTTAAATTCAGGCTTAACATAGAGACAGATCGCTCCTCCTCTTTTACCTTTCCCCTATCTTTCCTAAATAGGCTATAATCATCCAGATTAACAGTCCAGTCATGAGATTAATTCCACCATGTTTCCGTAATTCCTATTAAGCTCCATTTTTCTTGTACTGATAATATTTCTAGCTCATCCATTTTCCCAGGCAAACTTCTTGCGTTAGCAATCATACACTTTATGCTGCTATGGCTCTGCCGTTGTGAAGTGCTTGCCACTGTATTTGAGGCCCCTATTAATACCTCCCTACTTTCTATTGTAACCCTCCCCCCTTCTCATCCCCCATGGGTAACTAATTCATCCCTTTCCCTCTCTACCCTATTTACCCCAATACTTCCATATAGTCCCTCCCCCCCACCTACAAGTTTAAAAACTCCCCCAGCCGTTCTACCATCCTATCCCCTAGCACAAAAGCTCCCTCATCATTAAGGTGCAATCCATCCCTGCTATAGAGATTGTACCCAAGTGAGAAGTCAGCCCAGTGCTCTAAAAACCCAAAACCCTCTGCACTGCACCACTTTTTTAGCCACGCATTAACCTTCCTAAGCTCCTTCTGCCTCCCTGGGCTAGCACGTGGCACTGGTAGTAACTCAGAAAATACTACCTTGGAGGTCCTTGCTTTAAGCTTATTCCCTAGTTCTCTAAAATCATTCTTTAGGACGCTCCATCTTCCACTAACTTTGTCATTGGTACCAATGTGTACCAAGACCACTGGTTCATTACCAGCCCCTCCCAATAATTTATCCCCCCGATCCACAACATGCCAAACCCGAGCACCCGGGAGACAGCAAACTGTTCGATTGCTGGGATCTGGGTGACAAATTACCCTGTCTACCTTCCTAATAATACAGTCCCCTACCACCAAAACATGTCTGTTGCTCTGCCTATTCTGCACTCCCTCTCCTCCAGTAGAACTGTTCTCCCGGCTGTTAGAGGGAACAGCTCTATCTGGCATTGCCATTCCTGAATGGACATCCCCAACAGTTTCACTCAATCTGGCAAATCTGGTGGTGTTTGACAACTCAGAACTGGCCTGCCTCCTCCTGTTCCCCCTGATTCCCCTTCTAACTGTAACCCAGCTACCTCCCTGGAAATCCTCACTAGCTCCAGCTCCTCCCTCCATACTAGGCCCAGCTAAACTGTGCTCCGCGAGCACCAACCCCCTTTCCAGTGGAGCAGTATCACTAAGTGCTCCAATTCTCCTCTTCAGATCTTCAATTTGAGCTTCCAGAGTGGCAACATGCTCACACCTGTCACAGAGGTATGGACCCTGGATCATCTGGCAGGATTTGGCAGGATGTACACTGAGTGAGGTTACCACTGGACTGACTCATGATTATCAGTTACAAAAATACGGTGAGAAAACAAATCAATGTATTTGTATAAAGATTTCTTTTCTACACCTTTAAACAAACAAAACAGAAAAAATATATACGTTTTTTTCTGTTTTTTCTTATAATACCCCTTTTCTTTGGATTTCCTCCTTTTATTTAATCTCCTACACACCAACTACACTTACACTAGAAATGATTGCAAGCTCCCAAGCTCTCACTTCCCTTGTTAAAATAGACCCCGCCTACTTGCCTGTACAATGATAAATGAGCACAGGATAGAAAACACTGTCCTGCCCCACAGAACCGATTCAACAGAAAAAAAAAATGCACACAGATATAACTTACACAAGCCAAGCCACACCCACTCTCACCTGTACACTGATTATTGCAACAGACAGAAAACACTGCACTGAATTACAGAGTGGATTCAAACAGAAACTCACACAAATGCACACAGATATAACTTACACAGGCCAAGCCACACCCACTCACCTGTACACTGATTACTGCAACAGACAGAAAACTCTGCACTGACTTACAGAGCGGATTCTAACAGAAACTTATACAAATGCAGACAGATATGACTTACACAGGCCAAGCCACACCCACTCTCACCTGTACACTGATTACTGCAACAGACAGAAAACTCTGCACTGACTTACAGAGCGGATTCCGAGTTTCTAGTTTTGACGTGCCTGCCACTGTACTTGAGTTACTTAGTAATACCTCCCTATTGACTATACTAACCCTCCCCCATCTCCTCCCTCATGAGTAGGTAATTCATCCCTTACCCCCTCTATACTTTCTACCCCATTAAATTCACCTAGTCCCTGCTTGTTTAAAAACTCCTCCAGCCTTTCCACCATCCTATCCCCTAACACACAAGCTTCCTCATCATTAAGGTGCAATCCATCCCTGCTATAGAGATTGTACCCAAGTGAGAAGTCAGCCCAGTGCTCTAAAAACCCAAAACCCTCTGCACTGCACTACTTTTTTAGCCACGCATTAACCTCCCTAAGCTCCTTCTGCCTCCCTGGGCTAGCACATGACACAGGTAGTATCTCAGAAAATACTACCTTGGAGGTCCTTGTCTTAAGCGTATTCCCTAGTTCCATAAAATCATTCTTTAGGACACTCCATTTTACACTAACTTTGTCATTGGTACCTATATGTACCAAGACCGACGGTTCCTTTCCAGCCCCGCCCAATAATTTATCTACCCGATCCACAAAATGCTGAACCCTGAGCTACCTCCCTGGACATCCTCACCAGCCCCAGCTGCAGCCTTCACGCTAGGCCCAGCTAAATTGTGCTGAGTGAGCACCAGCTCCCTTTCCAGTGGAGCAATATCATTAAGTCCTGCAATTCTCCTCTCCTGTTCTCCAATTTGAGCTTCCAGAGAGGCAACATGCTCACACCTCTCACAGAGGTATGGGCCCTGGATCAGCTGCTCCAGTAGTGCATACATATGACAGGGTGTACACTGAGCGAGGTTGCCACTGGACTGACTCATAATTAACAACTATAAGATTCAGTGAGAAAAATAAACAATATATTTGTGTAAAGAATATATAAATCTGATCCCTTTTTCTTTGAAATCCCTCATTTTCTTTAAAATCCTACACTTATACTAGAGCTGAACTTGACACTAGAAGTGTTCACAAGCTCCCAAGTTTGCTCATTCTGTTTAAATGCAATTTAGGACTACTCACCTGGACACCATTAGTCCAGCCAGCAAATAACACACTTTAGTTGCAAGAAGGAAATCACAGTGGCAAACAGACACACACAAGTCACAAACTTATATAATAGAAGGGAAAAAAGAATTGAATCAGAGAACAAATCTCATAGACCATCAAGTATCAGGCAGAGAGTCAATAGCCCAGATTAGCAGGTTGGCAGCGAACTCAGAGGTGGTAGGCCAGGACAATACCCAGGTTATTAACCTCACAGGAAGATCTGAATAAAAATAATTATTAGTCAAAGGACTGTCTTTTGCTCCATCCAGTAACTTTACATTTTTTTGAGGTAATAAAAGACTTACAACTTTTTTCAAGAAAATTAATTATATTTAAACATTTTAATAGAACTCCATAAGATCCTAATGAGTTAGAACAACAGACATATGATATTTTTCTACAAATGATGAGGGAAAATGAGTCACATTCTGAGTCAGAAGATAACTGGTTAAGTAAGATTAAAGTGAAATCTAAATTCAACACTCCAATCTCATCGTGTGCAACAGTGGAATTATATGTACAAATGGTAATAAGTGACTTACTCAAAATGAAAATGGTGAAAAGCTCAAATATCTCTGAAAAAGAGAAAAGAGCCTTGATAGAAGTGAGTAAGTGGGAGGATATTACTATCAAGACCTTAGATAAGGGGGGATAATGTTGTACTGTGCATGTTAGATGATTATGTTGTGGAGGCTAACAGACAATTAAAAGATAAAGAATGTTATTTACAATTGACAATGGACCCTACTGAAAAGTATCTGAGAGAATATAATCTGATGATAGAAAAAGTTAGAAGAGATGCTCGTATTAATGACCAAGAGGTGGTCAATCCCAGAGTAGCAACCTACTACATACTTCCAAAGTTCCATAAAAATATGCAGAGACCACCAGTCCTATATAGGAAGGACACTGCTAGGAATAGCACCTTACATTATATCAGTACACATCATACCTCAACACAGAGAGCTATCCCTGTTGGGGAATTCCTTCACATATGGAGGAATTGTACTGACCTGGAAACCTATAGGATGAGGGCAAAAGATGTGAGAATGAGACTGAAGATCAGAGGCTATAGTAATAGCCTAATTAAAAAGTGCATTCAAAGAGCTCTGCATACAACTAGTCCCTAAACAAAAGAAGCCCTCATCAGGAGAGATTAGGTTTGTCAGTACCTTTAATTCTCAGTGGAAGGAAATTAACAATATCCTAAATAAACATAGCCAAATCCTAAGAATGCACAATGTACTCCAGAAGGGAGTTGGACCCAGGATACTTACCAGCTGGCATTGGTCTGTAACATTGAGAGATAGACTGGTTAGAAATAATTTCTCTAGGCTAAAAACTAAGAACGGTCTGTTAGCAGGAACCTATCCATGTGGAAACTGCAAGTTTTGTTTACATATGACCAAAATATGGGAGATACAAGATAGATTGGGCTATACCCACATACTTAAGGGTTTCTTTAACTGAACCACAACAGCAGTAGTCTATTGTCTTGAGTGTCCATGTCATAAGAGATATACAGGCATAACCTCACGTGAACTCATGAGACGCCTGGGGGAACACATATTGTAAAATGGTCCAAAGGACAAACGTGAAGGCAAAAACCTCACGTCCGTAGCCAGACATTACCTTCTGTGTCACGATTCAAGAACTGACATCAAATGTTGGGTGCTGGAATGGGTGTCCCTAGGGATCAGATGGTCAATTTGAAGGATGAACTGCTGAAAAGAGAAAGCAAATGGATAATTTTGCTTGACACCATGATCCCTAAGGGATTCAATGCCAAAATTAACTTTTCAGTATTCCTATTTAGTAGGACACTCTCCTAAGACATTAAAATCTTCATTAGAAACTAATGATCAATATGGGACTTTAAAGGGATATGGTAAATGTGTAAAAACACAAATAAATATCCCAAGACACAATTAAAATGTATAAGATCAGCAAATGAATTACTTTTTCTGTTTGAAGTGAGTATATGCTAAGAATCAGTAAACTTATATCCACACCTATATTGGTCCATCTATATGAGGAGATACATTGTGGTGGAAGTAAGGGGGTAAAATTACACTTCCCCCTATTTTGATTATAATATAGTAAAATACTTTATGGGGCATTTAAAATAAAATTAGTGAATGTTATGGAAACCAATGGAGATTCTAACTAAGGAGCAAAAAATATATATTCTAGCTATGTCGATATATGTCGACATAGCTAGAATGTCTATAGAATATAGAATGTCTGTAGCTATGTCGATATATTAGTAATGGTACATAACATGAAAAGGCCCAAACATTATAGGAAATGGGGTATGGTTAACTCCCACCTAATACATTATTTTTACTTCCTACTGTGCATGTTAGCAGCGTGGATATGTGCATTACGCTGAGTGTTTACAGTATCAGTAAAAAACAACTTTACTTAATATACATCATACATAAACATTTTACTGCTGCAGAAATACTTAATACGAGGACATTAATGATGGTGGACATAAATACCAATGATAAGGGTTAAATATAGGTGTATACATTAATGATGGTGGACATAAATACAGATGAGAAGGGTTGAATATAGGTGTATATATTGAAGAAGAGATAGCAGTGTATTAAGACAATCAATGAATTATATATTCTGTACTATGATGATGTCAATATATATATGGAAATTAGGGTTTGCTTGTGCTTCAAACATAATGCGACATGAAGGAAGAAGATATTCTATAGGAAATGCGCATAAAAACTCTGACTTAACATACATTGCTTTGTCATGGGTTTTGCTCTAAGACTGTAGCACTTGCTAACTTAGTTCAGACAATAAAGGGTTACTCAAAGAGTGAAGGAAGGGACATACCTCTACAAAAGGCTTCTCTGCATTAGGCCGTGTCGGCTTCTGTAGAAGCAGGGTTGCAAAACGTGAGTGGAGCCGTCACTCGGGTGCGCATCGCGTGTTCGTGACATCACACACTATCAAAACGCATTACTTAGTGGCTATCATTAATCTTTAGTCTAAAATTGCATGTTACGTCTTTATTCTAGTTCTTACTGACATCATGATCACATTCTCATTTTATATTGCCTGGTCTAAGAAATAAATTGCGATCTTGGTTAAATATTGAGAGCTTATATAATTATGCCCCCTTAAATCTTACTTACGAAAGCAGAGTTTGAGATAACAGAATATGTCTAGAAGCATAGAAAAAAAACACCCACAGCCAAATGAATGGGGCTCACTGTTGCTCTGATAGATATACATAAATAAATGGCATCTACTCTTATGAATGCACATACAGTGCCTTGCAAAAGTATTCACCCCCCTTTTGGCATTTTTTGTGTTTTGTTGCCTCACATCCTGGAATTAACATGGATTGTTTGAGGATTTGCATAATCTAATTTACAGAACATGCCCACAACTTTGAAGATGTTTTTTTTTTTTTTTAAGCAAACAAGTCTGACCACAGATTTCCTATTGGATTGAGGTCTGGGCTGTGACTCGGCCATTCCAACACATTTACATGTTTCCCCTTAAACCACTCAAGTGTTGCTTTAGCCGTGTGTTTGGGGTCATTGTCCTGCTGGAAGGTGAACCTCCGTCCTAGCCTCAAATCACACACAGAGTGGTTACAGGTTTTGCTCAAGAATATCCCTGTATTTAGCACCATCCATCCTTCCCTCATCTCTGACCAGTTTCCCAGTACCGGCTGCTGAAAACCATCCCCACAGCATGATGCTGCCACCACCATGTGGGGATGGTGTTCTTTCTGAAGAGTTGGGTTTGCGCCAAACATAGCGTTTTTTTTTATGGCCGAAAAGTTCAATTTTAGTCTCATCAGACCACAGCACCTTCCTCCATACATTTTGGGAGTCTCCCACATGCCTTTTCGCAAACTCATAACGTGCCATTTTGTTTTTTGTTGAAAGTAATGGCTTTCTTCTGGCCACTCTGCCATAAAGTCCAACTCTATGGAGCGTACGTCTTATTGTCATCCTATGTACATCTCTTGGCAGGTTTGCTGTTGTGCCATGTTCTTTCCATTTGGTTATGATAGATTTGACGGTCCTGGGGATCATCAAAGATTTGGATATTTTTTTGTAACCTAACCCTGACTTGTACTTCTCAACAACATTGTCCCTTACTTGTTAGGAGAGTTCATTGGTCTTGATGGCAGTGTTTGGTTAGTGGTGCCTTTTTCTTAAGTGTTGCAGCCTCTGTGGCCTTTCAAAAAAGGTGTGTATATTTAATGACAGATCATGTGACACTTAGATTGCACACAAGTGGACATCATTTCACTAATTATGTGACTTCTGAAGGTAATTGGTTCCACCAGAGCTTTTTATGGGCTTCATAACAAAGGGGTTGAATACATACGCACATGCCTATTTTCTGTTTTCTATTTCTGAAAAATAGTTTTATGTATATATTTTTCTAATTTCACTTCACCAACTTAGACTATTGTGTTCTGATCCATCACATAAGATTCAGATTAACAAAACATTGAGTTTAAGGCTGTAATGTAACAAATGGGTAACAAGTTAATGTGGGTGAATACTTTTGTAAGGCACCGTATAAAGAAGCAAAACCTTACCTTACAGAAGTTCCCTCAAAATCAGACAATAGCTGATACTGCTGCAGGAGGTTCTATTGGCTGTTGAAATCACTATGTTCTGTTACAGTTTCGTGATTGCAAACAGAATTTTCAAGAGCTGAACACCTAAGATTAGCCTTTAAAAATAAAAATCCCAGGCACTTCTAAGAGGAAAGGATTATAAACCTAAAAATAATAGGTGCTGAAACTTAAAAGGGATACAGCAAGGGTCTAAATTGTAGTAGGATAGTAAAGTACCAATAAAAATATGAAGAGTTAAAAAAATAAGTTATTAAAAAAAATAATTTATTTATTTAAAATATCTTTGAATTTACTGTATGTTGACTGTAAATCTGCTCACTCGAGAGATGATCCCACTAGACTTGTCTTCTTACTTAATTACCTCATTATTGTTAAATAGGTCCCTTGATTGTTGGCTCTGATGTGTATATGGCTTCTGAAGTGTTAGTTGGTGAGTATATTGATACCTCTGGAGCCATAAACTATTCATCCAGTAATGAGGTGGTGATTAAGTACTAAAAGTAGAGAAATTTGTGGGAGGATCTCATGAGCTGAGTGCCCCCCAAAATTAGCAAATTCATTTTTCTGTAATGGAAGACCATAGCTGAAATAAGATAATATAAGGAAGATAACTATATTAAATTATACAAATAATGTAATAATCTAACATGAGATGTGGATATGGTATATGTAACTAATATTTTATCTAATATGAATTAATCAAAAAAAATATTTTAACATTTCTTATGGCTGAGACTTTACTTTTAATAATTTTACTTCTTTCTGCTTATTAATTAACACACTACATTTCAAAGTTACTTTGGGGGAATATTAATGAATTTCACAGCAGTGGCTAAGCAAATAATTATGATATTTTAAGAACAGAGATCTGTAACAAAACAATGTGACCTTCTCTCCACAACCTTTCCAACACTTATAATCTTTTTGATTATCAAAGATATTCAAACTCTCTGGAAAAAAGTACCATCTTTGAACTGTTTTGAAAAAAACATCTCCCAATAAAACTTATAATTAGTTGCTCTTTTAACCGAGAGAATTACCTATACCAGACATCAGTCTTCCATTCTTGACCTAGGTCTTTTTCCCAGGCCAACATTTTACTAGATCTTGACTGAATGATCATCTCTCTAGCTCTAGAACATTTAGAATTAAGATGTGATTGTTTGCCTGATATAACCAATTTTTCAATATATGTCAGATCCTTATGATTAATACTTTTGTAATTGTTTCAAAGCTCTGGTTATTGAAATATATTCCAACCATAACATTTTACTTTTAAATTTGATGTTTACTTCTTCTAAACTCAGAAGTGTGCCATTACGAAATAAATCCCCTATTCTAATAATCCCATACTTTATTAGCAATTTCCAAAGCTTTAGTCTCTGAATCCAAAAATTCTATTGGAGCCCCTAATGAGGGATAATTCGTCAAATTCATCCTAGCTCTATTAGCATACCACAATTTGATCAGAGAGTTTCTTCCTTTAGGTATATTCACAAACTTTAAGTGATCCTATCCGGAATGCTAGCTAATTTAAAAGGCACAGTATCCGACAGAGCTCCTTCAATATCTATCCATAACTTTTCAGTATTACTCAGGTTCCAACTAATTATATGTGAGAGAATAATATCATCATGGATGTCTAATACACTGGGATAAGCTAGACCTCCTTGATTACATTTCTTAGATATAATATTCATTTTAAGTCTGGCTTTCTTTCCATTCAGTAGGAATTTATCTAGAATTAGTTGGAGATCTTGTAAGATATATTTCGGTACAGTTTCCGGTATAGATCTGAAAATGTAAGAGATTTTTGGGACAATATACCTTTTTATGATAGGAATCCTAGCCATCCATGACAACCTAATGTCCCTCCAATCTAATCCTTTCAATCTAATCTGACTTGCTATTATTTTTAAATTCTCTTTCATAATATTCTTTAAATGAAAGGATATCTTTATTCCCAAATGTGTGATATATCCAGCGTCCCAATTATATGGGTATAGTTGTTTTAACTTTCGAATAAACCCTCTTTTCATTCCCTTATAAATAATGTCTGACGTAACGTAGTTTATTCGCAAATATGCTAATTTGTTAAATTTTTCTAAAACTTGGTGGATTTTCTCTAAAGAATGTTCCTGTTCCGTTATAGTTAGGACTAAGTCACCGCAAAAGCTAGGGCCTTATACTCCCGACTACCAACCGTCACTCCTCCCACCTCCTGAGATGATATGATTAACTCCACCAAAGGCTCCAAATACAAAACAAATAATAATGGGGAAATCGGACAACCCTGGCGGGTGCCATTTTTTATATGAAGTCTTTCAGATTCGAAGCCTAAACCACAAATTCTAGTGCTAGGACTCACATACAATGCCCCTATTGCTTTAGTTGCGAATTCTTCTAGACCGAATTAACAGAACCATTCTTAAAAATTCCCAGCTGACTCTATCAAATGCTTCTTCGGCATCTAAAGACAGAGCCAGCATGGGAATATTCTTCCGGTTCGTTAATGATAATATATCTAACAACCTTCTGACATTATCTGGTCCTTGATGTCCCTTGAAGAAGCTAGATTTATGTAGATGTTTAAGTCCAGGCAGAACCAAACTTAATCTGGCTGCCAAAATCATAGAATAAATGGAAAAATGTATTAGTGATATTGGCCTATAGTTTTTATAATCTTTCAGGTTTTTCCCCTGTTTTGGTATATTTAGGATCTTAACCTCAGACATTTTTGCCGGTATTAATCCATTATTCATTATTGAATTGAACATTAAGCACATATCTTCACTTAAAGTGGTTGAAAAACATTTATAATAAAAGTTATTAAATCCATCTAAACCCGGAGCTTTTCCTAAGTTTTTCAACCTCTTTCTTAGTAATTGGTCTGTTCAATACTAATAATTGCTCTTTATCAAGATGTTTTATATCCTGCAGGAATTTTCCTATTTCAGATGTTAAGGGCTTCTGAAAGACCTCTTTCAATTCCAGATTATACAAATTCTGATAGAAATTTGTAAGTATTTTGCCGATTTATTTTGGATGGGAACGATATATATTATCCAGTCCTTTTAGTTTAGCTATCCTATTCTGTGCATTTTGTTTTTTAATTTTATTGGCCATGTATTTCCCAGCTTTATTGCCTAAAAAATATTAGGATTGTTGGGGCCTCCAATTTTGTATATCAGTTACTAATTGGTGAGCCTTCTTTATCCTTAATATGGTTTATTTTTTTAGTTGTCTCATAGCTTGGTACTAAATTATTTTTATTTGTATGTTGATCAAATAGGATATACATTTATTTTCTTCTTCTTCTTTTCTCCTATGTACTGATTTTGACAACAATATTCCTCGTATAAATGATTTATGAGCACACCATACAAAGGAGGGACCAGAGACTGAATCTTTATTAGCATCAAAGAAGGCTTGTATTTCTTCTCTAATATAATACATTTGATCTTGATTTTTAAATAGACTAGTATCCATTTTCCACTGTCTCCTTATTGGATCTCTGCATTTATCAGTCACAGAAAAACTCACCATAGAATGATCTGACCAAAATGAAGTACCGGTAATTATTTTTGATGATTGGGTATTATTCAGTATATGTGAATCAACCAGCACATAATCTATTCTTGAGTAGGAGGAGTGACGATTGGAGTAAAACATATAGTCCCTCGTCTGCGGATGAAATACTCTCCATATATCAAACAATTCATTTTCTAATACTTTTTGGGTACATTTTTTGGCCTGATTACTTAGCTCCTTTTCTGTGTTTAACTTTTTCTGAGAAACTCTATCTATTGAGACATCCATTATCATATTAAAATCCCCACATATTACCATGGGGCCCCGGGTGAATTTTTCCATTAGTCCAAGAATATTATTGAGGAAGGGTAACTGTTTTGTGTTCGGCACATAATATTAATAATTGTAATTTGGAGTTTATTTATTAACCCTGACCAAATCAAGTATCTACCTTGCGTTTCAATTTTTCTTAATTTCTCTTCTATTATTAAATCTTTTTTTAATATAATTGATACTCCTCTTGCTTTAGAGGAATAAGTAGTGTCAATACTATCCATATACATTTTATTTCTTAATTTATACAGGGTATCCTTCCTCCAAAGGGTCTCCTGGAGACATGTCACATGAGGTATTTTTCTAACCTCTTCATTAGGGGGTAGATGGTGAACTTTAAAATGTCCCTTTTTATACTATAAATCATTATTTCCTTCCCATATTTTATCACTTTTATCATTCATTTTTCTTTTTTCTCACCTTCTCAGCGCTCAATTTAGTGCTAAAGTGACCAAAATATTATAATGTTTTCTTTATCCAAACTGCTACTATATTTAAAAGCATAGTAGCCATAATTTCCCCTTCTTACTTAAGCTATATAATTGTTATTATACAGTGCCTTGCAAAAGTATTTACACCCCTTGACTTTTTACCTATTTTGTTACATTACAGCGTTAAGTTCAATGTTTTGTTAATCTGAATTTTATGTGATGGTTCAGAACACAACAGTCTAAATTGGTGAAGTGAAATGAGAAAAATATATACATATATAAAACTATTTTTTAGAAATAGAAAACAGTAAATTGGCATGTGCGTATGTATTGACCCTTTTTGTTATGAAGCCCATAATTAGTGAAATGATGTCCACCTGTGTGCAATCTAATTGTAACATGATCTGTCATTACATATACACACCTTTATTGAAAGGCTCCAGAGTCTGCAACACCTAAGCAAGAGGCGCCACTAACCAAACACAGCCATGAAGACCAAGGAAGTCTCCAAACAAGTAAGGGACAATGTTGTTGAGAAGTACAAGTCAGGGTTAGGTTATAAAAAAATATCCAAATCTTTGATGATCCCCAGGAGCAACATCAAATCTATCATAACCAAATGGAAAGAACATGGCACAACAGCAAACCTGTCAAGAGACGGCCACCCACCAAAACTCACGGAACCGGCAAGGAAGGCATTAATCAGAGAGGCAGCACAGAGACCTAAAAAACAAAATGGCATATTTTGAGTTTGCGAAAAGGCATGTGAGAGACTCCCAAAATGTATGGAGGAAGGTGCTCTGGTCTGATGAGACTAAAATTGAACTTTTCAGCCATCAAAGAAAACGCTATGTCAGGCGCAAACCCAACACATCACATCACCCAAAGGACACCATCCCCACAGTGAAACATGATGGTGGCAGCATCATGCTGTGGGGATGTTTTTCAGCAGCCGGGACTGGGAAACTGGTCAGAGTTGAGGGAAAGATGGATGGTGCTAAATACAGGGATATTCTTGAGCAAAACCTGTACCACTCTGTGCGTGGTTTGAGGCTAGGATGGGGGTTCACCTTCCAGCAGGACAATGACCCCAAACACACTGCTAAAGCAACACTTGAGTGCTTTAAGGGGAAGCATGTAAATATGTTGGAATGGCCTAGCCAAAGCCCAGTCCTTAATCCAATAGAAAATATGTGGTCAGACTTAAAGATTGATGTTCACAAGAACAAACCATCCAACTTGAAGGAACTGGAGCAGTTTTGCAAGGAGGAATGGGCAAAAATCCTAGTGGTAAGATGTGGCAAGCTCATAGAGACTTATCCAAAGCGACTTGGAGCTGTGATTGCCACAAAAGATAGCTCTACAAAGTATTGACTTTAGGAGGGTGAATAGTTATGCACATTGACTTCTTCTGTTGTTTTGTCCTATTTGTTGTTTGCTTCACAATAGAAAAAAAAAGAACATCCTCAAACTTGTGGGCATGTTCTGTAAATTAAATGATGCAAATCCCCAAACAATACATGATAATTCCAGGTTGTGAGGCAACAAAACATGAATAATGCCAAGGGGGGTGAATACTTTTGCAAGGCCCTATATATCTCGAAGATATCTATATACTAATTTTACAAAAACTTAAAATTTAAGGTTTTAGCTCATAGCTTCTAAAAGTGAAGCTTAGTCCCAAAAGTGTTAGTGTAAATATTCTTGTGTAGCAATCTATTAGTGTATATTAACACATTAAAAAACTAAAATTATTAACTATTTCTAACTATCTTAATTACCGTATATAGAATTTTAACAAAAGATTGTTGGATATTTCAAAATTAATATCTATCTATATTAATGATTACTGTACAGTACCACACTCAAATAAAAGAAGAAAGATATGAAAGAGGGTTATATCTCTTATATCATTATACAACCTCAACCCATTACTCAAATTAATAAATGGAGTAAATGCCCTCCTTATTATACAATTTAAATGAAGCAACATTGGCCACAATAGATTATACAAAAAAAATAGAAGGAAGAAGAAAAAAAAGTATAAATACTAATTATTCCGGGGATTGTCATTTATTCCCTACTAACTGCTAGTCTGGTTTATTCAGCAGAAGATCCACATCTGAACTTGCATTTACTGTTTCTTCAACTTGGATTTTCCAGGTGGCCAGCTTTTCATTGCCTCCTTTATGCAGTTTAATTTATGCCATTTATAGTCCCACAGAATCATCAATCCTGATGGTTGTTTCCATTTATAACTGATATTGTTTCTCCTTAAGGCAGTTGTAATATTTCTATACTCTTTCCTTTTTAATAAAATACCTGGAGGTAAATCCATGAAAATGTTGATATTTTCATAGGGAGGGTCCAATACTTTCTTATTATAGCTTTTTTGAATTATAATGTCCTTGAATGTTAAAAGGCACATTCTAACAAAGGTATCTCTTGGATAAGGACTTTCTAAGTTTGGTGGCATTGGTAGTCTATGGCACACAGTATATCTATGATTCTATCCTCTTTTGACAGGGAAGAATCAAGGCTTTTAAAAAAGTATTGATATAAACCTCTAATTCTTCTCTCGATATAGACTCCGGTATTCCTCTCAGTCTTAGATTAAATCTTCTGGAACGATTCTCTACGTTGTTAAATTTATTACTTGTCTCCATTAATTTACTCTCCAATGATTTTGTATATGAAATTAAAGTGACATAATCTTTTAGTAATTTATCAAACTTAACTTCTATATCGTCAATTTTTGATGGGTTAGAGTTATATCTTTGGTGTTATCTATAATCTGTTGTCTTAAGTTCTGTTATTTTTTGCTGGAATTCTTAGAAAAAGAAATGTAATTTGTGTTAACGTTATTTGTTCTTCAAGCTGTAACTCCCAGTCTATGGAGATATTTGATACTGGCCCTGTTGCGCCACTATTGTCACTAGAGAATGATTCTGACTGGGAATTTGGGGTGATTTTCATTTCTTTTAGGGGGAAATAGATTTAATGTTCTCTGTGTCCCTCCTTTTTTATCTGTTTTTTGTTTTGTTAGACATCTTGTCAATTTTTTTTTTTCTCTTGAAGAATTCATTTCCAAGCTACATTCCCAATGCTTTCTTTAAAAAAAAGGAAATAGTGGTTTAAGTAAAGGTCTACTTACTCCATATATTTTATCAACCTTTTTGTGCAAGATTTATGGACTTTAGCTTATATTGTTCTTATAATTTTACATTCCCATAGAATTTTGAATAGGGCACAAATTATAATATTAATGCCTAGGGGTAGTACACAGGTCTTTCCTTATTTAAAGTTCTTTGAGTCTATTATTACCCTCTTAACAAGGGGTCACAATGTGTCTAACTTTTAAACCACTTTAAAAGATCCTATAATACGTAATTTGTTATTATTGTCCACGGAGTTGCTGGGAAGATATTACAGTTTATTTTTTGCCAAATAGTGAAATTATTCCCGCATTAGACAACTGCTATGACTTGGAGCTATTATCTAGATTGTCCACTGGAGCAATGCTCCAGGAAAGTATATACAACACTTTCCAGGCTTTCTGCCTGTTTCCTAATAACACAGATCTTTCTCAGAATGACTATTACCTGCCAAATCTCAAGATCAGTTATGGCTGGGTATAACAAGTCAATAAATATTCAGGTACAGGCTAAGGCTAAATATTTTCCTGTGGGCTTTCTGCTTGTTTCCAAGCAACTTTCCCATACCAGGAGTTCTGCTATAACTGAAAAAGGGAACACATTTATTTTAATAAAAAATACTCCAATGTCCTCAGCTCTCCGCTTGCCTTCTTGTATCTCTCACACTGCCGGGATATTTGTTCTGACTCCATGGAGTAAACCCCTAGGTCAACGGGTCTATGTAACCATTACTAGCTTTTTATCCTGCTGCTGAGTCTCTGTTGTGGCTGTATGCAAGAATTGAGTCTTATGCAAAAAGCGGCGCTCTGTGGAGACACAGCACTCACGGCTCAACACCTGTCACCCAGCGTCTCTAACATTGCTGGGATGTCTATCACTGCAAGGCGTAGAGGATCAGCGTATCAGTCCACTCTCCAGGAACATCAGACTAGATGGTGCTTTAGAGGAACACGCCGCCCAAGGAGAGTAAAGCTCTCACCTTCTCTAGCCAGTCTCTTCAACTTTCTTCTAGCTTCATGGCTCACAGCTCAGCGCCTATCATTCAGCGTCTCTCGCACTGTTGGACATCCGTTATCTTCAAATTTACTGTATGTTGACTGTAACTCTGCTCGCTCAAGAGATGCTCCCACTATACTTGTCGTCTTACTTAATTACCTCATTATTGTTAAATAGGCCCCTTGATTGTTGGCTTCCATGTGTATATGGCTTCTGAGATGTTAGTTGGTGAGCATACTGATATCTCTGGAGCCATGCACAAAAGGAAACCATTCATCCGTAATGCTAAAACAAGACAGTTTTGTGGCAGGATCTCATGAGTTGAGTGTCCCCCAAAATAAGCAAATTCAAAGCTTTTCTGTAATGGAAGACCATAGCTGAAATAAGATAATATAAGGAAGATAACTATATTACATTATACAAATAATAAGCTAACATGAGATGTGGATATGGTATATGTAACTAATATATTATCTAATATCAATTAATCAAAATAAATATTTTAAAATTTCTTATGGCTGAGACTTTACTTTAATTAATTTTACTTCATTCTTATTAATTAACACACTACATTTCAAAGTAACTTTGGGGGAATATTAATTAATTTCACAGCAGTGGCTTAGCAAATAATTATGATATTTTAAGAACAGAGATCTGTAATGTGTTCCTTAGCAACAAAAGAATATTGAAATAATTGAACGTTTGAAACAACTTGGAAAATCTCATCTGTTCATTTGAGATAAACTGTTATTTAAGTGTTGACTTCCCACTGGACCATCTGTTTCTTGCACAAATTTACCTCTCGGCTCTTACTGTTCTTCTAAAAATCTATATAAAATATAACTTAACTGACAATTTAACATACAGTTAAAAAATTACTTTTCCAGAAAAATTGCAACACATATGATTTGTTGGAGACATCAAAATGACCTATGAAATCCACACAGTATTTTTTGTAAAACACATATATAGCCATGGATTTATGGTAGTATAATTTACACCACAATTTGTGACGAACAAAGGACACTAATTTATTTATATTTTAAATATTTAAAAGTGGATGTATATAAAATATATGTTAGAATTTCACCGAATGATAATGTATAGTCTACTGTACTTTCCGTAACTTGATTAATATTTGTGAAAAATTTGCCTTTTTTTTGCGAAAAATCATACATATAAGCAATAATTTTATAATTACCTAGAGAAAATATTTTATTGATTTGTGATCAGACAGGAGAGAGCACCTTCCCTGGAATGGGGCCCCATGCTGGCAGGCATTTATATTACAGCATATGCTGAGATACAGGAATTAAGAAACATAGAGCCATTTAATTGAGCTATCACAAGTTACTGTAGCTGTAAATGAGGCTGCAAGTTGATTTGCTATTCAATTGGCGTCTCCAAATGGGTTACCGCCTTGAAAACTTTGAGATGGTTAAACCCGGAACTTACAACCTCCTGAAGCCTTTGATCTTTCAATTCCTCAAGAGTTACAATGGCTAAAATTGCAAATCGCTATTCAATTGCTCCAATTCCACAAGGCCACAGATGTTTACACCCGTAAATGGCAAATGAAGGAGAAAATTCTATGAGTGCTAGAGAGGACCCGAAAGGGGGTTAAACACCTGTTTGTAGCACTGTAAGTGCAAATAAAAAATCAATACTGTACTGTAAATAACAGGGAAAGTGATGATAGACATTAGAATTAACTGCACAACAGTCTCAAGCTCGGATATCGGCAGTAAATAAAATAGATGTTTATGCTTAATTTTGGGGTTAATTCGATCTTGGGTATCAATGAGTTAATACATATCAGGCCACCCATATGGACTAGAACAGTATTGGGATTCATTTTCATTATTCTGTATTTTGCAGTTTTGCAAGTCTGATCGCATAATGGACCCCCGAACCTAATTGATTGACATGTAACCTCCATGTTTTACTGCGTAATGATGGCGGTCTCATTTTAAATTGGCTGATTTGAAATGGGAGGTTACGTTCTTGCTTAATTGATCATGTTCTCGCCCAGAACTGCTACAAACCAGTGCATGGTTTACGGAGTCGACTTTGGGCCAGTAACTTGTGAATAGCTCCGGAATCGGAGACCAACAGGAGCCCGCAGCACACCCGCAGACATAAAGCCTGTATCCTGTGAGATGCGAGCTTGCAATTGAATCGGGCTCCTAGTTCCTAGAATGCTTGTCTGGCTGCTACGAGTTAGATTTTCTCATGCCCGATAAATATACTTAACTAGTGAATTGCCCGTCAAAAAATGACGACAAGGAAATTGTAAGTGAGCTAATGTTGTTTGTTTTATATAATGTGGCTGATTTATCGTTCTTCGTTTTCTATGTCATGCGACTTTTTCGGAATATCCGTAGCTGTTTGGTGGTGTTTTGCGTATTTATGGTGGTGTTTTACGTGTTTAGGGACCTTTAGCCTTGTTTTCGTTTTGTTCGGCGGCCATTTTTTCTCTCGCTTAGGTGATTTTCGGCTTTTTAAACTCCATTTTTTGGACTTAAATGGACGTGTAACTTCACTTTTCGAGGTGCTGGATGCCCCCCCTTGCTGTAAGTAAGCTTTTTATGTGCTTGTTTGTTGTGTTTATTTATTGTGTTTCTCATGTTTTCATGTGCGCCGTTTTCTGCAGTTTTTTGCGTGTTCGGAATGGGTCGTAGCTCGTCTCGTATTTTTTGCGAGGGCCGCAGGCTCACTGCGCGAGCCCGCAAGTGTGATCAACGCCTAGCATGCTCACAACTATATATGGGATTAATAAGGGAAATAAATTAAAATATTTCACCATTATATGTGCAGTTGACATAATCGCTGGGTATGAAAGATGTGAAAAATGAGTGTGGGTAACTTTGAGGTGACCATGGCTATAACATTTGTGCTGGAACCCAATATTTTTTGATTTTGGCTCTGAATTTAATTGTGTAATTTGTGCTGTAATTCAGAGGCCACTCAACATTAGATTGAAGTATTATAATGTTTATTAGTCAGGTGCCCAAAACATTCTGAGCTTGTCCTGATAAAGTTCAAGTAGGAAAAGACAGTCACCCAGTATTAAATACCCAGCACGTAGTGGGGTGACTATTTTGATAAGGTACAGTCAGGCCTACTGTCATGAGACGGGAACGGCAGGACCGGCATGCTCTGGAACTCCCAGTGGTTAGGTCCTTGTATAGGGTGGGGATAACGATCCCCAGTGACGGTAGCAGAGTACAGAAATTCTCTTTAGAAAATAGTGTAAATGCCTTATAAAATAGCTTCCTTGAACTAAAGGAGTACAGCTTATACGCTTGTAATCATGAACCAGAAATACTTTATTGGGGATGGATAAGATTTTTTATAGGAGACTGAACAAAAGGCCAATCAGACGTTAGACTGGAAACAAACAACACATCCATCATTCCTATCTCTAACTTCCCTCTCCCTTGAGGCTCTCCAGTTGTCCACTGATTAATCAAGGCATCAGGCTCAGAATGCTGATATCAGCGGGAGGGGGGTGGGGGATTCCCAAGTATGGCTGTGGTGCCAACAAGTCTCATAGGCACATCTCCCAACCAGGGCCAAGCAAGGAAAAGCAGTAAGGAAGCTTACCCAAGGCTTGGCTGGATCCTAGGCACTGAGTCAGGTACCTTGTCCATTCTCACACCTACATTAGACATCTTATAGTTTCTGAACATGCCTTGAGTACAAGCAATCAGGGGACTATGCTGCGTTAGACTCTCATACCTGAATGATGATGTCTTGATGATATGAAGTGAGGAAATCATGATGCACATTAGACTGACATCCAGCAGTTGTTGAACTTGTCCTCGTAATAATATTAGAAATCATCTTTGTGTTAAAATGGAAATTAATACCAGTTAGTAATGATACTATTTCCGTTACATAGAATAATCTATTTTTTCTTCTTCCTCCTCGAATTTCCTTACTTTATATATATTTTGTTTGTCTTTTCATCATGAAACACAACTGTGGAGTGGAGATTAAAGTATACCTGTTTTAATTAAAATAATACAATCACTTAAAGGACCACTCTAATGTTATATTTATGGTATGTTACTTTACTTGATATAGTGCAAAAATGGTTAGAAGTACTTAAACAGAGCCTTTCATGTTTAACTATTGCTTTCAAGGGCAGAAGGCCTTTTACTTTGTTCCTCAAACATAGGAGGAATGAAATAAACCGTGGATTCAATTCAACTGGAAATGACCATTCTACATAGCCACTTGACTATAGAATCAAATAGATGAGTAACTTCCAGTAGGATAACCCTCCTCCTCAAGCTACTGGCAGACTAGCCATTGTCGGTAGATGTACAACATCTGGCACCCTAGTTCCAACGTCTTAACAGATTTGTCAAACAAATAGTGGTTGGAGTGTGTGGGATCCTGTTATTCCGTTGAAGACAACGCCATCCGATCCTAAAAATGCAGAAACCATCCAGAAGCCCCCTCCAAAGAGCCCCAGCCCAAAAAAAAGTAACCAGGACAAGACAAACTTGAAGAAGGTGCTGACCACCAACTAACACCACAGTAACATATGGGCAACCCCAACAGCCACTGCAGGCCCCAAACCAGGCTCCTCCGTCCCCTCCAGATACACCCAACCAAACTTCTGTCCACCAAAGGATTGCAAGTGCTCCGAACTTGATAAAAGATGATGTGGAGTAAGAAATGATGGAATCAGTGGAAGTTCCTGCTGCAAATTTGTTTGGATTAAAGTAGGTGCCAGATGGACCATCCTTTGCTGGATAATCGGTGTTGCATAGTGAAGTATGTAATGAATTACAGTGGTCCTTTAAGTACAAATGTTACCCTGCCAGGATTACTTAAAGAAGACAAACCTAATTTGAATGTCTTAAAGAAAATTAATAAGAAAGATCTAAAATTTTCATTTTCAATGCAAAATTAAAAATGTAACATTGTGTGTGTTTTATTAAACGCAGTTTAATAGTATCATGATTGGTGACATATCTGTTCCACCTTAATGTAATCATTACTAGCTTGAGTATCTACAATTGTTAAGCTGTTGTTCGATGGAAACTCCTTTCAGTATCAACAAGACAAGTCATTGATTTTTTTTACAAGTTTTAAACCCGTCAGGGAGATTTTAACATTTCAGACTTTCCTCGGTAGTTTCACGCTCCTATTTAATTTGCAGAATTGCCTAATCTTCTTTTATTTGTAGAATAAGAGATAAAATACACGGAAAATAGATTTAGTGAGAGTAAATTAATTCAAACTGTCAGTTTTACAAAATAACATAGGCTGTAGCACTGCTCCTTAGTAATGTGATAAATCAGGTGGTATATTCAGCCCAGGTGTGCATCTAATCAGCTTTATAACCTAATTGAAATAAAGAAGAAAAATAATCTATTTTATTTAAACGCTATCTATTTTTCATGGCCTTCAGTGCAGGATGTATTTGTGGATGTTTTACCCATTACTGATAGTGTTTGTGTAATATTGAGGAGAATTGTAATGATTCTGGTTCAGCAAAATGCACCTGATAAAGCACATTAATAAAGTGTAAAAGCAGCAAATAATTAGAAACATATTGCTGAGGTTACAATGTCTGACAATTGCTTGAAAAGAGAAGTACGGAGAGTTTATTATATTTACCAAAGAAACAGGGATAATGTGATAGAACCTTGGCTATGTATTAGAATATAAATGTCCTGTAATATAGGCAATTTCTACAATTTTGCTGTTGTAGTCCAAACAGTAACTGTCATTCAGTCATGTCCGACTCTCAGTGACCTTATGGACTCCAGCACGCCAGGCACATCTTGTGTCAGGTTGTGCCAATTCAAAAATAAGGTATTCATGGCAAAGATACTGGAGTGGGTTGCCAGTTTCTTCTCCAGTATACCACAATTTGTCTGACCTCTCTGCAATGACCTGCCCATCTTGGTTGACGCTACAAGGTATAGCTCACAGCTTCACTGAGGTACACAAGACCCTTTCACGACAACACGGTAGTGATCCAGAAGGGGATTATTATAGTACAGAAGTATTATTATTATTATTACTATTATTATTATTCAGAGAACAATCTCAGGAACAGATCTTGTACTTAAAGGTATATGAAAGTCGGGTGGGTTATGAATGCATCTTGTAGAATGCATCATAACTCACCTAGCAAAAATGTTTGCATAAAAAAAATCCAGACATTTTTTGCAGAAAAGAGAAAAATGTGCTGGGGGTGATGTTGACACCCCCAGCAACTGAGATTTGCATATTGGATATCTAATTTTTAATTAGATATCTAATATGCAGCACATGCGCATGCTGATTAGCTAAAGGAAAGTGTCTGAAATTATGTGACTTCCCACAGCAGGGGAGACTGAAGGAGCTAACTGAGCATGTCTGCACAATTCACAGGCCAAAAAGAAACATTGTATAAGTTATGCTAATTATCCCTGGGAATTTCAGGGGACGTCAACATTGAGAGAAAACTCTTTGCAAAAGCAAGAAATTCAGCAAACATCAGGGTAACAGTTTAACTGTTTACTTTGGAATTTTTTCCTGCAAACAATTTTTTTTTAGACACTATAACTTCTCCTCTATCAGATGCATTAATAATTATTAATCTTTAACCCGGTGACAATCTGTATATTGGATATTATGAATTCCCTCTAATCCAAAATTCATAATATATTTATTAATATAAAACAAGCACAGTACCCTGTGAATTATGCTGGGTCACACAGAAACATGTAAAATGTAACCCTTTGGATAACATTGTGCAGCACATGGTGACCATAAACAAGTTAAATAACTCAAGTGACTGCTCCTAAAAAAATAACAGTTAGATTTATTGTAGAAAACTGCTGAGAGTCCCTTGGACTGCAAGGAGATCCAGTCAATCAATACTACAGAAAATGAAGCCAAACTGTTCCCTGGAAGGTTTGATCAAGAGGCCAAAGCTCAAATATTTTGGCCATATGATGAGATAGGATTCCCTAGAGAAGACTCTGATGCTGGGAAAGATTAAAGGCACAAGAAGAAGAGGACAGCAGATGGGATATGGAGCAAAGCAATGAATATGAACTTGATAGAGCTCAGAGGGGCAGTGGTTGACAGATGTGTATGGCATGCTGCGGTCCATAGGGTCATGGAGAGTCAGACACAACTGAAAGATTAAACAACAACAAAGGGTAGGGGCTTTGTATAACGTACATCCACTATGTTTGTTTTTTGAGTTATTGTATCAGATACAGTCACTAAGCTAAAACTGGATTTTTTAGATAAAACATAATGAAGCAATATATGTATATCATAAACAAATCTGTGTGAAAAATGTAACAATTACTGTAGACTACATATGTCGACAGATGTTTCCCAACATTGTGAAATTCTATGTATAAATCAGTATAGTATATATAGGCAAGGGCAAAGGAATAACAGAAAAATCTGGGGAAGTGGGGGGTGGGCGGGGATTAGGGTTTTAAAAAGATGAATATATAAGTAGTGACTGTTGCTGTTTGACAGTAAATGTGCAAAAGGAGAAATTGTCTGTTCTGAAATAAATGACCAAGGCAAGACATATACCTTGGGGTTTCAAATGTTTATATATATATATATATATATATATATATATATATATATATATATATATATATATATATTGTGGCAAACTGCCCTGCTTTTCTCTAGGTTTTCATACATACTGTATAACATCAACTCACAGAAGACTTCCCTCTTTTTACTGTTCCTTCGCCAGTGCTCTTTAACCTCTGGGCTCTCGGGATTCCCGGTATGTGCTTGTGGCTAAAGTCTACCACTAGTTTCTCCTCTCCAGCTTCAGAACTTGCCGCTCCAGCACTATTCAAGCAGCCTTTCTGGGTATCTCTGTCTCAGCTGAATTGCCTCCTCCTTGGACTCTCGCTGTAACTAACTTTCAACAGCCAGTCCCAGCCTGTCTACTGCTGCAGCACGTTGTGATGTAAGGGAGCCTTTGTGACAACTGCAGTGCTGGACTGGGCAAATATCAAGCATCAGGCCCACACACCCATCCTCCTGGTCTCTCCCACATTTCATACATTTTACATATTTCACATGTATATATATATATATATATATATATATATATATATATAGTATACACACACATGTTTAGTGTATGGTGAGCAAAAGAGCAAGGGAAGCCCTCCATTGTACATTTGTAAGCCCATATGCAAGTCTAAAAAAAAGTTCAAAAACGTATATTTTTCTCTCAGGATTCCCAGAAATACAGTCATTGCACTGCACTCTGAGCCACTAGGCGGGGACATGCAAATGAGAAGACAAAGTATCTTGTTGTGGAAAACTCAGTCTCACAAAATCTAATGCACAAACCAGAACCAACCTTGCACTGATGAGAGCCATTAAGCTTGAAACAGTACTGCATGTGAATGAGTTCTTCGTTTGTGTAAAATCCAAACCTTTGCTTAAAAGCTATATATATATAAGTGAGCATATATCTGCTTTTACTCATAAGTGCAGCAATCTACCTTCTGCCTTCTTCAACACAAAGAAAAAAATATATAACACAAAGAAATGTAATTAGAATATAAAACTTTATACTTTTCTTCAGTAAAGCTTTACAAATGTTGTATGAGCCATAATAAATGTGCTTTATTTTACCCTCTCAGAGGCACTTACATGTTTTTCAATAATACGAAAAAAGGAATTGAACAAAAAAAAATCCATATTTCACGATGCAGAAACTTTAATAGCCATTATCTGGATACAAATTGTAGCTATTATATTAAACTATTTCCAATATTTCTATGTAAAAGAAAATGACCTTGTCTTTTCAGACTCAAGTTAAAATAATACAATATGTATTATTATTTTTACAATAGCATAGCTTGTAACTAAAAATTTGTTTTTTTTTACTTTTCTAAACTTTATGAGGAGCTTAGCTCCCTATTGCGATATGGATGTTGTGGTGTTTTGAATTTTTTACATAATGTTCCTAATCCATTGAGCGGTCTGTGTTCCTGTTTAATCCAGCACAATCCTTAGCATAAATAACTTCTAAGCATACCAGAAGTTATATGACTACATTGAATGCAACGCAATGCAAAAATAAAAATATAAGGCGTTTCGCCACTATGGAAATGGACCAGTGGTTAAAAATGAATGCCAGTATATAATGCCTCAACATATGCCTTCCCTGATAAAATCACACCAGGGAAGGGGTTACAAGCTAAATATGGTGTAGAACGCCATATCTTTCGATAACAGCCACCATTGTGCCGGGGAGGGATTAATTGAAAAAAAAAAAAACATAGCTGATTGATATCTTTTGGAATACCCATTAAGTTGCATTTCAAATGAGATCTTTATAACAAAATGATGCTTAGCATAACAGTAAACAATACAATTGTAATCTCACCGGGAAGAATGGCAAATAACATTATAGAGTTGAACAATGACATGCAAGTCTCTGAAAGATAAGACAACATGAATGGTGGAAGATCCAATCATGAGAATCACATTTACGGATTGGTCAGGCAGGAGGAGGAGGAGTCACATATGTAAATATGCTTCCTGGTGTAAACCAGTAAGGCGTAGTACTGTGATAACCAGAGAACAATAGAAAACTATTTTAGCAGAGATTATACCTTTTTAACGACTATCTGACTAGGCCTGTATTCCAAGCTCTCAAGGCTATAACCCCTTTATCAAAGCAAGTTTATAAATGAAATCTGGAATCAGTGCAGTAGATATAGTCGTAGACAAGATTCAACCATAGACAAGATTCACACTTTCAGTGGGGAATGGATGTTTTTGATCGATTGAGTGTGAAAAGCGTTTCCCATAGTAGAAAGCAAATTTTAATGGTAGAGTGCAATGTTATTGAAAGTAACAGTTTAGACCATATCCTAAAGTCCCAAACAAAGTAGTGAATTGTAAGCTTGAGAACCTTTATGTCTTTGTTTGTAACTTTTATTCCCATATGTTTATTAAAATTGTCTATTAATTAATAAGCTTTTTATGCTCATCGAAGTAAAAATCTCCCATTGCATTTATTATAAAATGGTGCTTTTATGTGTCCCTTTAGTAATCACGGAATCATTAATGTGCATGATTTTCTTTAATAATAGAGCAAATTATATGTTATTACAGAGTGCGCCATGCATTTGGCTTTCAGAAGCAGTTCTAATTTATCAGAGCAGAGATAAAGTGACACAATTATTGTAAATCTGCACAAAGAACAAGTATGGAAAATTGCTTTATCTGGGGCTTTGTTATCAAATAGTCATGTACTTACAGGTGATTGAGATGATACAGGACAGGGAAAGGATGCAGAATCCATTAAAGTGGAGATCCAAATATGGTATAATTTTATACTCTAAGCAAGAAGAAGTACTTGAACATTATTAAAAAAAATGCATTAATTCTTATAGGAAAAGAACATTACATTTCCCCATTCTGACCTGATAGATTTTTCTTTTTCTTCTTTTTTTAAATTTATCACGCATACAAAAAACAAAACAATAACAAATAACCAAAATTACAATCTCATATATACCAGGCATGGACTAGATAAAACACATGTTCTTTCATACCTAGCTATGACCTGTTTAGTTGGAAAAGAGAAAAGTTGACATCCAAGAGTCTACACTGGCTAGGAGAGAGACTAGTTTAACCTTAAATGCAATGTAGCATATAATAAACCCACAAATTTCCATTTGCTAATATCAGAGCTTTTTAAGAATAATGAATGATCTATCGATACTAATTCAATTAATCTATTACATAGTTACATAGGCCCTCATTCAATTGCGATTTGGCCAATTGAATAGGGGTCTAAATAAGCACATAACATATTTTTTTAAAATAAGTTTTTAGTTAGTGAAATCCTTGCTTTTGGATAAATATGTTATGTGCTTATTTAGACCCCTATTCAATTGGCCAAATTGCAATTGAATGAGGGCCAAAGTAATTTAGGTGGAAAAAAGACTTCCTGACCCAGATACTGGCGATCGGATTCCTCTCTGGATCAATACTCCCTCTCTAATTATCCAGGATAGCCCTGCATGTCCTTTTAATTTAAAAAAAATATATACAATCCCTTTTTAAAGTTGTCTATCAAATCCGTTGTCACCACCTCTTTTGGTAGAGAATTCCACAGATTAACCACCCTTACTGTGAAGAACCCTTTTCTTTCTTTAAGGTGAAATTGTTTTACTTCTAATCTCAAAGGATGTCCCCTTGTTAGTTAAAAACCTCTTGGCACAAAAAGTTCGCTTGACAAAGTCTTGTATCAATCCTGGATATATTTATATAAGGCAATCATATCCCCTCTTATTTCGTGCAACAACTTATTTTATCTCTAACCAAGTTGGAATTGCTGGGTTTTTCCATTTGTTTGCCACCAGCAATTAAGCAACCAATAAGATATGGCAAACAATGCCTATTTCTTTATTTGTCAGATAAGAAGGGCCGATATGAAATAGTATGAGTTCTGGAGATAAGGACAGATCCTTTTTAATAATTTTTATAAAGTTACAAGACTACCACATATGTAGATTCGTCCCTTTCTCATGACATCCCCTCCAGCATAAGTTAGCGTGTGTGTCGGTGGTTACTTTATCAAAAAATCCTGGTACCAAGTCTTTGATTTAGTTTTAAATATGTTTCTCTTAAGTGGACACATTTGATATTTTTCTCCCAGCTTTTACCTAAGTCTCTCTCCCATTTCATCATGGGGGAAGTTTTTTTGTTCCTCTATGCCGGCTCTAATAGTTTTTAAACATTTAAAAATAGTGTAATTGTAGCATGTAATGCACATACTTTCAAAATAAGTAAGATCTATTGTTTTTATTAAATTTAATTGGGATTTAATAATTGCATGTTTGAGGGAAGTATAGCTCAACCAGAACAGAGCTGGGACGAAATCTACTCCTAAGTGGGTAAATCCGTTTAAATTCCAGTAACACTCATAATTCTCTTTTAATTTAGTTTAATTTAAGTTTAATATATTTGTATTAGAAGAATTGAATTTATAGTCAGAGACTTGGCTGTATGTAAAACAAGTACTTGAACGTTGTAAAAAAAAAAAAAAAAACATTTACACTTTGACCTGACAGATTTTTCAATCTACCCATGGGACGTGGTTGAAAAGTTTTGTTAATGAGAGATCAATGCATTAATTATTCATAAATCCATTCATTGCTTTCTCTGCAGTTGCCTGGGTCTGGGCATGCCTCGTATTTCTTTTTTTGTGTGGCTGACTGCACCAAAAATTATTCTTAAAGAGCTTATCAATAATTAAATGCAAAGGTAAGAATCTTGTTTTGTGGGTGGTACAGAAGACAGACAGCTTAAAATGGCAAACGGCAATCCTAATTTGCTATTTTTTTTATATTATAAAATTGATAATCTACTTGTTATTATTGAGAGTTTTAAATCTGACCAAGTTTGGAGCCTCCACTGTGTCAATTTAAATACAGACTCCAACAGCCTTATTAAATTGTGATTCGGTCAATTTAAAAGGGCTCTATTTAAGCACATAGCCTATTTTTTTACAGAAGTTTTTAGTTAGTGAAGACCTTGCTTTTGGATAGAAGTTCACTAACTAAAAACTTCTCTAAAAAATAGGCTGTGTGCTTAAATAGAGCTCTTTTAAATTTACCGAATCGCAATTTAATAAGGCTGCAAGTTTTTAAGGGATATATAACCTGCATTTGAGGATTTAAGCTGTGACAACACCAGATACCTCTAATAACAGGCAATGTTCTGGAAGCAAGTCCGGATTGCTTGACATTTCATTAAATCCATCAGGACACATTAAATAAGCAAGGAAAATCCATATAACCTTCTCTGAGACAACTCAAATCACACAATTCTTCAATTTTCCATCTATCTTAAAGAAGTGTAAAATGCCAGGAGGAGATTGTGGAAGATTGATATCTACAATACATTTTTTTTTGTTTTTCGCCTAGACTGTAAAAATGTTTTCAGAGTTAAATTGATTTGTTAACCTTGCAAAAATGCATAAAGCTTGACAAAGTGTCATTGTATGGTAATAAAGTGTGTCATTGGCTCAGAACAATTATTATTCTAATAACTTACATTGGGGGAAGTTTACTTACATTATATATATATATATATATATATATATATATATATATATATATAGCTAAATACATACACTGTATATTTGTATATATATTTTTATTTATATATGTTTATATGTATATATATATATAAATATATATATATATATATATATATATATATATATATATATAGTTGAATAATCAGAGTATTGCAGTGAATAGTGATACCTTTTTTATTGGACAAACATATTCATAATAAAGCGACGAGCTTTCGAGAGATAATGCCTCTCTGTATCAAGTCAAAAAGCAATACTGATACAAGTATGAACTAAAAACAGCAAACAGAAAGAGATGGAAAAAAAATGGAAAAACAAGAAAGACAAAATTCATTCTTTCTTGTTTTTCCAAAAAAAATTTCCCCCATCTCTAGTATCAAATGTTGAAATAGGGCAACCTTTGGGAAACAGTGATCACAACACAGTCTCATTTGAGATTAAATTAAATTTTTTTTTTAAGGGGCCAAAAAAAAATCTGAATTTTAAGAGGGCAGATTTTAATGGTCTAAGGGCAAAAATACAAAGTATAGACTGGGACAGAGAACTGACAGTTAAAAGTAAATGGGCAATGTTCAAATCTTTACTAAATAAACATACTTATCATCATATACCATGTGGGGGAAAAGTAGAAGAAGTAAATAACAACCAATGTGGCTTGATAATGATTTAAAGATGAAGATGAGAAGTAGAAAACAGGCATTTAAATTATACAAACAAGATGGGACAGAGACTGCTTTACGGGAATACAAGGAAATCAACAAGGCAGCAAAAGGGCTATTAGACTGGCTAAAATAGAAAATGAGAAGTCAGTTGCAATGGAAAGTAAGACTAACCCTAAAATATTTTTTAAATATATTAATGGGAAGAAGGTCAGGAAGGAAGCTATAGGAACATTACAATGTGACACAGGCCATCCGATAATTAGTGACCAGGAAAAGGCAGATGAGCTAAAAAGGTTATTTTCTTCGGTTTACACAAGGGAGGTACCAGTGGTTGGGACACTGCAACATAATGGGGCTACACTGCCTTTGCCAAATAATTGGTTAACACAGGAAGTAATCCAAAAGAGGCTGGAAAAAATAAATGTTAATAAAGCCTCAGGTCCTGATGGAATACATCCAAGGGTACTGAGGGAACTGGGTTCTGTAATAGCCAAACCATTATATTTAATTTTTCAAGATTCACTCAACACAGGGTCTCTACCAGATGACTGGAGAAAAGCTGATGTGATACCTATATTTAAGAAGGGATCAAGAGCAAATCCAGGGAATTATAGACCAGTGAGCCTCACTTCTGTAGTTGGGAAAGCTTTTAGAAGGGTTAATAAGGGACAGAATACAAGAATATGTCTTTTTAAACAGGATTATAAGTAGGAATCAACACAGATTTATGAGGGATAAATCATGTAAAAAAACAAATTAGTTTTTGTGAAGAGGTTAGTATGAACTTGGATCAGGGCAACTCAGTGGATGCATTTTTTTTGTTTTGCAAGGTTTTTGATACAGTGCCACATGGGAGACTATTGAGAGCTGACTAAAAGACAGGAAGCAAAGGGTTGTGGTAAATGGAACATACTCGGATTGGACTAATGTGATAAGTGGGGTTCCTCAGGGTTCAGTATTAGGTCCTCTTCTTTTTAACATATTTATTAATGACTTAGAAGTAGGATTGGAGTGTGGCGTCTCCATTTTTTCGCTGACGACACAAAGTTGTGCAAGGTAATTAAATCAGATAATGATGTACTTTCCCTCCAAAGGGATTTGCATAAATCAGAGAAATGGGCAATAAAAGGGCAGATGAGATTTAGTACAAAAAAATGTAAACTTATGCATCTGGGAAGGAAAAATAGGCATACAATTTATTATTTTATTAGAGCAAATCTAGTTTTATCAGATATTGAAAGGGATTTGGGAGTGCTTTTGGACAACCACTTAGGTAACAGTGCTTAATGGGCACCACTTCATTAAAATGACATTTTAGAGCTGGAAAAAGTTCAGAGAAGGGCAACAAAACTAATAAGGGGAATGGAGGGGCTAAGTTATGAAGAAAGACTAACCAAATGAAAATTATTTTCTCTAGAAAAAAGGCGTCTAAGAGGAGATATGATTTCCTTAAATAAATATATCCAGTTTCTAAACAAGGCTTTGTCAAGTGAACTTTTTGTGCCAAGAGGTTTACAACTGACAAGAAGACATCCTTTGAGAATAGAATTAAAAAGATTTCACCTTAAAGAAAGAAAAGGGTTCTTCACGGTAAGGGTGGTTAATCTGTGGAATTCTCTACCAACGGAGGTGGTGACAGCGGATTTGATAGATACATTTAAAAAGGGATTGGATATATTGTTAAATAAAAAGTGCATTCAGGGCTATCCTGGATAATTAGAACGAGAGTATTGATCCAGGGATGAATCCGATCACCAGTATCTGGAGTCAGAAATTAATTTTATATTTTTTTCCCCTTTTGAGACAATTGGCAAAGTTTCACTGTTTTTTTTTTCTCTTTGCCTTCCTCTGGATCAATGAACAATTAACAATTAATCCGCATATTGCAGATCAGAGGAGCTCTAAAAAGGTTGAACTTAACGGATTAAAAATATTTTTTCAACCTCAATTACTATGTAACTATGTAATACATATCACTGAACTCGCATGGACTGGAATAGTTTATTGATTGTTTATATTGCAACATTTCTCGATTGCAAGTCTGATCGCAAATCAGACTTCTAAACACTAATTGATTGTCATGATGACTGATGACGGATGTCATGATGATGGTCTCATTTACTATTGGTTGTGTCTAAATTTTAATTTACAGGCTTGTTTGATTGATCATGATTGTGTCCTGCAATGCTACATATGGAAGCATGGTTAACGGTATTGGATTTCAGCCATGTAGACATACGGTTGGTATGAAGGCAACTGTATCGTGGAATTTAATGAGGCCCTTTGTTTCTTTCAAATGCTCAACTGAACAGTCCATCCACTGCAGTTTCAGCTGAGCTAATCAAAACTCCTCCAGGAGTTAACTCTTTCAGAATTGTAATTTAACCAGTTAGGGATTAGGAGTTATATATGGTCTCCTGTACTTGATAAAAAATAGTGGAAATTACTAGAACATTTGAAAGCTGCTATAACTTTTCAATGGCCTTTTGTGATTTTAATGAGCTGATTTAAATGTCCTTGTTAGTCCTGTTTCATATATACTTTACCATGATATTTAGAAAATGCTGTTTATATCTATAATCCATGAGGTGGTGGGAAAGTAAAGGGCACCTGGACTTGTGTATTAAGTATTTGTAAATGTCTCTTCTGCTTAATAATTTGTTCCAGAAACATCAATTTAATCTGCAGCTCCCACTCTCAGTGTCTCACAGAACACTGCGTGGGTTTAATGCTGCTTTCAGTAATGGGATTTGAAGAATGTTACTAAAAAATGTAGAAAAAAGTTAATAAAAGTTTATACCATTTTTTTTTACATAACAATTGGGTAATTGTGGAAGTAAACCTGAAAACTTCGGGTGTTATTTTAGTAGTTCATTATAACTGAATACATTGTATTAGCCAATATTATAATTTTTTTAAATCTCTAATACTGGATATATACTTTTTTTTCTGAGAAATACCTGCTATATGTTAATTAAGGGTAAGATGTTCATACAGTAATTATATAAATGGGGAAAAATGTATGAGCTGAATAATAATATTGTTGTTGTTTAGTTGTTCAGTCGTGTCTGACTCTCTGTGACCCTGTGGACCACAGCTTGCAAGGTACATCTGTCAGTCAGTGTCCACTCCATTGCTTCATTGACTTCATCTATCCATCTCTGCCTCCCTCGTCGCCTTCTTCATGTGCTTTCAATCTTTCCCAGCATCAGAGTCTTCTCAAATGAATCCTGTCTTCTCATGATATGGACAAAATATTTGAGCTTCAGTCTTATGATCAAATCTTCCAGTGAACAGTTTGTCTTGATTTCCTAAAGTACTGATTTATTTGATCTTCTTGCAGTCCAAGGGACTCTAAGTAGTTTTCGTCAACACCACAATATAGAAGTGGTTAATTTAAATGTGTAAATTCCACTAAATTGCATATTTAGTATTATTGAAACACTACATAGATTCTCAATAGATGTCTGTACGGCTTGCATTTGATTGTAAGCTTCATTGAGAACATTATTCAGTTTTTATTAGTATCCTTTATTTGTAACACGCAAACATATTCTGTAGAGCTGTACAGGGGTAGAGTACACAATATTACATACAGAGGTAGAGTACACAATGAAAACCACAATATTAACAAATGGCAAACAGTGATGGGCCCTGTCTTTGAGCTTAAAATCTTACATACATGGTGCTTTATTACAAAGCACCTTAAAAGATAGAAAACGCGCAGACTTAAAAGACTTATATTAACACCTTTAGGACCAATTAATAGTGTAATGAAGGAAACCTCATGTAGTAATGTTATCAAACAGCCAAGTACCTCAAAGGCTTCCATATCAGTTGGCTGACTTCTAAATCTAATTGCAACTGTATAGAGATGTGTAAATGCTGGTGCCTTATCACATAAATAGTTGTTGGAATGTTAAATATTTTGAGGCTTGCCCAGCGAGACCCACAATGAGCGCCTGCAGCCCGTACGACTTTAGGCTGCAATGAGCGCCTTCAGCCCATAGCTCAATGCAGTGATCACGATCAGCACCGTAGAATGTAGATGGAACTTCGGGCCTCGCAAACATTTAAACAACCGAATCACCGAACTGAAAAGAGCACCAAACAAAAACAAATATGCCTCAAAATAACTTCCACACTCACACAGCACAGGGGGAGAGCCAGGGAAGCATATTTGGCATTTTTCCTGACCAAAAATTGGTTAAGCAAGAAAAAAAATGGCAGCCGAAAAATAGTAACAGGATGAAAACAAGGCTGAAGGCAGTAAAAAAAAGAGTCCAAAGCCAGTGACACTGAACACAAGACAGTAACACTTAATCCAAGACAGTAACATTTAAACCAAGGCAGTAACACCTAACCCAAGGCAGTAACACTCGTCGCGAGGCCCCTAAACTCCACGGCGGGGGGGGGGGGGGGGGGCTCGCGATGAGTGCCGAAGGTGCTCAAGCATGAGGACAATAAGGAACACAGGGGGAGAGGCTTGCAATTAGCACCTTCGGCAACAAATGGTGAAGACATACTAAAATAATTTCCACCTCCTTCCGTACTTCTCTCAATTTTGGGCACCACTTCATAAAAAGGACATTTTAGAGCTGGAAAAGGTACAGAGGAGGGCAACAAAACTAATAAGAGGAATGGAGGGGCTAAGTTATGAAGAAACACTAACCAAATGAAACTTATTTTCTCTAGAAAAAAAAAAATTGTCCAAGAGGGGATATGATTACACTATACACATATATCCAGGGTCAATACAAGGCTTTGTCAAGTGAGCATTTTATGACAAAAGGTTTTCAACTGACATGAGGACATCCTTTCAGGTTAGAAGTAGAAAGATTCCACCTTAAAGAAAGAAAAGGTTCTTCACAGTAAGTTAATCAGTGGAATTCTCTACCAAAGGCAGTTTTGATAGATAGCTTTAAAAGGGGATTTGCTATATTCTTAAATAAAAAGGGCATTCAGGGCTATCCTAGATAATAAGAGAGAGAGTATTGATCCAGGGAGGAATCAGATCGCCAGTATCTGGGGTCAAGAAGGAATTTTATATTTGTTTCCCCTTTTGAGAAAATTGGCAAAGTTTCACTTGTTTTTTTTTTTCTGTTTGCCTTCCTCTGGATCAATTAACAATTAATCTGCATATTGCAGATCAGAAGAGATCTAAAAAGGCTGAACTTGTTGAACTAAAAGTCTTTTTTTTTCAACCTCATTTACTATGTAACTATGTCACAGAAAAACAACATAAAAACTGTGGGAAAAATTGGATCCTTTGCTGATTGTGCCATGCAGGTAAATAGGATATAAATGAGTTAATGGTGAAATAATAACATACAATGCATAGTGGAGATAGTGTTGTGCTAAGGTCCCTAGGGGAATTGGACATGACTAAATAACAACAAAAAAACATGGATCTGCACAGAAATAACATCAGCCCTCTTGCATGAACTTTACCCAGCAGGACATGTTTGTATAAAAATATTACATTTTATATATTAATAATTTTCAAACGAGTTTGTGTGTAATGCAAAATTGCAGCCTTGAAAATTACAACAGTTGCAGAGCGATTAAAAGCAAGTACATGGCAGAAAGCCAAAATGGTAAATTATGATTAGTTACAATGCATGAGGCTGTAAATCTGCAGAATTGCAACAGTTACAGAAAGATTAAATTGTATCATGGGGGGGTGGGTCTCTTTTGCTGTGGGTGAGGGTTGAGGAAAACAAGGGGGAGAAAGAGAAGGGGGAAAAGACACAGGAGAGGGGGGGCAGACATAGGGGAGAGGAAGACACAGGAGAGAGGGTGAGGAAAGCACATGGGAGGGCGTAAGGCACAGGGGAGAGTGGGGATGAAGACACAGGGGAGAGGGGGAGGAAGACACAGGGGAGAGGGGGAAGTCACAGGGCAGAGGGAGAGAAAGACACAGGGGAGACGGGGAGGGGGAGGAAGACACTGGGGAGGAGGGAGGAAAACACAGGAGAGAGGGGGAAGAAGACACAGGGGAGATGGGGAGGAAGACACAGGGGAGGAGAGAGGATGACATGAGGGGAGAGGGGGAGGAAGACACATGAGAGGGAAGAGGGGGAAAGATACAAGGGGAGAAGGGGGAAAACATAGGGGAGAGGAGAGGGAGAAGAGACACTGGGAAGGGGAGAGGGGGGAAAAGACACAGGGGAGTAGACAAAGGGTAGGAGGGGGGTTAAGACACAGGGGAGAGTGGGGAAGACACAGGGGAGAGGGGTTAGGAAGATACAGGGGAGAGGGGAAGGGAGATAAAAACACAGGGGAGATGGGACGAAGACAAAGGGGGGGAGGGAAGGAATACACAGGGGAGAGGGGGGTGGAAGACACAGGGGAGGGGGAGGAAGACACAGGGGAGAGGGGGGGAGAAACAGAGGAGAGGGGAGGGGTAGGAAGACAGGGTAAGGAAGACACAGGGGAAAGGGGGAGGAAGACACATGGGAGAGGGTGAAGAAGACTCAGGGGAGATGGTGAGGAAGGCACAGGGGAGGCGAGAGGACGACACAATGGGAGAGAGGGAGGAAGACACAGGAGAGGGGGGAGGGGGAGAGACACAGAGGAGGAGAGAAGGGGGAAACACATAGGGGAGAGGAGAGGGGGAGGAGACACAGGGAAGGGGAGAGGGGGAAAAAGACACAGGGGAGAAGACAAAGGGTAGGGGGGAGTAAGACACAGGGGAGAGCGGGGAAGACACAGGGGAGAGGGGTTAGGAAGATACAGGGGAGATGGGGAGGAAAACACAGGGGAGATGGGAGAAAGACAAAGGGGCGAGGGGGAGGAAGACACAGGGGAGAGGGGGAGGTAGACACAGGGGGGAGGGGGGAGAAACAGTGGAGAGGGGGAGGGGGAGGAAGACAGGGAAAGGAAGACACAGGGGAAAGGGGGAGGGGGAAAGACACAGGGGAGAGGAGAGAGGGGAAGAGATATAGGAGAGGGGGAAGAGACACAGAGGAGTGGAGAGGTAGGAGGAAGACACAGGGGAGAGGGGGGAAGTCACAGGGAAGAGGGGGAGGAAGACACAGGGGAGAGGGGGAGGGGGAGGAAGATACAGGGGAGATGGGGGAGGAAGACACAGGGGAGTGAGGAGGAAGACACGGGGGAAAAGGGGGAGGAAGACACAGGGAAGGGGGAGAGAGGGGTGGGAACATAGAGGAGAGGGGGAAGAGACACAGAGGAATGGAGAGGTGGGATCAAGACACAGGGGAGAGGGGGAGTCACAGGGAAGACTGGGGAGTAAGACACAGTGGAGGGGAAGGAAGACACAGGGGAGAGGGGGAGGAAGACACATGGGGGAGGGGGATGAAGATGAAGGGGAGATGAGGAGAAAGACACAGGGGAGAGGAGGAAGGGGAGAAAGACACAGGAGAGGGGAGATGATGACACAATGGGAGAGGCAGACGACAACACAGAGGAGGGGAGAGGAGGGTAAAGAAACGGGGGGAGAGACACAGGGGATGGGGAGAGACACATGGGAGGGGAAAGGTGGGGGGAACAGACACAGGGAAAACGACACAGGGTAGGGGAGGAAGACACAGGGGAGAGGGGGAGGGTAACACAGGGGAGAGGGGAAGAGGGGAGACATAGGGGAGAGGGGGAGGAAGACACAGGGGATGGGGAGAGGGGGAAATACACAGGAGAGGGGAGAAGGGGGAAAAACACTGGGAGGGGAGAGGAGGGAAGAGACGCAGGGAAGGGTAGAGGGTGGGGGAAGAGACACAAAGGAGAAGACAAAGGGGTGAGGAAGGAAGACACAGAAGAGAGGGGTAGGGGGAGGAAGACACAGGGAAGAGGGGGTGGAAGACTCAGGATAGAGGGGGAAAGGTGAAGAAGACACAAGGGGAGAAGACACAAGGGGAGAAGGGGGAAACACACTGGGAGGGGGAGGGGGAAAGACTCAGGGGAGGGGAGGGGGGAAGAGATAGAGGATGGGGGAAGAGACACAGGGGAGGGGAGGGAAGAGACACAGAGGAGTGGAGAGGTGAAAGGAAGACACAGGGGAGAGGGGGGAAGTCACATGGAAGAGGGGGAGAAGGACACAGGGAAGAGGGGGAGGAAGACACAGGGAAGATGGGGAGAAAGACACAGGAGAGAGGAGGGTGACACAGGGGAGAAGGAGGAGTAAGACACAGGAGAGGGTAGAGGACAACACAGGGGAGGGGAGAGGGTGAGGAAGACACAGGGGATGGGGAGAGGGGGAAATACACAGGAGAGGGGAGAAGGGGAAAACACACTGGGAGGGGAGAGGAGGCAAGAGACACAGGGGAGGGTAGAGGGTGGGGGAAGAGACACAAAGGAGAAGACAAAGGGGTGAGGAAGGAAGACACAGAAGAGAGGGGTAAGGGGAGGAAGACACAGGGGAGGGGAGAGGAAGACACAGGGAAGAGGGGGTGGAAGACTCAGGATAGAGGGGGAAAGGCAAAGAAGACACAGGAGGGGAAGCCCCAGGGGGGGAAGACACAAGGGGAGAAGGGGGAAATACACTGGGAGGGGAGAGGAGGGAAGAGACACAGGGGAGGATAGAGGGTGGGGGAAGAGACACAGAGGAGAAGACAAAGGGAAGGGGAAGGAAGACACAGAAGAGAGGGGTTGGGGAGGAAGACACAGGGGAGGGGGAGAAAGAAACAGGGAAGGGGGAGGGGGAAAGACACAGGGGAGGTGGGAAGAGATGGAGGAGGGGGGAAGAGACACAGGGGAGGGGAGGGAAGAAACACAGAGGAGTGGAGAGGTGAAAGGAAGACACAGGGGAGAGGGGTGAATTCACATGGAAGAGGGGGAGGAAGACACAGGGAAGAGGGGGAGGAAGACACAGGGAAGATGGGGAGAAAGACACAGGGGAGAGGAGGGTGACACAGGGGAGAAGGGGGGGTAAGACACAGGAGAGGGTAGAGGACAACACAGGGGAGGGGAGAGGGGGAAGAGACACAGGAGGTGCAGGGGGAAGAGACACAGGGGAGGTGTGGGGGGGAAGAGACACAGGGGAGGTGCGGGGGGAAGAGACACAGGGGAGGTGCGGGAGGAAGAGACACAGGGGAGGGGAGAGGTGGAGGGGGAAGAGACACAGCGGAGTGGGGGAAGAGACATAGGGGAGGATGGAGGAGGGAATTGATACAGGAAAGGGGAGAGGTGGGCAGAAGAGACAGAGGGAAGGGGGGAGAGACACAGGGGAGGGGGTAAGAGATGCAGGGGATAGGAGAGGGGGAGGAAAACTCAGGGGAGAGGGGAAAAAGATACCGGGGGGGGGGGGAGGAATACACAGGGGAGAGGGAAGGGGGGAAAAAGACACAGGGGAGAGGGAGAGGGGGAGGAAGACACAGGGGAAGGAAGGGGGGGCAAAGGGGGGGAGAGGGGGAATAGACACAGAGGTGGCACAAGGGGGGAAGAGACACAGGGGAGAGGGAGGGAAGAGACACAGGGGATGGGGGAAGAGACACAGGGAAGAGTAGAGGGGGGATGAGACACAGGGAAGGGGAGAGGGGAAGAGACACAGGGAAGGGGAGAGGGGGAGAGACACAGAGGAGGGGAGAGGAGGGGAATAGACAATGGGGTGGAGGAGACACATGGGGAGGGTGGGGAAGAGACACAGGGGAGTGGGAAGGGAGAAAGAGATACAGGGGAGAGGAAAGGGAGGAAGACACACAGGGGAGAGGAAGGAAGAGATGCAGGGGAGGGAAGGGGGAGAGACACAAGAGAGGGAGAGGGGGGAGGTAGAGAAATATTATACCGTCATTTTTGACGGGCAATTTACTAGTATATATCAACTATAATAGTTTTGGTAATTGTGAGTTTGACTTTAATGCTATGTTACTGACAACTCCTGTGGCCCGCAATTTGCGGACTTGACAAGGCCCGCAACTTAGAGGATGGAGAGAGGCTCGCAATGAGCGCCAAAGGCACTTATCGTGAGGCACATAACGCAGTTGTGCATGCGCATTGTGTCGTGAGCCACACATGTGCATTACGCGGCGGGGTAGCACCTGCATACTGCATGATTTGAGAAGCGCATTCACCTTGCGAGCTGGGGAAGCGCATGCGCAATGCGCGGCATCAGCTTCACATGCGCATTATGCAGTGGGGAAGCGCATGCACACTGCACAGCTCGGGGGTCCCGCATGCGCAATGGAGATGGAGAAAAGAGACACAAGAGGGAGAGGGATGGGGGAAGAGACACAGGGGAGGGAGACGGGGGAAAAGACACAGGGAAGGGAGCGGGAGGAAGAGACACAGGGAAAGGGAGAGGGGGGAACAGACACAGGGGAGGGAGAGGGGGGGGAGACACAGGGGAACGAGAGGGGGGAGCAAGATACCCAGGGTAGGAAGAGGGGGGGGAGACACATGGGACAGAAAGGGGTGGGGAAGAGACCCAGGGTAGGCAGAGGGGAGAAAAGGAAGAGGAAAGGAGGAACAGGAGAGGGAGAAAGGAGCCACAGGGGAGGGGGGAGAGACAGGGGAGGGAAGAGAGACAGGGGATGGAGAGAGACAGAGAGAAGGGAAAGGGGGAGAGACACAGAAGAGAGAGACGGGGTAAGAGGGGGAGGGAGAGAAGGAAGAGACAAAGGTGAATGGATGGAGAAGAGACACAGATGAGGGAGGGAGGGGACAGACACAGGGGAGGGAGAGAGGGGAAAGGAGACACAGGAGAGGGGGGAAGACACAGGGGAGAGGGGAGGAAGACACAGGAGAGGGGGGAAGACGCAGGGGAGAGGGGGAGAGGGGAGGAAGACACAGGGGAAGGGGGGAGCCATAGGAGAGACGGGGAGGATGGGGAAGAGACACAGGGGAGGGGGGAGGGAGGAAGACACACAGGGAGAGGAAGAAAGAGATGCAGGGGCGGGAGAGGGGGGAGGTAGAGAAATATTAAATATTATACTGGGCAATTTATTATATATCAACTATAATAGTTTTGGTAATTGTGAGTTTGACTGTAACGCTATGTTACTGACAACTCGCGAGGCCCGCAATTTGCGGGCTTGCCAAGTCCCGCATCTTAGAGGAAGGAGAGAGGCTCGCAATGAGCCCCAAAGGAGCTTAGTGTGAGGCACATTGTGGCGTAAGCCACGCATGCACATTACGCTGCTGGGTAGCGCCTGCGTATTGCATGATTTGAAACCCGCATTCGCCTTGCTCAATGGGGTAGCGCATGCGCAATGCGCAGCATCAGCCTCACATGCGCATGGTGCAGTGGGGTAGTGCATGCACACTGCACGGCTCGGGGGGTCGTGCATGCGCAATGTGTGAATGCACAGCTGGAGATGGAGAAAAGAGACACAAGAGGGAGAGGGAGGGGGAAAGAGACACGGGGGAGAGAGACGAGGGGAAGAGACACAGGGGAGGGAGAGGGGGGAAGAGACACAGGGAAAGGGAGAGGGGGGAACAGACACAAGGGAGGGAGGGGGGGCACAGGGGAACGACACGAGTGTGGGAGCAAGAGACCCAGGGTAGGGAGAGGGGGGAAAAGGAGGGGGAAAAGAGCCACAGGAAAGGGAGAGGGGGAAAGGAGACACAGGGGAAGGAGAAGGGGGAAGAGATACAGGGGAGGGGGAGAGACACAGGGGAGGGAAAGGTGGGGAGACACAGAAGAGAGAGATGGGTGGAAGAGACACAGGGGAGGGAGAGGGGGAAGAGACACAGGTGAGGGATCGGGGAACAGACACAGGGGAGGGAGAGGGAGGGAAGAGACACATGGGACCAAAAGGGGGGAAAAGAGACCTCAAGTAGGGAGAGGGGAGAAAAGGAGGGGTAAAGGAGGCACAGGAGAGGGGGAAAGGAGACACAGGGGAGGGTGGGAGAGAGACAGGGGAGGGAGGGAAGAGAGACAGGGGATGGAGGAGAGACACAGGGGAGGGAGAGGGGGAAGAGACACAGGGGAGGGGGAATAGACACAGGGGAGAGAGAGGGGGAAGAGACAAAGGTGAAGGGATAGGGAAGAGACACAGGAGAGGGGGTCAGACACAGGGGAAGGAGAGGGGGCAAAGAGACACAAGAGAGGGAGAGGATGGTGAAGGGGCGAAATGAGAGGGAGAGGGGAAAGGAGAGACAGGAGAGGGGGAAAGGAGACATTGGGGAAGGAGAAGGGGGAAGAGATACAGGGGAGGGGGAGAGACACAGGGGAGGGAAAGGTGGGGAGACACAGAAGAGAGAGATGGGTGGAAGAGACACAGGGGAGGGAGAGGGGGAAGAGACACAGGTGAGGGATCGGGGAACAGACACAGGGGAGGGAGAGGGAGGGAAGAGACACATGGGACCAAAAGGGGGGAAAAGAGACCTCAAGTAGGGAGAGGGGAGAAAAGGAGGGGTAAAGGAGGCACAGGAGAGGGGGAAAGGAGACACAGGGGAGGGTGGGAGAGAGACAGGGGAGGGAGGGAAGAGAGACAGGGGATGGAGGAGAGACACAGGGGAGGGAGAGGGGGAAGAGACACAGGGGAGGGGGAATAGACACAGGGGAGAGAGAGGGGGAAGAGACAAAGGTGAAGGGATAGGGAAGAGACACAGGAGAGGGGGTCAGACACAGGGGAAGGAGAGGGGGCAAAGAGACACAAGAGAGGGAGAGGATGGTGAAGGGGCGAAATGAGAGGGAGAGGGGAAAGGAGAGACAGGAGAGGAGGAAAGGAGACATTGGGGAGGGAGAGGAGGGGAGAGAGAGGGAGGAAGGTGACACAGTGGAGGGAGAGGGGGAGAGACACAGGGGAGGGAGAGGGGAAAGAGGCTCCTGTATGCATCTCAGTATGCTAATGCTCATCTCCTGTGTGCTAATGTGCGTCTCAGTATGCTAATGTGCGGCTCCTGTATGCTAATGTGTGATTCCTGTATGCTAATGTGTGGCTACTGTATGCTAATGTGAGGCTCATCTATGCAAATGTGCAGCTCAGTACGCTAATGTACAGCTCCTGTATGCTAATGTGTGAGGGTGGGAGACGGGTTAAACTGCCTGATGACATTGCTGATCTTTATTTTTACCACTACAGAGATAGGCAATCAGACTATTACTAATTAGCACATCAAAGCAGCTAATTAATAGGTGCAATTTGCTCATTTGCATATAAATACAGGAATTTACCATGACTGATTCACTTTAGAAAAAAATAAGTGACGCAACATATCGCCAGATATGGTCTTTACAAATAACCAGAGCAGAGACAGATTCCCTTTAAGTGTATAATCTAGAGACACGATGCTTAAGAAATCCTATCTATGACTATATTCATCTTCACATTGATTTATTACACACAACCAGGAATTCTATAATGTCTATGGGAATAATATAGCGGCTCAAGTCGGGTGGTAAATAAATAGTATTAACCCCTCTCGCCACTAAGGATGGATGTTTTCTCTATTGAGAGGGTAGCCTGGGGCTTTACGACTTATGATCAGTCTGTAAAATATGGACTGTGGCACCTAGGATTGAGTAGCTCTTACAATGTATTTAGAGCACACAAAATAAGATTTTATATCTAACTCTAGGCAAGAAAACTCAATTATTTGCAGTGTACCAGACAAATGGTTCCCTGGTGCATTAGCAATGCTCACAAGTACTTCTACGGTTTCACAAAATAGTTGTTTTTCTATATTTATATCCTTCACCTATAATGCACATTTCATTTTTACATTCTACACATTTTTTAAAACTATTGATATAAATTGTGAGCATTATTCTTAGCATATATATATATATATATATATATATATATATATATATATATATATAGGCAAAGAATAATATATTTATTCAATAAGTATCAGTAAGATAAAAAATGATTAAATGATTAATATTTTGTTAATTCATCAAATATTGTTCTTTGTAATAATAAAAAAAAAAGCAAATAATCACTTATAAAAAAATAAAAGTATTTCCCTAATAAAAAATGCCTCACTTTTTCTCTGAATCTAGAAAACATCGGGTTAAACATAAGAGCAGGCACTTATTCCCAGAAGCTCCTTTTCTTTAGTTCTGTTTTCCTTAATCAATACTCAGCTAGGTGGAATTGTTTGTGTTCACCCAGCCATAAAATTATACTGTATATCTCGTTAACCCCCCTGCAGTTTTTCTTTTGCCTTGAGAGAGTTGAACACTGAAAATGTTTTTGTTTCATCTAAAAATACTAACCTAATGGGAAACTTAGGCCCCTATTAAATTACCAAAATTGCAATTACTGGAGCCTGTAATGAAGCCCGCAAAAGATACTGCTATTAAATTGGCTTATTTTAGCTACATGCAATCGATCTGCGGGTTACAGGCTGAAAATCCATACGGTTGTCAAAATCATAACTCCAACCCAGCTAAACCTTGATGTTTCAAGCTCGTAATCGCTAAAAACGCAAATCGCTATTCAATTGCTAAAATTGCTCAAGCCCGCAAATTTTTTCACACCCGTAAATGGCAAATGTAGAAGAAAATCCTAGCTAAGCCTTGATCTTTCAAGCTCGTAATCACTAAAATCGCAAATTGCTATTTAATTGCTACAATTCCTCAAGCCCGCAAATGTTTTCACACCCGTAAATGGCAAATGGAGAAGAAAATCCTAGCTAAGCCTTGATCTTTCAAGCCCATAATTGCTAAAATGGCAAATCGCTATTCAATTGCTACAATTATTCAAGCCCGCAAACGTTTTAACACCCGTAAATGGCAAATGTAGAAGAAAATCCTACGGGACTCGCAAGGGGGTTAAACACCTGATCGTAGCAGTGTAAATGCAAACAAAAAAATCAATACTGCACTTTTAGATGGGGAAAGCGTTGAAAGACAGAATTAATTGCAGAACAGTCTCAAGCTCGCAAATCTGCAACAGAAAATTATTTGTTTTTATGTTTAATTTCCGTGTTATATCATTCTCGGGAATCAATGTGTTAGTACATATTGGGCCACCCACATGGACTAGAACAGTAAAATCATTCCATTTCTTTATTTTGTACATTGCCGAATTGCGAGTCTGTTCTCATATGAGACCTCTAAACGCTAATTGATTGACGTGTAACCTCCATGTTTTACTGGCTTAATGATGATGATCTCATTTACTATTGGCTGTTTCTAAATCTGTAGTTACATAGTTACATAGTAATTAAGGTTGAAAAAAGACTTTCAGTCCATCAAGTTCAACCTTTTAAGATCTCCTCTGATCTGCAATATGCGGATTAACTATTCATTCATTAGTTGTTAATTAATTATTAATCAATTATTTAATGCTTTTTTTTATTTATTTTTATTATTAATTAGTCCAGAGGAAGGCAAATAGAAAAAAAAAAACACAAGTGAGACTTAGCCAATTGTCTCAAAGGGAAATATAAAAAAATTGGATCAATACTGTCTCTCTAATTATCCATGATAACCCTGAATTCCCTTTTTTATTAGAAATAAATCTAGTACCCTTTTAAAGTTAGCTATCGAATCCGCTGTCACCACCTCCTCTGGTAGAGAATTCCACAGATTAACCTCCCTTAATGTGAAGAACCTTTTTCTTTCTTTAAGGTGGAATCTTTTTACTTCTAACCTCAAGGGATGTCCCCTTGTCAGTTGAAAACCTCTTGGCACAAAAATCTCCCCTGACAAATCTTTATACTGACCCTGGATGTATTTATATAAGGTAATCATATCTCCTCTTAGACGCCTTTTTTCTAGAGAAAATAAGTTTAATTTGGTTAGTCTTTCTTCATAACTTAGCCCCTCCATTCCCCTTATTAGTTTTGTTGCCCTTCTCTGTACATTTTCCAGCTCTAAAATGTTTTTTTATGAAGTGGTGCCCAAAATTGTACTCCATATTCCAAATGAGGGCGTACTAGAGATTTGTATAGTGGCAGAATTATATTTGCTTCCCTGGCTCCTATACCCTTCTTAATACATGATAATATTTTATTTGCCTTTGCAGATGCTGCTTGGCTTTGAGCACTGTTACCTAGGTGGTCGTCCACAAGCACTCCCAAATCCCTTTCAATATCTGATACACCTAGATTTGCTCCATTAAGATTATAAATTGCATGGCTATTTTTCCTTCCCAGATGCATAACCTTACATTTATTCGTATTAAATCTCATCTGCCATTTAGATGCCCATTCCTCAATTTTATGTAAATCCCCTTGGAGGGAAAGCACATTATCTGATTTAATTACCTTGCACAACTTTGTGTCATCAGCGAAAATGGAGACCCCATACTCCAATCCTACCTCTAAGTCATTAATAAATATGTTAAAAAGGAGAGGACCTAATACTGAACACTGAGGAACCCCACTTACTACAATAGTCCAATCGGAGTATGTTCCATTTACAACAACCCTTTGCTTCCTGTCTTTTATCCAGCTCTCAATCCATGAGTAGATATTTACTGCAATTCCTATATCCCTTAGTTTGCCCAATAGTCTCCCATGTGGCACTGTATCAAAAGCCTTTGCAAAATCCAAAAAGACTACATCCACTGAGTTGCATTGATCCAGGTTCCTACTAACCTCCTCATAGAAACTAATTAGATTTGTTTGACATGACCTATCCCTCATAAATCCATGTTGACTCCTACTTATAATCCTGTTCAAATACACATATTCTTGTTTATTATCCCTTATTAACCCTTCTAAAAGCTTCCCCACTACAGAAGTGAGGCTCACTGATGTATAATTCCCCGGATTTGCTCTTGCTCCCTTTTTAAATATAGGTATCACATCAGTTTTTCTCCAGTCATCTGGTAGAGACCCTGTGTTGAGTGAATCTTGAAAAATGAAATATAATGGTTTGGCTATTACAGAACCCAGTTCCCTTAGTACCCTTGGATGTATTCCATCATGACCCGGGGCTTTATTAACATTTAATTTTTCCAACCTCTTTTGGATTACTTCCTGTGTTAACCAATTATTTGACAAAGGTAGTGTAGCCCCATTATGTTGCAGTGTCCCAACCACTTGTACCTCCCTTGTGTATACCGAAGAAAAGAACCTATTTAGCTCATCTGCCTTTTCCTGGTCACTAATTTTCAGACAGCCTGTTTCACCTTCTAATGTTCCTATAGCTTCCTTCCTCGCCTTCTTCCCATTAATATACTTAAAAAATATTTTGAGGTTAGTCTTACTCTCTTTTGCAATACATTTTTCATTTTCTATTTTAGCCAGTCTAATCGCGCTTTTGCAAGCCTTGTTGATTTCCTTGTAATCCAGTAAAGCAGTCTCTGTCTACTCTTGTTTGTATAATTTAAATGCCTGTTTTTTACTCCGTATCTTGATCTTTCAATCATTGTTAAGCCACATGGGTTGTGATTTACTCCTTTTTCTTTTATTCCCACACGGTATATGCCGATGTGTATGTATATTTAGTAAGGATTTAAATGTGTCCATTTATGTTCAGTGTTTTTACCTTTAAGTTCTCTGTCCCAGTCTATACTTTGTATTGCTGCCCTTAGACCGTTAAAATTTGCCCTTTTAAAATTAAGAGTTTTTGTTGGCCCCTTAAAATGTTGTTTTTTTAATTCAATCTCAAATGAGACTGTGTTGTGATCACTGTTTCCCAAAGGTTGCCCTATTTCAACATTTGATACTATATCAATATTATTTGTGATGAGTAAATCTAAAATAGCTTCATTTCTAGGAGGCTCCTGTATAACCTGGGCCAGATAATGATCCCTGAGTGTACTCAAGAACCTGCTCCCCTTAGCTGAACTGCTGGTCTCATTTATCCAGTTTATTTCAGGGTAATTAAAATCTCCCATTATTAGAACTTACCCGTGCTTAGCTGCATTTCCAATCTGTAACAATAATTGTATTTCCTCACTTCAGCTATATTTGGGGGTTTATAGCATACTCCTACTAATATTCTTTTGGAATTTGCTGCTCCACTATTTAACTCTACCCACAAACATTCAACTTTATCATTAGGTCCACCATAAATATCTTCTGTGACTATAGCCTTAAATTCAGGATTAACATACAGACAAATCCCTCCTCCTTGTTTACAATTGCCTCTATCTTTCCTAAATAGGTTATAACCATCCAGATTAACAGTCCAGTCATGAGATTCATCCCACCACGTTTCGGTAATGCCTATTAAATCCCATTTTTCATTAATTGCTAATAATTCTAACTCTCCCATTTTTCCTGGCAAGCTTCTGGCATTAGCAAGCATACACCTTATGTTATGAGTCTGTAGTTCTGAAGTGCCTGCCACTGTACTTGAATTACTTAGTACTACCTCCCTATTGACTATACTACCCCTCCCCCATCTCCTCCCCTATGAGTTGTTAATTCATCCCTTATACCCTCTACACTTTCTACCCCATTACTTATATCTAGTCCCACCCCCCACCTACTAGTTTAAAAACTCCTCCACCCTTTGTACCATCCTATCCCCTAGTACAAAAGCTCCATCATCATTAAGGTGCAATCCATCCCTACTGTAGATATTGTACCGAAGTGAGAAGTCAGCCCAGTGCTTTAAAAATCCAAACCCCTCCTTAGTGCACCACATCTTTAGCCACGCATTAACCTCCCTAATCTCCTTCTGCCTCCCTGGGCTAGCACGTGGCACTGGTAGTATGTCTGAAAATACTACCTTGGAGGTCCTTGCCTTCAGCTTATTACCTAGTTCTCTAAAATCCTTCTTTAGGACACTCCATCTTCCACTAACTTTGTCATTGGTACCAATATTTACCAAGACCGCCGGTTCATTTCCAGCCCCTCCCAATACTTTGTCTACCCGATCCACAACATGACGAACCCGAGCACCCGGAAAACAGCAAACTGTTCGATTGCTGGGATCTGGGTGACAAATCACCCCGTCTACCTTCCTAATAATAGAGTCCCCTACAACCAAAACCTGTCTGTTGTTCTGCCTATTCTGCCCTCCCTCTCCTCCAGTAGAGCTGTTCACCCGGCTGTTAGAGGGAACAGCTCTATCTGGCATTGCCATTCCTGAATGGACATCCCCAACAGTTTCACTCAATCTGGCAAATCTGTTACAGCCTTGCTTAATTCATCATGATCACGCTCTGACATGCTACTTACTATTGCATGGTTTAAGGTTTCGGCTATCGCCTCGTAAATCGCCTCAGGTTTGTTCAATTGAGTCGCTTTGCAATTGTAGCAAACTTCAAGCGCGCAGGCATAGGGCCTGTTTAACGTTAACTGCATGCTTGCAATAGAATAAGGCCCTTGGTTACCAGCCACCACTATGGGTAAATATATTGAAAAAAATATATAAGAAAGCTATTTCTGTATAATTAGTTAAAATATATATTTTATAAGGAATACAATGTTAAAGAAATATAATTTTCTCTATGATATAGGAATTATATACATTTTAAAGTCTGTTTACAATCACAGTGTATCCTTCCTACTGGCTGTTGCATGAGTAATAACAGATAGCCGAGTGTGCAATGAAGACAGTGATTGGTAGCAGTTTTTGCCTGGACTCAGGACTGCACTGACCAGTTAACCCATAAACAACCTGTTTACATGAGTCCAGTATTCCATGACTGCACAGATAGATGTGGTAAGGGTTAAGCATTTTTTTTGCTAGGATCAAGGAGAGAAGAGTATAGAGAGGGCATAACTAAATAAGAAAATTCTATAAATATATTGATATCTAACTAATAATAACTAATAATTATGGCAATTAATTGTTTTGTAAAGTCATGCAACGCATGCCTGATTTTAGAATATTTTAGAATTTTAGAATATCTGTTTGTTAACAATGTTGGGAATTTACTAAGAAGTTTCTCGCCTAAGATGAGGTGAGACGGGATGTTTTTCCTCATGGGAATTAGTGCATAGTAAATCAAAAGATTATGTAAGATGCAATTGAAAGGCATAGTAAATTCCTCCCAAAGTCACAACACGTTTTTCCAAATCCACTATACTAAGCCTTTCAAATGCATCCCTGTATTTACTATGCACTATTTCCTATGGGGAAACAGTGCATATCAGCCATTTGAGATGCTTAGTAAATCCCCCCACAGTATGAGCTAATATTTTTTTTTACAGACATTTAAATTAGGCATACATACATGTAACAAATGTTTCTGGGGAATTGAGATACCCATTACTGAATGATTTTCAATGCAAAAATATCTTTCTTATTTTTTTGAACTTTTGGACCATTCCACCATATATGGTACATATATCCCCTATTGGCAGCTGTTGGTGTTACCAGATTTATACCTATAGCCCAAAACTGAAGTAACCAAATACCAATGATTTAATCATTTACAGTATTGCACGGTCATATTTAAGGAGTGTGATGAATTACTAACCAATGATAATGCAGACTTGCATTCTTTCTCAGTTGGTTAAGAAGTAAATAATCTTTTCCTTTAACCAAGTTTTTATTACTAATTTGTTATAAAAAAGATATATAATGTATAACTTGCTAAAAGTATATGGATTTTCTTTTCCTTAAATGCTAATATAAATGTATTCTATACTGAATATTTTCTAAAGTTTACTCTTTGACGATATTTATTCTGAAAGTAATTTACTAATCATATATATATAGTTGTAGTAATTGCAAATCTGTCAGTAACGCTAGCAAAATGTTCTCAAAGTTACGGGCTTGCGCATGAGCAATGAACTGTGAAGCCTGTAAAGTAGAGAGGGGGAGAGGCTCGCAATGAGTGCCGAAGGTGCTCTTTGCGAGGCCCGCGATGAGTGCCCGCAAGTTAGAGAAGGCAGAGGTCCATAAAGTAGAGGGGGGCAGAGTATGGCAATGAGCGCCGAAGGTGCTCATAACGAGGCCCGTAAAGTAACAGGGGGGGGAAGGCTCACAATGAGCACCGAAGGCGCTCATCGCGAGGCGTGCAAGTTAGAGGGGGAGAGAGCCTCGCATTGTGTGGCAAACAGGCAAGTCACTAGTATCATATAAATAAAGATTTCCTAATCAGGGAGAATATTTCAATTTAATTTACTCAAAAGTTCTAAAAATAGCCGGATCATACAGATCTTTAACTCTTCCCATGCCCCAATCCTCCCACCTTTTAAAATAAATATTTGCAAATAAACCAACTAGGAGGAGTAGAGATGGAAAGGATTCAGGTCCACATTTTAAATGTTGTTTTTTCCAAATTCGCAAAATGTTATTGTTAATATTTTAAACTCAAATGTAGAACATAATAATGGTGGTAACCAAACGGTCTCAATGTATAAATGGGAAGATCCAATTGGATTCAATTGGCTTCTTCTGTTTCTGCTAGCTAATTTAAAGTATGTGTATATAAACTTTAATTTATAATTGTTTAATTTACTACAGCCAATAATTTTTGAACTTTTACCGATTAAAGGTCTTGGCTTGGTTATCGGATTTTTCAGCAGAACAAAATCCCACTCCTTTTGTGTCAGGAGGTCACACCGAGCCTTTTGAGGTCAGGGTGGGAATCCCTTGAACCCCACAACCAACGCTCTGTCATGGCCCAAAAGTGCATTGTCACGACCCTTGGGACTATGGGATGTGTTTGTATCATCTCTGCACCCTGATGGACACTAGACCCAGTACCACCAGGTCATTTTAGCCTGAAGGCTCTCAGTCCATGTTCCATTTTTTTAGGGCTATTATTGTTTGTGTTTTAAAGTGCGTTGTAATTTTACTGAGCTATTAACCACTTGTATCCTGGTTTACTGCTGCTGTCCTAGGAGAAGGATTTGAAAAACCAAATGAGATCTGTGGAATTGGTTTCCTTGGCCGTTTTAAGCCCACTGAAGAGCAGATGGTACCACTTTGGCTGATCCTGTGATCTTGTGCTACAGAGAAATCCATCCCCTTACAACCCTTGTGTGTGAATTTATATAGCAGAAGACCAGAGTTTTGGGGGGTAAAAGAGACCCACCTCCCTCCCCTGGATTGTGACACAGGGTTTTGGCTTACTGTCTCTACTAAAGATTCAGTAGACAATATACACAGAACAAAAGACAGGACGGTCTTCACATACTCTGTTTATTATAATAACGGGTTTAGTACAAATAGGTGAGAATAAAGTACCATAGTAGCTGATAACAAATATCACCTATTCCAAGGGCCGTCAGGAAATGACAAATAAAATCCTAAGTGACCCTGTCAAATGCTTATTCTGCATCCAGGGCTAGCATTAACCCTCTATAATTTTTTGGAGAGCCAAGAAATCTATAAACTGTAAATTTTTTGAATTATTTCTTCTAGTGGTAGTGGCAACTCCATTTTCCATGATCATTTTTGGGAGAAGTCCATCTAAGCGATTGGAAACTATTTTAGTATATATTTATATACTGTATAAATATAAATAAATAAATATATATATATATACTGTATATATATATATATATATATATATATATATAATTAATTAATTGATGTCGAACTACCTACTCATAAGGTCCATAACACAAGCTGAGATCCCGCTCCATGCTGATGATAGCCAGTAAGCTTGAAACAGCTGTGCATTGATTGGATTCCCAGCTTGTGTAAAATCCAACCTTGGCTTTGCATAAAGGCTGCGTAATGCATCATGCATAAGTTTAAAGGAAGCCATGTTTAAAATGGTTTATGGATTGAAGAGCGAGGCATTTGTGGGCACTTTTGCATGTCCCTTCTCAGCTTCCCAGAATGCAGTGTAATAACTGTATTTCTTGGAATTCTGAGCTGGAAACATTTTTTTTTACTTGTTTTAGACATTCAAATGTGAACACAGATGTACTATTTATTTACTATATATATATTATTTATTTATACATATATATACATATATATATATATATATATATATATATATATATATATATAGTAGAAGAGTGAAGCAGCCATGAATGTCCAGTAATATAATGAGTGTTGCAGTATCCTGTGATACCTTTTTTTATTGGGCAAACTCCCTATTTATATTGATGAACTTTTGAGAGATTTGACCTTTCATTATCAAGTCTGAAGTCTATACTATCAAGTATAAAGATAAAGAGAGGTCAAACCTCTCGAAAGTTCATCAATATAAATACTGTGCTTGTCCAATACAAAAGGTATCACAATATACTGCAATACTCATTATTCACCTACAATAAGCAGATATATAATTCCATATCTTGAGAAATGTTTGTGCAAATAAAATAACTACCTAATAGATTATATGAGACATCAGAAAAATATTTTGAGCCTTGGCAAAGCTTTTAAATAAAACAATGATATAACATATTTAAACTTTAAGTTAAAAAAATAAATAATAAGGCAAAATATATACATCTGCACACATGGTGACATTTACTGTTAAATAGAAATTCAATAGAAGTGAAAGTCTAGAATATTAATGGGTTCAATAATGCATTTTCTTACATTAAATTATCACTTATTCCTCACTAATATCTATAGATCTGAGTAACAATTAATGTTCTAGCCTTTCACTTCTATCAAATTTTTACTCAGAACTATAGTTGTTAGTGAGGAATAAGTGATAATTAAATGTAAGAAAATGCACCTTTGAACCCAATGGACTGGCACAGTGTGGTTTATAAATGTGGTTATGGCTTTACATTTTTTATACGAACAGTAATTTTTTTGAAGTAAGAAATAGAAAAAATATAACTGTAAAGGGCTGATATGAGACAAATAATGGAAATATTTGTATTTATTATTTTATTTATTATTATTTTTATTTAAATATTTATATTTTTTAATATTTTTAAAACAATTATTTAAACAAAAAAAAAGAAAAAGGGAAGAAGGAGCAATCAAACTGGGGATCTACATTTGTAAAAATAGAGGCTCTTACCCAATGCACCACATCTCTGTATGCTAAGAAATTTAATTAGACACCAATATAGCATAATATAATCAGTGTGACTATTACAACTTGAACTTATTTGTGCAAGTGGTCTTAAAGGGCTATTGAGTAACTAAAATGGTCATATCTAAGTCAGTGTTTGATCAATTGAAGGCATTTCAATATTTATTTCATGTGATTTTCTACCCTCTCTATCTGATGGTGCACGTTGCACATGGTGACTTCAGTGACCCTTTAACACGAGACTCATGAATATTCCCTCCTCTATTGGCTTCTTATTAGTGAGTGCAACGTAAGAATGGTTCACAGGTGCAGTAAATGTGGTTTCCAATTGTATTGAATGACTGATGCTCAATATACAAGCCAACTATCTGGGAGTTGTACAAACATAAATCAAGGTCATGGTGGGAATTGTACTAAATTGAATAATTGAATTAAATACTTCTAATAATTATTTGAACTAAATAACAGACAAACACAATTGAACATTCTCGACTTTTAGAGTTACTCAAATCTCAGCTGTCTCTAAGGGGTTCAAGCCATAAACAAAATAATAAAATTTACAAGGCGACACGGCACAAAAACACAAAAGCTGTGATATATTTTCTCTGTGTTTAAAACCCCCCAACAAAATAAAGCATAAACTACTTTACTCTTTTGTTGTTTATATAAATTGAAAGCCAGGTATTTCTGCTGACCGCAATCTCTTTCTGAAGCAATATATATTTAAATCAGAAAAAGTCAAACTCAGCAGATGGGAGCTATAAAATTAACTGCAAAAAGATTAGCCAAATATTTCATTATGTGCAATAAACTTGGTAACAAAATGTATGTCCTGCTGTTTTTTTGGGTAAAACTGAGCATATATAATCTAAGGAAAACAAGTTTATTTAGTGTACTGTTTGCAATGTCTCTTAAACATATTTCCACAATTTTTCTTAAACTTATATTTTTAAATTAATATAATGATACAAGTTACAGCCTTATTCCCTGCTACATTATCTATTTGGCCATACTGAGCATTTTATGAAACTGTCAATTGTGTTTGTGTTTGCGTCGTTAAGGCCTGTCCAATTCTCTGTGACCGATAGGACCACAACACACCATCCTGATCCACTTGGTTTTCATGCAGAGATAATGGAATGGGTTACAAGTTCCTTCTCCAGTGGGGTACAGTATACAGCTCCTGGGATTCCTAGGTGGTGTCCCATCCAAGTGCTGACCAGGCCCAACCCTGCATGCCTTCAGGGTGGTGAAACCAGGTTGCAGTGGTGAAAGCACCAAATTCTAACCACTGGACCAGCAGGGATACCACCTTTCAATTGACTTGCCCTAAAATGTTTCTATTTTAAATGAATATGCACATTTTTGCCAAAAATTTGGATCTGGTAAATTGGCCTGCATAAGATTTTCCCTCTTGCTCGGGTTCCATGGTGAAGAGAAAACCTGTAGAATAATGGGAGGATCCACCATATTGTTAGGTTTCATAGAGCAAGTACTTCCCCATACTGGAGGTTTATGTAAATATGGACAATGTAAATTGTGGCATTGCCATAAATCGGCTGCAGGAGCTTTTTTCCCCCACATTACAGATTAATGTAAATCTTTAGCACCCCCACATTATGGAACTTGGCCCACATCCATAAATCCAGCCATATCCTCAAGAGATTTCAGTATAGGGAATACCCAAACCAAACTTTACGAATGAGAAACAACGCTAGGAGCCAATAGGAAATGAGAGCATCATAATTATTATAATGCGTGAGAACAAGTGCTGTAACTATGGCACAGAATTATTATATTTACATATATAAATATTTTATTTAGATATGACAATTATAGAATGATAGTTATAGATTTAATATATATAAATGTTAATTTTATGTTTATATTTTATATATATATATATATATATATATATATATATATATATTGACAAAGCATTAGAGCATTTGTTCCTTGTCCACATGGTTTCCTGATATGTATTAACTCAGTGAGTGCTGGGTTGTGTGTTACCCTCAATGGTGTATAAAGAAACAAACATAATAATACAATATCATATTTTTTTATTATACATATGTTTATATTGGACTATGAAGTGTTAATTAAATTTGTATTATATTTTCATACTATACTGTCGCTCTCAGTGCTGTTGCAGGACTCTGCACTAGTTTTAAAACCATTTGCAGGAGGTCTTTGGTACTTTATAATAATAATATTTCCTTAATTTTTTTTCAGTTATGGCACTGTTTTGCGATTTTGCAAGTGATCCGTAAAGTCTTATTAGCGTAGGGTTTTGGTGTAAGAGTTTAACAGAGTAACTTGTATTCTTTTAAAAAATGGATGGAGATTTGTGCTGTGCTTTTCGGCTTTGTTGTGCCGCAGTCACTCGTAGCAGTTCTCAAGCAATGTTTTAAGGATTGGGGATTAACATGGCTAGCAGGATTTACTTTGGCCTCAAACATGGTGTAAACTTTAATATTGGGGTTTTACATAGGGCCCTATGTTGTGTAGATAGCAGCTAAGCATACTTTATCAGTCAATAATTTAAAATATACTTGGTTATTGCATAAAGATCTGAAGAACATGAGTATATAAAATCAGAATCAATATTTCTTCCCTTGTCTCTCTTCCATTACTTAGGCTTTTGGCAATCTTCCTAACTTTTTATTTTTCAGCAGCTCAAACAGTTAATAAATGTGAAATGTGCATTCTATTCATAGATATCTGTCATGAAATTAATTAATCTAACTAATAAATAAAAGAGTCACATGTCCAAAGACCTGTCTGGAAATTGTAATATCGATGTAAATATTCCACTGCTGTATTAAAAAGATGTACCCACTACAGCAGACTTGTACAAAAGAGCTTTGCTCTTTAACATCAACTCTACTATCAAATATCAGGTGCAGCATTTGATTTTAATCAAATCATATTTAAAATGAAAGATATTTTATGTAAGTTTTTTTGTCAAATTCATTATTATTATTATTATTATTATTATTATCTCTGATTTATATAGCACCAGCATTTTCTATAGCACTGGTGTATTGAAAAACATGAGAATGACAGTATATAATCTGACAGACTGATAAATAATGAGTGGAGTTCCCCTAAGCTTACCATAATATATTGGCTTCACGAACAAAGATTTAAGAGGGGTGTCCACATCTATGGACTTTTAGGTGGCTGAGGAGGCCAATGCGGGACAGGCATACTCGACCACAGTGGTTGCACTGGAAGTATTGTTCTTGGTTGGGTGCTGTAGTGACACCATTTTTTCTATGTTTCCTCTTGTCCTTAAGACCAGTCCTGCCTGTGGTCTCAAAAGAGAAGACAGCCTTACAATGCTCAATATGACAGGCATAAAGGGACTGCTTCAGTGAGTCCTTGTACCTCTTTTTTGGCATTCCTCTGTTACGATTGCCAGGGGTGAGCTCACCATATAGCACAATCTTTGGGAGTCGATCATCCTCCATCCTAGAAATGTATCCTGCCCAGCCTAACTGCTTCTTTAAGAGTATGGCCTCAATGCCGGTGATTTCTTCCTATTCTAGGACATCAGTGTTGGGGATGTGGTCATTCCAGTGAATGTTGAGGATGGTGCAGAGGCAGCATTGATGAAAGCGCTCAAGAAGTCAAAGGCAGTGGTGGTATAAAACCCAAAACTCAGAAACATACAGAAGGGTGGTTAGCACAACAGCTCTGTACACATTGTCCTTTCTGCACTTGTTCAGATGCTTGTTTTTCCAAACTCTTTTATATAACTTGCCAAATGCACCATTTGCCTTTGCAAGTCTGTGCCAATTTCTTTGTCAACCTTTGCATCCGAGGACATGATGCAACCCAGGTAGGTAAACTGTTTAACTGTTTTCAGCTTAGACTCGCCAATAGTTGTGCAAGGAGGACAGTCATCTTCCTGAGGTGTGGGCTGTTGGAGAACTTCAGTCTTCTTCAAATTGACTTCTAGACCAAAGAGCTTGGCAGCCTCGGTGAAGCAAGATGTAATTTGCTGCAAAGCTGTCACCGTATGGGAAACGAGGGCACTATCGTCGGTGAAGAGTAGCTCTCGAACGAGTCGTTCCACTGTCTTGGTGTGGGCCTTTAGTCGCCTCAGGGTGAACAGACTGCCATCTGTGCGGAATTGGATGTAGAGTCCATCCTCAACATCAAGGTCTTTTGCAGCATCATACTGACGAATAGCGTAAATAGAGTGGGTGCAAGAACACAGCCCTGCTTAATGCCATTGCTTATTGGAAAGGGCTCAGATAGGTCATTGTTGTGCCTAACTTGGCCATGCTGGTCTTCGTGTAGCTGGATGGTCATGTTGAGGAACTTAGGAGGACATCCTATAAGTTCCAGGATTTACCATAAATCCTTCCTGCTCACAGTGTTGAACGCTTTGCTAAGGTCGACAAACGTCACATAAAGTACCTTGTTCTGTTCTCTGCATTTCTCTTGGATTTGCCTGAGAACAAAAAACATGTCAGTGGTGCTTCCTGATGGCTCTAAAGCCACATTGACTCTCGGAAGGAGTTCTTCTGGGATAATGGGCACCAGTCTTTTGAGTACTCCTCGCTGGCGCACCAGAATATAGTCTATAAGATGCCCGTGCTTGGACCAAGGATGCATCCTGGTTGTTTTTAGTCTGTCATCCTGCTGGAAAACTGTATTGGTGATGGTGAGTTTCTGCTCAGTGCAAAACTCTAGCAGAAGGGGCCTGTGATTGCCAAGTACACCTTTCCAAACTTCTGAATCCTTGCCTACTCTGGCATTGAAGTTGCTGAGGATGATGACCTTTTCATCTGCAGGGACGTTTTATACAAGATTGCGCAGGTCAGTGTAAAACCTTTCCTTTTCTGCAGGATCCGCTTGAAGAGTTGGGGCATAGACACTGAAAACTGTAGCATGCTGTTTGTTTTGAAATGGGAGGAACAAAAAAATTATGTGGTCAGAATGACCCTTTGGCAGTTTATCAAGTTTGGAGGCGATATGGTTCCTGACCATGAAGCCCACATCAGAGAGACGTTTCTCATTTTCTGGCTTCCCTGACCAGTAGAGGGTATATACCTGCCCCATGTTCCTGAGGCTTCCTTCCTCTGGGAGACAGACTTCACTGAGGGCAGAAATGTCAATAGCCAGCCTTGATAGTTCGTGGGCTCCTAGAGCAGTGCTTCATTCTGGGCGACCACTGTCTGTTGTGTCAAGCATAGTTCTGATGTTCCAACATGGGAGTTTCAGTCCAAGCATACCTTGTGAGGCAGGTGTGAACCTTTTCTTTTTTACTGGGTTTCGACCACATTTGGAGATGCCCGTTGACCGTGGCTAGCCAACTGGGTGAAGTAGAGACAAGCTTTATTTAGGCCACCTTTTTTAGGACCCTCTCCATGTGGAGCAAGCAGTGCTGTCCCTAGAGAAGGCTGCTTGGTCGTTCAGGGTGCTGCCGAATGATGCCGTCATCTCCTGAGTCAGCATCCGGCGACCCATACACCTGAACCTCCTGCATGATGGATTGAGACTGTGGCTTCCAGTGACATCTTCCACCTGCCTTTTTGCCCCTTTACCATTGCTGCAGGGCTTTAAAATATGTTATTATCTGACAGACTGATAAAAAATGAGTTGAATACCCTTCCCTTAATCTAACAATCATACATATGATGCTTTTATACAAACTGCCTTGTATGACTGAGAGACTGCAAGCTTACAGACTAATGAAACTAACAGATTAATTAAACAAAAGGTGAAATAATTAAAAGAGAGAGAGGACTTATTAAGTAAATGAGAGTAGAAAATTAATTAGTGATTAAGTCTGTGGGGGTATCAGCTGTAAAAAATGGAGGTAATAGCGCAGAAACCTAAAATATAAAGTAACCCAAATTGTAGGTGGATGGGTGTGGACAGGGTAGGTCAGAGGGCATGTTAGATTAGTTCAGAGGAAGTAGAGTGGTGATGTGTGAGGATTTATGTCTGGAGTTGAATGGACAATTGCAAAGATGTCAGTTGGTTAGTGATTCTGCTTTGCTGGATCCTATGGTGCCCAGTGGTACTGGCTGAGCCCCTGCAGAAGTCCATAAATTCACTCATGTGTCAGTCATAAGAAATGTATCTTATTTGGAAAAATAATATACAGTGGGTCAACTCAAGTTATTTAAACTTAATAACTACAATTTTTCTTGGACTTATTTTTCCATTATGTGATTATTCCTGTACTGAAGGACTGTTTGTTCAGAAAATAAGTACAAATGTGCCCCAAGTAAACTGTGAACAAGTAAACAGCATTGCTAGTGTTGCAGTCAATCAATCCTCAGAGTTTATAGAGAGGTCACATTTACCTTTCTGGAAAATTTGAAAGTGCTAGTGGCTGAGATCTTTCATGTTGATGGAGGGAGACAATAACACTTGCACCAATTAAATCATGTTTTATCAGATAGGGGAAAAAAACAACATTTACAGAAAAATATAGCTAAACATATATCAAGCTCCAGTTTGTAATGCAAATTGCGCACATTTCCCCAAACCAAATAGAAAACGGAGGAAAAAGACAAAAACAAAGTAAGTCACCATTCCACTCTATAGCTGTCAAGACTTCATTGCAATCTATTTAACCACTCAAGCATTGTACATGGTGTTCTTTTTAAGCAGCACTAAATATCTAAGCATTGTACTAGCTATTCCAAACTTATTCCTGGAATATACAATATTCGGTGATTTCTTTCCTATATTTTTATACCTGTCTCCGACTTTCTGTGTATGTGTTTCTCTTTTTCTATCTCTAGGTATTCATGTCTGTTTCCCTTTTCCTCAAAAGTACAGTGCTTTATTAGGTTTAAGGACCACTGTAGTAAATTTACATGTAAAGTTCATATGTGTCTTTTTGGACATAGACCATTAAACATAGTATGCAGTTTAAAAATACATAAAAGTTCATATTTTTTTCTTACTTCTGAATTAGTTAGTTTTCCCTCATGCAAAGCTTTGCATCTCGCCCTACCTGTATACCTCATCCTACCAAAATAACCTTTTTAAGAAGAAAATCAGAATTTTGAAGACTTTAATTTTCTGATAGACAGTCTTGCTTATCTTTATCTATCAACTAGCGACTTGCCCGTCAAAAATGACGGCATGATATAGTGTTATACATTATGTGCTATGTTTATGTACTATCTGTTGTTTGTCTCTTTCCCTCCTCTCCCGTCCCTGTGTCTCTTTCCCCCCTTCCTTCCCCTTGGTCTCTTTGCCCCTCTCTCCCTCCCCTGTGCCTCTTTCCCCCCTCTCCTTCCCCTGTGTCTCTTTGCCCCGCTCTCCCTCCCCTGTGTCTCTTTGCCCCTCTCTCCCTCCCCTGTGCCTATTTCCCCCCTCTCCCTCCCCTGTGTCTCTTTGCCCCACTCTCCCTCCCCTGTGTCTCTTCCCCCTCTCACCCCTGTGTCTCTTTTGCCCCACTCCCTCCCGTACCTCTTTCCCCCCTCTTCCCCATTTCTCACCAGTGTTTCTTTCCCCCTCTCTTTCCTCTGTCTTTCTTTTCCCCTCTCCCTCCCCTGTGTCTCTTCCCTCCCTCTCCCTCCCCTGTGTCTCTCCCCCCCTCCCCTGTGTCTTTTTCCCCCTCTGTCTCCCCTGTGTCTTCGCAACACTCCTTCCCCTGTGTCTCTTTGCCCCATTCTCCTTCCCCTGTGTCTCTTTCCCCTCACTCCTTCTCGTGTCTCTTCCCCCCCACTCCCTCCCATGTCTCTTTCGCCCTCTCCCTCCACTGTGTTTCTTCCCTCCCTCTCCCTCATCTGTGTCTCTTCCCCCTCCCTCCCCTGTGTCTCTTCCCCTCCTACTCCCTCTGTTGTGTCTATTTGCCCTGCTCTCCCTCTCCTGTGACTCTTCCCCCTCTCTCACTCATTTCTCTCCCCCCTCTCTCACCCCTGTGTCTCTTTCCACCCCACTCCCTCCCCTGTGTCTTTATCCCCACTCCCTCCCTGTGTCTTTCCCCTCCCTTTTCATCCCCTGTGTCCCCCCCCCCCCCCTCTCCACCCCCATGCTCCTTTTGCCATTTACAAGTGCGAAAACATTAGCATGCTTGGGCAAATTTTTACATTCTTTTTTTAGTTATTAGTTTGATCCTATTGTGGAAACTCAATATTCAAACTCAATTCACCATTTGTATATGGGTATATTGTGTGTTGGAATGCATATGTTGTGTTGGAATGCAGAGTTTCTAGAGCAACTAACCTTTTCTGAAGGGGAAGACAAGACAACAGTACCTGCAGAAACATCTGATATATACTATATATAATGCAAGGAAGGAATCTACTGGCAATGACCTTATTCATAATATATAAATCCAAACTGTTTGGATGCCCAGATGAATAAAGTATAGTATAGTAGATGCATAGATTCTGACATTGAACACACAAGTTTTCCTACCTTAAAGGTATATAGAAGTTTCCTGGGTTTCAAATAATTCCTAAAAAAACAGCCACTGATTCGTAGAAAAATATGTATTATATTGAAAAGTTGAATGTTCTTACATATTTATGCGCTGGATACTGCTATCTAGATTTGCACACCGCTAGGAAGCTTACATAACAGTGTAGCCGGCTGCAGAGCAGCTAGGTACAGGTTTTGACCTCAAAAGGAAGTGCTTCCAGTTACACGGTTGGTGGGGTCACTGCTGAAATTTTCCGCAGTGAGACAGGGACAGAGAGAAAAAAACACCATCAGCAGTTGGTGTAGGGAACGGACAAACTGCAGGGGTGACTACATATCCCAGACTGCTTTGCAGCCCAGACAGCAATCTCAGATTGTGATACAAATGTTTCAGCCTCTGCTTCCTCCTGATTGGCCAAAACTATTTTTTATTTATTTTTATGCTAATTTAGCCTTGGTTTGGAGACGGGGTTAGACCAATTATCAACTATCATACATTACAAGAGATTTTGCTAACTTCAAGGTAAGTGTTTAAATGTTTATTTTGGTATTTTTTCATGCAAACAAATGTTTCCATACACTGCTAATTCTCCTCTAACAGATGCATTCAGAATCCAGGAAACTTAAATATGCCTTTAATCAAATAACGAAAACAAAGAAAAGAACATGCCCTTCTAAATTAAAATTTTCGAATGACTAGTTTCATATAACTGGCTATATGCAATATGAATAGTTGTAATTATAAAAAAATATATATATAATTCTATTTGAATGTAATTTCAGAATTGTGTAAGGAAATGTAATTAATCGACATAACAGTTCCTCTGCATCAAAGGTTATGTCTTTGAAAATGTAAAAAAAGGCAATTATAAAGTCTAAAATTGTCTAAAGAAGTTCCAATAGAGACAAAGTCATGTATTCCCTATCATAACATAGATCATTCAGTAGTAGTCTGGGATTGTCTCAGAGAAGATACTGAAAAATCAGCTCTCACTAAGAAACTATTAATCAAGGAAGCAGGGTGGTTACTAATAATCAAGGAAGCAGGATGGACCTTGGATAACACAACAGATCACATCAATGGATTGAGATGCTCTTAGGTTAGGTTAAGTCATTTAGTTGTGTCTGACTCCCCATGACCCAATGAATAACAATGAAAACACATATGTCAGCCACTGCCCCTTTCATATCCTTCAAGCTCAAGTTAAGTGCTTCAAGGAGCTCATCTATCCATTAATTCCTCTGCTGCCCCCTTCTTTGTGTGCCTTCAAACTTTCCCAACATCAGAGTCTTCTGTAGGAAATCCTGACTACTCATGCTATGACCAAAATATTTGAGCTTTTACTTCATTTAAGATTCAACAGAAATGATTGATCACATTTGTATAAAACAGTTCATGGTCAAAATTTAAATTGTTCAATGTTACAGCTCTGTGTAATTGTGGTGCTCTAATATTTAATAAATACAGGATAAGATACATATATTACTTTTCCGGAGAAAACCGAACCAACAGCAGGAAGACAAGGTAAGGGAAGTGGCGGGGGGGGGGGGGGGAGGGAGATAAGGAAGAGAAGTATGGTGGATAAGGGAGGAAAGTGGGAGGAGAGATAAGGGGGGGAATTGGGGGAAAGAGAGAGAAGAGACAGAGAGAGGGAGAGAAAAAGGAGAGAGGGAGAGGAGACAGAGGGAGAGAGGGAAGGAGAGATCAGGAGAGAGAGAAAATGGATAGAGAGGGAGGGAGAGAGAAAAAAGGATAGAGATGGAGAGAGAGAAAGGAAAGAGAGATGGAGAAAGAGGGAGAAAGAAAGTGAAAAGAGGAGGGAGAGAGGGAGGGAGGGAGGGAGAGAGGAGACAGAGGGAGAGGAAAGAGAGAGAGGGCAAGAGAGAGATGGAGAGAGAGGGAGACAGAGAGAGAGAAAGTGAGAGAGAGAGATGGAGAGAGAGACAGAGAGGAGGACAAGAGAGGGAGAAAGGAGAGAAAGAGAGAGAGAGAAAGGGAGGAGGAGAGAGAAGGGCAAGGGAGAATGGAGAGAGAAGGAAGTAAGGAAAGAGAAACAGGAGAGAGAGGAGGGAGAAGGAGAGAGAGAAAAAAACGAGAGAGAGAGATCAAGAGAGATGAAGAGAGAGAGAGAAAAAGAAAAGGGAGAAACAGATGGAGGGAGAGAGAGAGGAAGGGGGGAGAGAGAGAGATAAGGGAGATAGAGAGAGAGAGGAGACAGAGAAAGAGAGGAGAGAGGGAGAGAGATGGAGAGGAAAGGAGAGATGGAGAGAGAAAATGACAGAGAGGGAGGGAGAGATGGAGAGAGAGAGAAAGAAGATAGAGAGGGAGAGAAAAAAAAGAATGGGAAAGGAGAGAGAAAGAAGAGAGAGAAGGGAGATAGAGAAGGGAGATAGAGAAAATAAGAAGGGAGAGAGAGAAGGAGAGGGAAATGGGAAAGAGAAGGGAGAAGGACAGGGCGGGAGAAGGAGAAAGAGTGAGAGAGATAAGGGACGGAAAGAAGGGAGGAATATATATATGAGGAATCACATTTTTTTTTCTGTGTCGTGCCCCCCTGGGTCCCCCTTTGATGACAACTTCATACATTTTATATATATATATATATATATATATATATATATATATATATATATATATATATATGCCAAGAGAAGGCCGCCCACCAAAACTCACAGACCGGGCAAGGAGGACATTAATCAGAGGCAGCACAGAAACCTAAGGTAACCCTGGAGGAGCTGCAGAGTTCCACAGCAGAGACTGGAGTATCTGTACATAGGGCAACAATAAGCCGTACGTCCCCATAGAGTTGGGCTTTATGGCAGAGTGGCCAGAAGAAAGCCATTACTTTCAACATAAAACAAAATGGTGCATTTTGAGTTTGTAAAAAGGCGTGTGGTAAACTCTCAAAATGTATGGAGGAAGGTGCTCTGGTCTGATGAGACTAAAATTGAACTTTTCGGTCATCAAAGAAAATGCTATGTCTGGCGCAAACCCAACACCTCACCCAAAAAACACCATCCCCACAGTGGAACATGGTGGTGGCAGCATCATGCTGTGGTCTTGTTTTTCAGCAGCCGGGACTGGGAAACTGGTCAGAGTTGAGGGAAAGATGGATGGTGCTAAATACAGGGATATTCTTGATCAAAACCTGTACCACTCTGTGCATGATTTGAGGCTAGGACGGAGGTTCACCTTCCAGCAGGACAATGACCCCAAACACACTGCTAAAGCAACACTTGAGTTGTTTAAGGGGAAACATGTAAATGTGTTGGAATGGCCTAGTTAAAGCCCTGACGTCAATCCAATAGAAAATCTGTGGTCAGACTTATAGATTGCTGTTCACAAGCGCAAACCATCCAAATTGAAGGAGCTGGAGCAGTTTTGCAAGGGGGAATGGGCAAAAATCCCAGTGGTAGGATGTGGCAAGCTCATAGAGACTTATCCAAAGCAACTTGGAGCTGTGATTGCCGCAAAAGGTGGCTGTACAAAGTATTGACTTTAGGGGGGTAAATAGTTATGCACATTGACATTTTCTGTTATTTTGTCCTATTTGTTGTTTGCTTCACAAAAGAAAAAAAATATTCAAAGTTGTGGACATGTTCTGTATTCCACTCTCTTCCTTCCTCTGCTATCAGTCATCTTTTATCCTTCCTCTCCTCCCTCTCTTGTCGGGTGAGATTTGTAATATTGTGTGTGAACTGCTAGCCAATTACATTTCATCAGGTACTATGTATTGCTTTTCCAGTCATCTTCAAAGTTGTGGGCATGTTCTGTAAATTAAATTATGCAAATCCTCAAACAATCCATGATAATTCTAGGTTGTGAGGCAACAAAACACAAAAAATGCCAAGGGGGGTGAATACTTCTGCAAGGCACTTGTGTATATATATATATATATATATATATATATATATACATATATATATATATATATATATATATAGTGTGGCAAAGTGCCCTTCTTTTCTCTAGACTTCTTATGGAGGGACACAGGAGGTCATGACAAACCTTTAATACTCCAAAAAAAAATCATACTGTATAATAAACAGACCTAGCTCTGTCAGAGCGCTAAATGTACTGTATATCTTGTTCCCTTTCTAACCAGGGCTTTCATCCAACTAAGCGTGGATGTAGCAAAACAGTATAATTAGTCAAATCCTTTACTTTAAGTCACTGGCCTGTATATTCCATATGTCCACATGTTAATTTCGTCAGCGGATGACCTTCAGGTTCCACGCTGCAGATTTACTGTCTTTTCTACTCCATAAGTTCAACAGCAGATGACTTTCAGATTCCAGTCTTCAGATTAACTGTCTTTTCAACACTTCAACACTCAAGATACTTTACTTGGCTCAGCAGTTGGCTATCAGCTTTCACGCTGCAACACTCTCTCGGGGCTCTGGCTGCAACTCACTCTCTCTGGTCTCTGACTGCAACTCTCCATCTCTGGGCTTGGGCTGCAACTGAACTTTCGACAGACAGTCCCAGCCTGTCTACTGGTGCAGCACACTGTGATGTAAGGGAGCCTTTCTGACACCTGCAGTGCTGGACCAGGCAAATGCCTCTATCCAGCATCAGGCCCACACACACATCCTCCAGGGCTCTCCCACATTTCTGTAAGGCTTTGCTACAATATATATTTATATATACATATATATATATATATTGTTGGCACCAGAGGGGGACCCGGGAGGGCCCAGCACAGAAACAAAATTTGAGACTCCTCATTTATATATATATATATATATCTATATATATGTATGTTTTCATCGGGGGGGGGGGGGTGCCAAGCTTGGGGACAGCGGAGAAAGGTCAAGCTATGCCACTGAGTGTACCATGGGCTAAAATACTTGCATGATACTGCATTTATTTAATTTTTTGAACTACATTGTTATGTTTTTCAACAGTCACATAGTAAAGTTCAATCTTTATCTGTTATTTGTTTTTTTTGTTTTAGTTTTTTGTCTGGCTAGCTTAATTGCAGTAGCAGTGTCTTAGAAAGCATTAATAAAATGTTTATAGGTAAATATTTATGGATAGCTTGTACTAAAATATTATATATTTTGTATTATTCCTGAAAGTAAAAAGTAATTTGTAACTACACGTTCTCACAGAAGTAGCTTAATGCAAATTAGCTGACAAAGGGTCAAAAATACAAAAGGCAAATGAATGTCTGAGTAGAATTTCAGAGCTGTAGCTAAGTATAAATTAGCAGGCAAATTTTCTTTGGGGACAGCTGAGAAGAATTGTAATGTCTCTTCTCTGAAAAAAATATAATCCTTTTGGATTTATTGAGTACTTAATATGAAATCCCCATTGCAGATAAACTATGCAGAGTTAAACTGAATGTTAGGACTGTTAAGATGTCTAATCCTCTCCTCTCTGAAAGGGATTTATACACAATATTTTCTCTTCTGCAAACCGTTGAATTGTATTGATATGTGTTCATATCCCCTCCGTGCAAATCCAGCTAGCAGTTCTCAAAGGCGTCATCTGTATAAACACCCATAATACTTAACTGCAAGGTAGGTGTTTACCAAGTGCCAATCTCATCTCCCAAATGCCTTTTAGTAGCATTAAAGAAATTTAAAGTAAAGGACAAAGCATATTTTACAGCAAGAGAATTTCTGGGAGCTGGAGGTTGTTTGATTGAAGGGCATAAGCGGGACAGTAATATAATGTGGAAGCTGTGGTAGATAGATAAAATGTGTTGTTGTTTAGTCATTCATTGTCATGATCCAGGGGTGAGGGGAACATGTACTCCCCAAAACCTCCTGCTTTCAACGTATAGGAACAACCACCGGATGGTTAGAATTTGGATATCTCAGCTTCCCGCCTGCTTATTTAGCTTAGGAACACCAGTCATCACGACCTAGGAACACAGGGACAGGTGATTGTCCCTTTAAGATAGAACCCAGCAGGAAAATGAGGATACCAGCAAGTAATTAGCTCAGTAAAATAACAAACATCATCCCTCTAGAATGACACATACACCATATTTATGAGTCAACCAGAGAATAGATATTGATTTTCTACAGCTTCCACTCCTCACATATTTCTCACAGTTGACAAAGCCATCTCTTAGGCATCTCTCATGCCCACCTCTCAGGCCCGTTGTCTTGGGGTTCTATCCTTTCCTGCCCTCTCTTTCATTCCTCACATACAATCCATGTTTAGAGCTACGGAATATGTTGGTGCATTACAAATAAAGGTTAATAAGAATGAGAATAATAATAATAAATAATATAAATAATAATATTAACTATTTCCAGCCTGGGGTCCATAGCATTTTAACAGCTCTACAGTCCAGTGGTCCCCCTGGGCATGAGATTCAGTCATGTACAACTGTGACCCATTGAACCACATCATGCCAGGCACATCTGTCAGCTACTGCCCCTATGAGATCCAACACATTCATGTAAATTGCTAAAATGATGTCACCTATCTCTACCTCTTTCATTCCCTTCTTTGCGTGCCTTGAATTTTTCCCAGCATCTAGAGAATCCTGTCTTCTCATGATATGGCCTAAATATTTGTGCTTTAGCCTCATGATCAAACCTTCCAGTGAACAGAATTTATAGAACCATGTATTAAAAGGTGCTGTTTTATTAGATTTTAAACTTTTCACTGTTGTGCAAAGAACAGTTATCACAGTCGTTAGGTGATTCTTTATTCCATCCAATTGGTAGCTGCAGCTCATTGTTTTCTCCATGCTCCCAGGTGAGATGACATTGCAACATGATGATGTTAGTGTTGACATTGTTAAAGGTAGTTACACATTTTTGTAATGTCTCTATGTGTTTCACCCAACATGGGCTTCTTCTGGCTCCACATTGGCTTCAATGCCACCTCATCTGGAAGAATAAATGAAGTACAAATGTTTAATGGGTTACAATAATTTGTATGAGATTAATTGCTGCCAAATTTGATTTTTTTTACATCTTGTTTTGATAAAATAAAATAAAAAATGTTTTACCCAAGTATAGTGAGTCAAAGTTTTAATAAATCAGGTATTTTTGAATTTCCTAAAATGTGTGTAAATGTGATGCAATAGATTTACTTGTTTATGTAAGTAAGTCAAGGAAATCCTTCTATGTCCTTGTCCGCTAATAGCCTGTGTTGGTCATAAATTAATATAACTGCAAAATTACTCTAGAAGAAAGTGTAACATATTTGGAATAAAAAAAAAAAAAAAAATACAGTTCTCCATATGTACAAACAAATATGTCTACAGGAATCATTAAACAAAATGCTGAAACTGTGCCTGGCCTCCTGGGTCAGGAGAATGCCCTGAACCCTTGTGACTGAAAGGGTTAAGTCTAAGAAACAATTTCTCTCTTGCTTGAATACTCTTGTTCTAAGAGGAAAAAACTCCTCTTGTAGCTGCAGTTAAAGGTTTGCATCCCATAACTTAAGCCTCTTCAGAGTAGTGAATATAATCCACTTTTGAGAGTACCACTGAACATCATAGATATAGTAAAGAATGTGACTTGGTAATGGGCACACTGGATTTAGAAAGTATTAAATAAAAATGTGTAGTCTTTAATTTTTGCCTAAATTCAAACAAATTAAATGTTATTATAAGGGTGATAGACAATTAATTTGGTCTTGATGAAAATGGGAAGAAATAGATCAGATAAAACCTGTATGCAGTTCTGTTGAAAGAATGCAACAAGGAATAGCTATTTGTCAATAGGAGTAAGCCTGAGTAGGATAACTCTCTGCCAAGCTTAAGATAAATTAGCATAAGAAGTGGCCATGACATAGGTATACTTAATTTTTACATTTTATACATTATGTCAAATGTAACAATTATTATTATTGTGTGAGGTCAACTGGATTTTCCTATTACACACAATCTCAGATGTTGGCACTGAGAAAAGCCCTGGTAGGGATCAAATGCTAATTGTGCTTTGTATATAAAATATATATAGTGACATAAACAAACTGTATGAACAAATAAAAAGGACAGTTTCATCATTTTCATGTTTAATTCATTATTATTTCACCATTAATTAACATTAAAAATACATGTGCAAACAGCAGCAAATCAAGGATTTAGGAAGAAAATATAAATAACATACATTTTGCCTCCTTGATAACTTCTGCGCCCTCCTTACCGCTCTCATTGCCATGTGTATTACTGAAAAGAAAACAAACATTTCAACTCAGATAACATTAATTAGACAGGGTGGGTGTCTTTAAACGCAGAAGTTTCTTTTTTTCAGTTTTATTAATCAGTAAAGATGTCAACATACAGATGATGCAGCAATATACAATAAAGTAGCCAGTGAAATACAAACACAAAATAAATTGAATCATTCAGTAACAAGGTTCACCTGCATAGGGGTCATGTAAAGATTGTTAGTCTATATTTCGCAATGGTTACCCCATCTAGATAAACATGTTGTACTAGATGAGTATCATTTTGTACGTCATTTTCACACAAAAATTCCTTTTTCAGGATATAGTATATAGGATAGAAAAATAATGGAGATTAATAAACATATATATTAAAGATAAGAAAAGAAAAGAACAAAAAACTAAAATGGGAGAAAAATTAAAAAAACTATTAAATAGAATAAAAAATAAATATATATTTTTTAAATAAACAAAAAGTATATCTCAAGTATATATTGCCATGGGAAACCAGACCTACCTCTCACTCCTGACTCCGGGGAGATCCTCAACCAGCCATGTCAAGATTCAAATTGTAAAACAGTAGGTTTGTTAGGGGATAGGAATACTATGAGGGGAAGCCAGCCATGGAGTCCAAATGATAATGAAAAGGGGTAAAGAGAATCTTCTAGAATGTGAGAAGTCACTCATTCATTGGAGATAACCAATCGTAATTGCAGAGAAGAGGATTTCTACTGTCGTGCAATGTGACTTTTAATGGCTAAAGTTATAAATTGCATTAACTTGTTTTGATGCATGGATAAGAAAGGGATGTGGTGGCCCAGCAGACTTACCTCAACTAATGGATTCATTTGTTGAGAGAATAAGTCAGATGCAAGCGAAAATACTTCCTGCCATAGTGATATAACTCTAGGGCAGTCCCACCAGGTATGAAAAAAGGAGCCTACTCTCCCACATTCTCTAAAACAGTCCGGGCTTGATGTTAATTTCCATCTGTAATGTTTTAAGTTAAGTATGTCCTATGGAGAACGTTGATTGAAGTCTCCAAGACACTGCTATTGGGGGAACCTTTAGTTAAGTTTAACCAAGAGGATTCCCAGAGATCTTGGGGCCAATTACAGTTCAGGTAATTCTCCCAACTACGTATATAAGTCAATTTAGATTGACCTAGGTCAGTGTTGATTGAAACATAGATAAGGCTAATAATATCTTTCTTGAGAGGGGCTTTATCGCATAATTTCACTCGCCAAGATGACCCGGGTGTGCCCAGTGAAAGTTCCTGCATCTGGATAAAATGTCTAAGGCTACGGTACGTGAAGAGTTCTTGTGGCGGGATTTAATCCAGTTGATCAAACGTGAGAATCTGATCATCTAGATACCAGGAGCCAGCACAGAGCAGGCACGAGGTTCTCCACCAGTTCAAAGTGTGGGGGGAATTTGTAGTGTAAGTTTTGGGTGGGGAATTAGTGGATTGAATGAGGAACATTTAGGGGCTAGTCCCTAGGCGTGTCTGGCTCATTGCCAAATTGAAAGGGATTGCTTTGAAGGGATTTGGGCATGCCCCAAGAGTCTCGCAAGGGTGGGGAACCATAGTATAGTGTCCCAGGAGTAAGGGTGCATTTGGAAGTTTTCAATAAAGACCTACAAGAGTTGGTGTGTTGTAGAGTGTGCCTGAGGGATAAAGGACATTTGTGCAGCTTTAAAGTATAACTTAAAACTAGTGCATGATAGGCCTCCCTTTGTCTTGTGTTTAAACATCGTGCTTTTGGAGGTACAATGGGATTTATTGCACCAGATAAAGGTAAAAGTCAGACATTGAAATATCTCTAGTTCAGGGAAGTTGATTGCTATGGGCAGGGTGCGAAATAGGTATAAAAGTCTAGGTAAGATGTTCATCTTGACCGAGTTTATACGCCCGAGCCAAGATATATTCCCCTTGGACCAAGACTGATTATTCTTTGTCCCAATGTGGAGTACAGCTGTGGGAATCTAGCTTTATGGAGATCATTTGTTTGACGTTTGAGGTAAATACCTAAGTATTTAATATGGGAGGGAGGCCATTGAAATTGAAAATTTAGATGTAGAAACTGTAAGGTTTCGGGGGAGAGATATATTAGAAGCTTATGTTTTTTCGAGATTTACTTTCAAACCCGAGATCTTACCAAAATTGTCTAGGATTTGCAAGAGGATTGGAACCGAGGTGACAGGTTGAGATAAGGTGCGTAGAAGATCATCTGCGAATAAACAGCACTTAAGATGGTGATGGCCTACTGCAATTCCATGAATGGAGGAATTGGATCTAATTGTTTGGGCCAGGGTTCAATTGCCAAAGCAAACAGCAAGGTAGAATGGGCACATCCATGTCTGGTGCCCCACTGGATATCAGTGAATTTTAGTGAATCCCCTGACAATTTAAGTGATGCTCTGGGGTTGCGGTAGTATGTTTGGAGAAAATTCATAAATGGACCCAAAAAGCCAAATTTAAAGAGTTTTGTTTTTAAGGAAGGGCCATTCAAGCAAATTAAACGCCTTTTCAATATCAGTGCTAGTAGGTCTCTAAGGTCACAATTCAAGAAACTAAGAAAGAAAAAATGTAAAAACGGGTAAAGCCCCCAGTCCAGACGGATTCTCTAATTCATATTATAAAAAAAGTTATTGGCCCCTCACCTCATACATTCATTCAACGGGGTCCTAGAGGGCTTCCCCATACCTCCTAAGTGTAATCAAGCTGACCTTGTATTTTTCCCCAAGGAAGGCAAAGACCCAAACAAAGTTAAAAATGATAGGCCCATTTCCCTCCTAAATACAGCAGTTTCTTTAAATGCAGTAATGATTGCTATGACAGTACTTAATCTGTTTTTTTTTACGTTGAGTTGTAATGATCTGGTTTGCATCATAGGAAATAGTGCATAGTAAATCAAGGTACACTCCTCAGACACGTGAGCTGTTTATTATCCCACTAAATAGTTCTAGATTTATTTCCAATGAACACCATCAATATTTAACTAGTGCAGCCATAAGGAAAAATTTGCAACTCTCCTGTTACTTCCTATTACAATGGAGCAGCTTAAACGGATAGGAAAATAGTTACACTTAGAGACCCCAAAGAGACCCAGATGGAGTTAATGTTCCACTCATCCCAAAGCACAGGGTGTGGGAGGCCCAATGGCCCATTTGGGTGCTCAAGGGGGTAATGGGGGATATCCGGGCTCATAGAGTGGTAACTGGCTAGTGTGGTGTGTTAACATTGGTGCTATATTTTATTAATACTGTATGTACCTTCAACTGACCCTGCATGGGCATGGTATTATTTCACCAGGTTTGTTGGTATTATATGTATTGCCAACCATTACAGGCTTGCCAACCAATTTGGCGCCTGCACCAATGGAAAGAGCTGTGCATTTCTGGACTCCTATAGCACGCATGTGCTACTCCGATCATGATGTTAAAGCGGTGGAGAAGGAGTGTATACACAGTTTTGCATTGGACATTGCTTCGGAACCAATTATAATATCAGTGATCTAGTAAATCACATATAGACTTGAGTAGAGTTGATGCTTGATGAGCTTTGGTAGATCTTGAGCCATCACATTTCCTCTTACTAAATCCCCCCCACAGATAAACTGTATGGTTCGTTTTATGGAAATATAACAGATATAAACCTTTATAAATAGCACTGGGGTTTTAGAACTGGTTCCCATCAGTTGTAGTCTGACATGTTTACTTAGAGCTAAAGTAACAGAGCAAGCCAGCTATATCTCTTCTTGAGTGTGAAAAATAATAAAAAAACAAGCAAAATCATCTTTAGTTTATGCATCTTTTAACCAATTAAAAAAAGTTACATTTGCTGCAAATTCAATAAGACTAAATCATAATTGATTTTATTTCATTTAACTGGTTCACTTTCCTATATAATCCAATTTGTTGCAATGCTTTTTGCTATTATTATAATTTATATATCTATTGAACAAAGGCTCTTCTGCAAAATCTAATTAATAGATGAAATGACAAAATATCATATAAACTATTAAGGAAAAATTTACAGAACTATAGTATAGTTTAGACATAAAAAACAAGTTATTATGTTAATTCTTTTTTCCTTATCAAAGACTTTGTTAATAGCTTCCTTGATTTTGATGGCTAGACTTTTTGCAAAATAAACTTGGGGTAATTGAGTCTCAACATGATATGCATAATACACATCAAAGAAATAAAATAATTTATAATTAAAAAAAAAATGTGGCTGTGTATGGGGCTTGGCATATTTGTTGTGAGTTATTTTCTCACTAAAACCCTTTTTTCTAAAGCAACAATCTGAATTTTATATACCATATATACTCGAGTATAAGCAGACCCGAGTATAAGCCGAGGCACCTATTTTACCACAAAATACTGGGAAAACTTAGTGACTCGAGTATAAGCCGAGGGTGGGAAATGCGCTGCTCCCTGTGTCTCTCTTGTGCCCTCTGTGTACCCCTCCTGTGTGCCCTCTGTCCCCCCTCTCCCTCCCCTGCGTCTCTCCCTCCCCTGTGTCTCTCTCCCTCCCTCTCTCTCGTGTCTCTTTCTCTACCCCTCCTTTATCATCCTCTTCATCCTCCCTCCTCATCCTACCTCCTCATCACTTTCCCCTTCTCCCTTTCCCCTCTCTTACCTTCCATCAGCTGCTCCACTGTGCGTCTTCCGGCTGTGTCGCACCCTGCATATGCTAATGACGTGACGTCACATGCGCTTCACCTCATTATCATATGCCGGGTCCCGACTCATCCTCCTCATCCTCACTCCTCATCCTCCCTCCTCTTCACTTCCCGCCTTTCCAATTACCCCCCCCTCCCTTTCCCCTCTCTTACCTTCCATCAGCTGCTCCTCTGCGCATCTTCTGGCTGTGTCGGGACCCGGCATATGCTAATGACGTGACGCGCATGTGACGTCACGTCATTACCATATGTCGGGTATGTTGTTTTATACTGACAATGACCTGTGATTCAAATTGTATGTTTGTGATTACATTTAAACATATTTATCCATTTCATTTAATATCAAGATTTTACAAAGGCATCTAGAAAAATACTACAACTAATGAAGGGTACATGTAATTGGTTTTGTAGATAAAATGGTGCTATAGCCAATAGACTGAATCAAGGTCATCAGCAGATGACGTCAGATGGAAAAGTGATGAACATGGGAAGTTATAATCTCTATCTCATATCAGTATTATACATGGAGAGAGTATGGATCTTAAGTAAGGTGCAGAATGTGTACAGTTTCAGTACCTTTCTAATATTTAACAAATAAAGGTTCCAAGGAAGTAGGGTAATGACCAGATAGGTATTGAAGTAGGCACGATATGTCATTGGTTTTTAAAAGTTGAAAGAAAATCAGAGTGAAGGACGCATTATGGGGCATTGTAGTTGTTTAGTCATTCAGTCGTATCAGACTCTCTATGACCCTATGGACCGCAGTACACCAGTCACATTTTGTGTCGGGTTATGTTTATCCATAAGATACTGGAGTCAGTTGCCAGTTCCCTTTCCAGTGATCCACGTTTTTTCTGACCTCTCTGCTATAACCTGCCCATCTTGGTGGTTAAGTTCACTGCTTCATTGAAGTACCCAAGCTCCTTCTCCATGATAAAGTAGCAATCCAGATGGGGATCATGGGATAAGACCAACCACTGTTGTAAAGATATTTGTAGATAAAAGTTTGTGTGGAACTCAAGATTTCATGTGAGTGAAAGCATTTTAATTTTGTTGGTGTGGAGTGAGTGTATGGGCCAGACACAGATTTTCAATCCATGCATAGGCAGTAAGAAGTGGACTTGAGTTTTGTAGAGGTGAGGTTGAAAAGTTAAAATTTGCCAAGAATATATGATACTAAAGGTGGTGTTGAGAGTGGTCAAAGATGAAAGTTGTGTGAGAGAGAGGATGGTACAAGTGGAAGAGGTGATGAGCTAGGCAGGAAATTCCATGATTTCTGCATTAGATGGGTTGATGAGGAGAAACTCTGATGCAACTGAAAACTGAATGAGATTATGGGCCCTATCAAATTAGCCAAATATCAATTACATGAGTCTGTAAAGCAGCCGTAAATGTTACTGATATTCAATTGCATACATTTTGCCACTCACATTCCAATTGCGAGTTACACCTGTTTGAAGGACTGCAAAAGTAAATAAAAGCACACTACTGTACTTACAAATGCTGCAAAAGCAATGAAAGGCATTAGCATTAATTGTACAACAGTCTCAAGCTTGAATATCTGCAAAAAAAAACATATTTATTTTTAAAAAGTGTTGTATCAATCCCGGGTTTCAATGGGCTAATACATATAATGGAACCAGCATGGACTAGGACAGTTGCTTTATTGATTTCTACATTTCTGGATTGCAAGTCCATAAAGGTGTACTTCTAAACAGTAATTATTTGTAGATTAAACTCCATTTTTTACTGACATCATGATGACAGTCTCATGATTGGCTGTGTCTAAGAAGTAACTTACAGGCTTGCTTAAATATTGTCAGATCACAAGGTCACACTCCCCTAAAGACTACGAACGGATGCATGGGCTGAATGTGGAGGCTGTGAGAATGTAATTGCGGGCATGAGTCAATTGAATACATCTAGATATTTAGAAAAATGTTAACCTGCAGCCAAAATGTTGGGTTCCATGGGCCTCATTCTATTATCGGCCGTAAATCGGCCATAAGGCTGCGATTCCTTGCGGGGGTTCTTTTAACTCGCGATTCTATTATACGGCCCCGCAAGGATCTCCCCTTACGGCCGGCCGCATATCTTGAAACCGGCCGTAAGCTGAGAAATCTAAAAACGCAAAAATAAATTCAAGCCTGCACTGTACAGCTCTGTAAATGCTAGGGATCATATTGGGGGACATGAGGATTAAAAGTAACCCACTCTCAAGCTTGCACATCAGCCCAAACCCGAGTTCAAATTAACTGTTTATTTTCCGGCTGCGGCGTGGGCGGGTCTGAGGTGCTCCAAGCACTCTGGACTTTTTACATGTATATTAAAAAAAATATATTTTACGGATTTGAGTATAGGATAATTATGTGCTATTTTTTCTAACACCTAAAATCACTTAATAGTCTTCTCAAAGTGCAGTATGGCTTTATTTGAGCTATTTTATGTGCTTAATTGGTGCTAGCGGGACCTCTTTCCTGCAAGTAAGCAGCGGCTCGTTTTTAGCCTTGCAGAGAGGGTTCCCGGAGCAATTGAATTGCAAATAGGAATTTCTTACGGCCGAAACTCTTGCGGCCGTTTTAGATCAAAGGCTTTCCTCCGGCGCGAGCGGCCGCAAGAGATAGCAAGGCACCGGCCGCAAGCCTGCCGGAATCCCCGGCCATAAGGGAATAGAATAGCCGGAAAGCTTGCGGCCGGTCCTTGCGGCCCCGCAACGGCTGCGGCCGCTAATAGAATGAGGCCCCATGTAATTACGGGCTTGCAATTGAAAAGGGCCCTATGTCTGTACATAATTACAAGCTGTTCAGAAAAAAAGTGAATACCCGGTTGTTACAGTTTCTCAACCACAATGAGCCTGCTTGAGCAATCCACTTCCCAGAGAGTTTCAAATCCCAACAGAGATATAAGTTGTACACTTTTTACATTTTTTCATAAATCTTTTTTATAATCAAGAACAGTTTCCAGATTATTCCCCAATTATGTCAAATAAAATGCATTATGGCTTAAAAAGAAAATAGTGTGGTGTCAAGACAGGCTGACTGTGGCTTGAGAAATGTAAAATAGCATGTTAAAGCTTTCTTCTGTCGATTAAAAATGAATGACCTTGTAAACGTAGCTTCTGTTTAACAGTCATTGGGACTCATTCAAATGTGATTTGGCCAATTGAGTTAGTGAAGCCCTTGCTTTTGGATAGACGTTCACTAACTAAAAACTTTTGTAAAAAAATATGCTGTGTGCTTATATAGAGCCCAATTCAATTGTCCAAATCCATTTGTATGAGGAACATTGTTAGGGTAGTAATTCACAACCCTTTGCTCAAGGATATCCAGACAGGCCATGATTTAGGTTTAATACTGTATGTATACAAATGAGGCAATTAGAAACTCCATGGCCTGTTAAATACTAATTGCTTCGCTAGTGTTCACATATTGTTAAATCTATATCTCTTGGCTTCTTGAAAAGAGATTTGGGAAAGACTGGCTTAGAGTGTTGAAGTTCCCCCTTTAAGGTACAAGTAATTATTCAATGTAAATTGAATTCTTTTAATCCAAAGCAAGCTGAAATGCAAAATAAATGTTCCATATGTTGCTGTAACTGCTTATGTTTGCAAAGTGACACTTATTAATAACTGCAAAAACTACAGTAATTATCAACAACATATGCTTAAGTATTAGTCACATTAATTAAAATGAAACTATGCAAATCTATAAAATAAGCAAACAGGTAATCAAGTTATTTTATATATTCATTATTTACTTTTAATCTCTGAATAAGCTTTATGTGCTGCAAAAGGCTTGTCCAACTGCAGTCCAGTAAATCAAAATAATGAAGCTACTGGTGACCCACTTGTACTCAAAAAAGTGGAATAATCTTGGGGACTCCAGTTGGACAAACCAATGACATAGGGCCTCATTCAATTACGATTTGGCAAATTAAATAGGGCTCTATATAAGTACACAGCATATTTTTTACAGAGGTTTTTAGTTAGTAAACTTCTATCCAAAAGCAAGGTATTCACTAACTAAAAACATCTGTAAAAAAATATGCTATGTGCTTATATAGAGCCCTATTCAATTGGCCAAATCCCAATTGAATGAGGCCCATAGTGCTCTAGTTAGCAGTAAATAAAACTGGTGCATTTATTGTCATTTTTATGGCATAGATCTTAATCTAATGTTAAACATATCTTTTTCTTTGCTCAGCAAATTATAGTTTTCTGCAATTGAGAACTGGATCCTTGCATTTTAAATAATTTGCCCAACAGCCAGAGGCACTTTAAGGCAATGGTAACCCTTTGAAATCATATAATGAAGTGGACCCTGTCATTTCAGACCTTAGTAGCTATAATGCTTAGTGATAAGCTCTCATAATGTTTGTCATAGTGGTTGGATATGAGTACCCTCAGTATGTTGCAATGCTTGAATACACATATAATTTTGTTGTCGTTGTTCAGGCATTCAGTTGTGCCCGACGCTCAGTGACTAAATGTACAGCAGCGTGTTAGGCAGATCTGTAAGCCACTGCCCCTCTGAGAACAAGCTCATATGCAGTACTTCAATGACCTCATCCATCTCCGCCTCTGTCTCCCCCTTCTTTTTGTGCCTTTAATCTTCCCCAAATCTTCTCTAGGGAATCCCTTCTGCTCATGATATGGTCAAAATATCTGAGCTTTAACCTCAGGATCAAACCTTTCAGTGAACAGTATGGCTTAATTACCTGTAGTACTGATTTATTTGATCTTCTTGCAATCTAAGGAACTTTAAGTTGTTTTCTCCAACACTTAGAAGATGTCAATTCTACAGCGCTAAGCCTTCTTTATGGTCTAGCTCTCAAATCCGTATGTTACTATTTGGAATACCTTACACATTATAATAGCACTATCTATCTTTAACAAAGCATAAATAGAAAAAAAGGATAGAAAATAATTGGGGGATTTACTAAGCATCTCATCTGGCTGAGAACAACCCAGTATTTACTTTTCACTATTTCCCATTGGATTGCTGAAGTTATTTGCTACTGTGGTGAGACAATGGGGGCTCATAACATCACACTCTACCACACCACTCCACTGAAGACCTGTTATTTAGAATTATCCGCAGGTGGCAATGGCCAACATAACTAAAAGGTGGAGCATTTGGTTAGGGTAGAAAGAAGAGCAAAGAAGAAGGCAGAAGAAGAAAATAGGCAACCTGATTGTATACCAGAGCATGTGCAGCCATGAAAGCTCTAGAACATCACTGTACGCAAAGCCAGAAAACCATATGTTGAGTCAAGATCCTTAAAGTAAGCATATTAATTGCCCGCAGCCCTCGCTATGCGAGGGCCGCGGCTCGCTTCGCGAGCCCGCAAGCGTTAGCAACATGCTTACAAGTATGTATGTGATTGCCATTTAGGTACCTGCACCCCTATTATTGTACATAAACCCGGTCTAAACCTTCAATATGTCAAGAAGATCCAATCAATCAGGAAATTAAGCCAAACTATTCACTGGAAGGTATGATCATAAGGCTGAAGCTCAAATATGGTGGTTTTATCATGAATAGATAGATAGATGAATAGAACCCTAGATGAGATTCTGATGCTGGCAAAAATTGAAGGCACATGGAGAAGGGGACGGCAGAGGTGGAGATGGATAGATACGGTCATTGAAACAATGAGCATGAGCTTGAGGGATCTCAGAAGGGCAGTGGTGCTAGTCCATATGGTGATGGAAAGTTGGACATGGCTTAATAACTAAACAAAACAACGTCTTAATATTTGACTGCAATTCCAAGTTAAATTATATCCTTTTACTGATGTAATAATGCCAATGACTAAAATAATACAATAAATCAGTATATAACTGAAAATAAAATAGTCATTTTTGCCAATTATATGATGCAGAACAAACTATCACATATTACCTTTGAGTTATAGGCTGTTTATGCCAGCATTTATGTAACCTTTTTTTTAAAAAATTTGATGCTGAAATGTAGATTAAATTAAAACGAACACAGCATTATGACTACTATGATATATGTTCTGTCATATAATATGACCTTTGAATAATAAACAATGTCACTCAGTTAAAATAAATATGCAACAATTTTATGTTTAAAACATTTTTTTTAGTAATTCTATAATGCAACAAATCTGCATTTCAAAATGTAATAATTTACGGTAAAAAAGTTGTTGGTGTTTTCAAGTAAAATTTGCTAAATATAATCAAGAGATGATATTTGCTCCAGAATGGGAGAATATTTTCACATTAATTCAGAAAAAAAATATTTACCATGAAAAATATAATACTTAGAATAATTAATATTGAGAAAACAGTTTCTGATGTACACTTTAATTTTTTTAAAATTTTATTTAAAAGCCTTTTTTGGATTACAACGTTTATATATTTTTTTTGTTCAGTTGTGTCTGACTGTATGTGAACTCACCAGTTAATTTTGATATACTAGAATTATTAAAAGGAGAAATTGCTCACTAGAGAAGTGAGATATCTATTAAATAATTAGACTTCTTCCAGTTGGAAAGAGGTTTTTGTGGGTTATTTGTATAGTTAGGTCTTTGAATAGTGAATAGATCCATTTCCTACTAATATGTACTAGAAAGGTGAACACAATCCAACCCAACCTACTATTAAACTTTTCATGCCCCCATCATTTTCTCTAAGGGAGGAATCATGCCCCATCTTTCACAGCATTCAACACATTATTTCCATTTAGAATTGGCATATTACTCTCTTTTGCCCTCAAAAACCGGTCCTTCATTCTCAATTTCTCTCTCCCTGTTAATCATCTCTTTCCTAAAAAGAAACATTTAGAATTTTTATGCTTCCTGCAGAATAAAACATGACCATATTGTTCAGCCCATTGAGGACTCAGTGATATCTATGTGGCTCTTCAAATGAAATAAATTGTCCATCAATTCACAACATGAGTTTATCTTGGCTAAATTAAACAAGGAACATGCCAAATCCTGGATGACTGTATAAAAATAAATAATCAAGTCTCAAAATCCACTGTTGAAAGAGATTGTTGACATCACAATTAACGACTACTGTAAAAAAATGTTTTGGCAGCACAACACTTTTTGCATTTATTAAAACTTACCTGTCTTGGGATGTGTATCTTCATAGCCACCTCACCAAGAGGCTTAGTTATAGATATATGGTATTTGTGAGATATCAAATAATTTTATTGAGGAATTATGGATATTTGTAAATCAAAGTACATTTGAAATTTGGTGTGTGAGCTCCATCCCCGAGGAACCTATGTAGGCAGATTGTCCTTGCCCATGAGCTGTGCAGAGTTGTGTCCTTGCCAATCAGCTAATTTAGCTTGGGATTTCAGGGGTGTTCCTTCTCATAATCAACTAGCTGAAAACTGAAGAAATGTAGCAACTTTGGGGTAAGTTTATTAATGTTTATATGGGAGTTTTTTCATGCAAAAATGTTTTCACACGCTACTGATTCTCCTCTATCAGATTAATTCATAAAACTTCCATAAACCTTCAAGGCTACATTTAGCTTCAACTGATTCAGCATCCCTTTTCAGAAACATGGGAAAGACTAGGGAACCCTGCTATAACTTTTGCAAATAGGGGTATGCTTTTAAGTGAGTATATGATCATTGGGTTCTAATTGAAGATGACTTCAGAATGAAGCACAAACGTTTTCTCTCTTAACACATATACTCCCTATCTGCTGTTTTTACTCCAGACAACAGCCCTATTAAATTTGAAGCCCGTAGCAGCATTGCCAAGCCTATAACAGCTACTGACTTGAAATTTGGCCAATTTGCAGAGCTATTAAATTAGACCATGGTGCGAGTTACAGGCTTGAGACGCAAGCCCGAAAGTCCTTTCCGCACCCGCAAGCTGTAAAGGGGCCGGACGAGCCAAGATCGGCCGTAACTACCCAACTGCACTATAACGTAGTGAGACACACGCCCATGCGTTGACTGTGTTGTATTTTTTAATTCGAAGTAGCACACAGGTCCCAGAGTTGGAGGTTAGAATCTTTTGGTGTGAGAGTAGGAGCTTGTTGAGAGAGGTAGTTTGTGTTTTTGATTGATTTATATTCTATTCCATATGGATTTACACTTAATACTTACACATATTTACAGATTACACATATTTGAAATACACATAGGTTCAAGAACACACATAGAGACATATATAGTTAGGTGGAGGTGAGGAGTGAGGTGGAGAAGGGAGTGGAGGTTGATGAGAAGGTGAAGGGAGAGGAGGTGGAGGGCGAGGAGGTGGAGGAGCGCGAGGAGGTGAAGGAGGGTGAGGAGGTGGAGGTGGGCAAGGAGGAAGAGGAGGAAGTTGAGGAGGGAGATGAGGGAGATGAGGAGGAGGAGGGAGAGGAGGAGGAAGGAGAGGAGGAGGAAGGAGAGGAGGAGAGTGCAGAGGTGGGTGGTGGAAGGGGGGCCCAAGCTTCAGGCACATGTAGAAGAGGGACAGAGGGGAAGTGGCCTGATCCCAGCGGGGGTAGTAGTTCGGGGAAGGGACAGTCTTTAGGGACAGGTCAGGGAGGCAAGGGTCCCCATCCACAGTTAAGAGGGCAAGAGGCTAGGGGAAAGCACAGGGCCCACAATTATACGCCCTAGGAGAATGTTGTCCTCTTCAGTGCTATCCATGGCTGCTACATCATTCCTGAAGGGGGGAGGGAAGTGAAACTAGGGCCTAGGGCTCAGGCTTGGAAGGAGGTAGCGGCAGTGGTTACTGTGGTAGGCACAGCGCCAAGGGATGTGTGGTCTGTCAAGCACAGATTTGATAACATCAGGGCTAAGGTGAGGAGGAAGATGGCTAAGGAGGATAGAGACTGTAGCGTGACCTAGAATGAGTGGGAGAGGTTCACATAGGACCTTTTGAGACCGTCTGCCCCGCCAATGGAGCTTCAGACCCTGTGGCCCAGCAGGACCCGCCTCCATGGCATGTGAATATCATATACACCAACATGCCACCACATGTGCATCACACACACTACACATGTACATGATGACCAACAAGGTCATGACATGTCAGCTCCATGGAATTAACAAGGGATAGATGGATGCATCATTAAATCCATGAAGCTGACAAATTCCTGTCATTCCTGGGCACAACAACAGTAATTAAGCAATAGAGTCCATTTACTGGTGTGCCCACTACTGCAGCCTATACAGTTACAGAACGCAGCCAGAATCAAGATAGCGTTAGGAGCCAAGAATGATCAAGACCATAAAGGGAGAGGTCATTTGGGTGGTGGGATCACCCACCGGACCTTCACTTGACCCCATTATACCCCTCCTCGAAAGACAGAGGATTTCACTGGGGCCCTCCAACTCAACCTACAGCCAGCCACCACCTCCTTCCTCACACAGCAGTGTACTGGCCTGGCCGCCACCACCTGCATCACAACAGGCTCCAGCCAATCCCCAGACTCTCCCCACTCCATCAACGCCACCTCCTCACCCAGCCCTGGCACAGATATCTCCATCTCCACCCACCACCAAGCCAGGCTGCGCATGCGGAGATGCTGGCCCTCATGCACCAGCAACTGGAATGTCTCCGGGTGATCCAGGTCAGCATTTCTGCCAATCATGTGGATGTTATGTGCAGCCTGGCAAGGCGCTCTAGGGAGGAGGGGAGGCACCACATGATGACGGAGTCACACATTACACATGTACATGGTGACCAACAAGGACTCTGACATGTCAGCTCAATGGAATTAACAAGGGATAGATGAATGCATCATTAAATTCATGAAGCTGACAAATCCCTGTCATTCCTGGGCACAACAACAGTAATCAAGCAATAGAGTCCAGAATCAAGATAGCATTAGGAGTCAAGAATGATCAAGACCATAAAGGGAGAGGTCATTTGGGTGGTGGGATCACCCACCGGGAAGTTATGCGCAGCCTGGCAAGGCGCTCTAGGGAGGAGGGGAGGCACCACATGATGATGGAGTCATACCTGGCCGGGCTGCTACAAATGGGACTGGTCTCCAGCCCCGCTTCCTCTACCCTGGAGGCATCCCCAAGCCACCAACAACCCGGCCCCTCCTCTCCTCCCATAATGCCTCTGCCCACACCACTCATGGTGACGCTGAATCCCCCCACCACCAGCATGGAGACGGCGGCTGGCCGCGGAGGATGTGGGCCCTGTGACAAGGCGGAGAAGGACATAGTGGCTGCAGATATGTTTGTGCCTTCTCAACAGCACTCCTCAGTGACAAGCTATTGGTCACAATGTTAACCTAATCTATCCTGGCTACAGAGTCTTGGATCTTGGCCTATGTGATGGTGATAATTGTATGCAGATGGCTAACTCCCATCACATGGTCCTTGATCCTCTTCTCTGTGGACATGTAGGGTTTTGTTTAACATGTCACCATTTGATGGTCACCGAGGAATGCTGTTAAGATGCAGTCCCTATGATTTTTTCAGGCCCTATTTGTAGGTTGTTTTCTATTTCTTCTCTTTTTTTGTTTTAGTTACAAATTAGGTTCAGGAAGGCATCTTCTGCATCTGCAAACATTGTGGAGGAAATGTATGAGGTGAAAGGTTTTTCCCAGTGCCTCTCAGGTTGACACTCCTTAAATGACAGCACCCCCTTTACATGTAGCTCACATAGACTTAAAGCTATCATAAAGCCAGATATCTCAGACATGATTGTTGTTAGCTTAAATGTAGACTAATATTGCTATGGTGGTGGACTTGCAAAGTCTCACAATGGCATGTTAATGACAGCCAGCAATAATATATGCGCTAGCGAAGCATGTGATTCTGACCTCAATATCAGTCTGAGAACAGATCCTTGGGACTAATGTAAGTAACATTGAAACTGGCTGCTGATTTTTGTGTTCTCTCCATATTAATGGGCATTATCCAGAGACATAGCTAATAGTTAGTAATGCTTGAAGATGGGAATCAGGTGAGTTGGTATATTGTAACAGTATTTAGCACTGTACTGTACATGCATTTGGATTTTTTTTTTATCCTCTTCTGCTTTTTTTTAGTTGACCACTGTTTTATTATTTCTTATTTTTCTTGTCACCACACTGTATGTGTGAAACTGAATTGGATTACACTGTCAAGAGGTTGAATCATCGGTTTCATTAAACAGATCCAGACAAGTTGTAAGTGCTATGCACATTAATGGTTTCTTCATTTACATGGAGTGATTTGTGATGATCGTTTTTTTCATCAGATTTCGGTGGCAGTGGTGTAGTGACCACATGTGACCCTGGTAGGTGCTATGCAACATGCTTATTCTAGACTATGACATTACCCCCTGTAGGTATTCCCTTTTTCCCACAAGCCTCTTGCTCTCTCTGGACCCGCTCACAGCACACCATAAATGCACAGTCTTGACCTATTCTGATTGTGCTCTGTGTATGAAATAAATCTTTTTTATACCATTCTCACTGTGTAAGTGTGTTTTCAATGGTTGGGGTTATGGGACATCATGTTTGTGTCACATTCCTATAGAAGTAAACTTACAAACCCTAGCTAACATGCAATAGATAAATACATATAGCAATAATAATTGTCATAATAGCATTAGATAACATGTAATACTAAATATCATAATAATAATACTAATAATAATACTACTACTACTACTACTACTACTAATAATAATAATAATAATAAGTTAATACACAGGCCAAGTTTAATTAGTGATACTGGGGAGTATGAACATTCCCCTGAGGGCCAAAAATGAATATGACAGATGACACTGGAGTGGGTTGCCAGTTCCTTCTCTAGTAGGGTGTGATTTGCCCTCTCTGCTATGATGTGCCCACCTAGAATAACCCTACATGGTATAGCTCACAGCTTCATTGCAGTACACAAGCCCCTTCACCACCACCACTTAGCAATGCTGAAGCGGACCAGAGGAACATACACCGCACTAATCTACTTTAATTCATCAGGAGGGGCCGCAAAAACTGTAGCTGTGTAGAGGCACAGGGATAAACAGCCAACTCACCTCCTTCAAGGTGGGGAGGTGATAGCAGAGAGGTCAGACAAATCCCAGTCCACTAGAGAAGGAACTAACAAGTATCTTTGGCATGCAAACCTTTGAGAACAGCACAAGCAGAGACCTAGCTAAATGTGCTGCCGTCCATAGGGTCACAGAGAGTCAGACACAACTGAAAGACTGATCAAAAATGAATAAAAAGTTCCCCGGGTACTTGATATATGTGATGTAGCGGTGAAATATGGTTACTATTTGTTTTCCCAAATGTAGATGTGATGATCGAGATGTATATGAAATTATATTTATATTTCAGGGTCCACATTAGAGCCTTTGTGAGTAAGAAAGGGTTATTATGGCATGTGTTTCATGTTTTGTGTTGCTATTTAATCAGGTAGTGTGTCTTTAATTGCTTTGTGCATGGTGCAGTATGGCTTTTCATATTGGCATGTGTATGACCATTCCAACATATGATAAAAATAAAATATTTTTTTAATGCATTTTTATTATTTGGTGATTATAGTGCAAGTCATTGTATTGCCTTTCCATGCTTTCCCTATATTTTAAAGTGTACTGGTGTGTTTATAATGCCCTTTACAGTGTTAAAAAGTTGTCTCTAAACCCTTTGTTTTGGCCTCCATTTGTGTCTTAAGGGGTTGAACCCCAGTGAATTTGTTGCAATTTAATAGCAAAACTGAAACATAGCAGTTACGGGCTTGACAGAACAAAGGATTTGCGGCCGTGAAGTCCATGTTCCACGTCCCATCGGCTTTTTTCGGCCTTAAGCCACAAGTCGTGCGCGGCTTGCTTTACAGGTCTAATTTTATAGCAGTAAGTCCTGCGGGCTACATTACGGGCTACGGTTTTACACGTTAGGGGAATTTAATAGGGCTGCAAATCCAACAGTTCCTAGTTGAATCCTTGGCTAATCTAAGAAAAATATTTTTGAGGTAGGATTTGGGTCATAATTTTACCCTTTGACAAAGTATTGTACAATTAATTTATGTTAAATATGTATTTGCTTGTATTCTTTTAATTGAATATAATTCATTTAATCCTTTTTTTTTTAAAAGAAAACTCACCTATTAAGAAGGTTTAATTTTGCAGTATATTTTTTAAAATATGACTGTTGTACACTCAATAGTTTCAAATCTCAAATATAAGCAATTTATTTTTAAAATCTTAATTTAAAATTAGGCATTAGTTCATGGAAAGCTGTGAATAGCCGTTTTTTCTTACACTCATTTAATATAGGAGAATATGATGTCACATTTCTAAAAGCTCTGTAATTAACTCCTTAATAATTTACAGTGCTATATGCTGACAACACACTATATTGTATTGAATGTGTTCTTCTGTAGACCACAGACTGAAGGATTTTTCTGCTGCAGCAATGCCTGTACAGTATAAGCAAAATCTAAATCACTACTAACCAATAATTATAGAAGGCATTCGTTAAGTAAAATGAAAAAGCAGTACATTTAGAATGGTGAAATAGATAGATAGATAGATGTATATAACCTATCTATCTCTATCTATCTATCTCTATCTATCTATCTATCTATCTATCCCTCTATCTATCTATCTATCTATCTATCTATCTATCTATCTATCTATCTATCTATCTATCTATCCCTCTATCTATCTATCTATCTATCTCTGCATCTATCTATCAATCTATCTATCACATATATAGCTGTGAGCATACGAGCCGTTGCTCACACTTGCGGGATGGAGTCTCCAACGTCGGCTGTGTTTCCGCAAATGTGGACCCTCGCGAAGCGAGGGGCCGCATTTGCGGTGGTGGAAGGTCCAACGTCAGCAACACACACACACGCAAGACTTAACAAAAAAAAATAATCAAAGGCGCCTTGCACGACTTACAAAAAAAACAACTGCATCGTACACGTAAAAGCCAACTGCGTCCCTCGCAAAAAAAATACGGCCGCATCGCAAAAAAAAATACGGCCGCGAAACGAGCCATTCCCAACATGCAAAACCACCCAAAAACGGTGCGCATGAAAACAGCAGAAACACAAAAAATAAAAGCAACGAACACATAAAAAGCTTACTTACAGAAGGGGGGGGGGCATACAGCACCTCAAAAACTTAATTTACACTTAAGTACAAAAAAAAAAAGTTTAACCTGCCGAAAATCACCTAAGCGAGAAAAAAAAGGGCCGCCGAACAAAATGAAAATGAGGCTTCAGACGTAACTATACTACAGTGACTCGCAAGACTGAAATACATACTATGCGGAACGTACCACACTGATATTAACCACCATTTTGAACACTACTACGCACAAAATGGCGGATGGAACGCAAATTGTAAGCTGGAAAGCAAATAGCGCATGCATATTGCGTTCTAACGGTCTGAGGCACTTGAACGTTTATAAATACTGCCTACTTTCCAGAAAATTCTACATTTCTACTCGGGTGATGAACGGAGTGACTGGATAGGTAACTGCTGCTGTTACTTGAGAAGAGAATTGTTTCCTAATTTCCTACTTTACATTGTGCAAATTACAACTGAGAGGTAAGCTATAATACATTACATTTTATTATCAAGACAATTAAAAGAATTGCAAGCAAAAGACTATCAGCTGCAAAAATTCAAGATACACCAAAAAAAGATAATAAGCAAACAAACGATTTAGAAACGGTTCCTGAAATGTCAAATATGTATATTAATAATTAAACAACTTTCCAAACATACACATCTCATTGCCGTCATTTTTTGACGGGCAAGTCGCTAGTGATATATATATCTAAACATTTATCTTTCCAATACAACGGTTCAAGAAAATCATTGTTTCCATATTATTTATTACTAGCGAATTGCCCATCAAAAAATGACGGCAATGAAATTGTAAGGTAACTAATGCTGTTTGGTGTATAATAATGAAATATATAATACATTAATAAATGAATATACTTTACCTATTTTGAAGCATTGTGTTGAAGAGCTGACAATCTGTTTTGATGTTGCTGCAGCATTAGTGGTGTGGAGCTGCTGTGTAAGTGTCATGAATGTGTGTAGTGTAATACTGTGAGTGCGCGAGACCAAACCGTTAGCGTAGTGGTGTACTTCTGCACTGTTCTAAAATGGCGGGTAATGTGTGGTATGCGTCTGTAGCAGAATATCCGTAGGTCTTTTGTGGTGTTTTGCGTGTTTCTTGTGGTGTTTTGCGTGTTTAGAGTGCTGTAGCCTTGTTTTCGTTTTGTTAGGCGGCCCGCAAGCGTGAGCAATGGCTCGAGCGGGCTTTCATGCTCACAACTATATATGTGATACACACACACACACATTATATACACACACACATTATTTATACACACATGCAATATATTGTGTGTGTGTATATATATATATATATATATATATATATAAAATGTGTGTGTATATATAATGTGTGTGTATATTCTGTGTATACATACACACAATATACACACACATTATATATACACACACAATATACACACACATTATATATACACACACACATTATATACACACACACAATACACACACACAATATATATATACACACACACACAATATATATATACACACAGACACAAACACATTATATATACATACACATTATATATACACACAATATATTGTGTGTGCGTATATATATATATATATATATATATATATATGTATATATATAATGTGTGTGTATATATATAATGTGTACATATATATATATATATATATATATATATTAAAAAAACACACAGTATATGTATATATATATATATATATATATATATATATATATATATATATATACTGTGTGTTTTTTATATATATATATATATATATATATATATACTGTGTGTTTTTTGGCTATATATATATATATATATATATATATATATATATATATATATATATATACTGTGTGTTTTTTGGCTATATATATATATATATATATATACATATATATATATATATATATATATATATATATATTATATATATATATATATATACTGTGTGTTTTTTAATATATATATATATATATATATATATATATATATATATATATATATATATATATATATATATATATGTATATTGTGACCGTTTGGCCCTTAGATGATATGACAAGCAAGTGGAGTATGGAGTTCTTGACAGGAGTGACGGAGTTAAAACTTCTGAAGAACTGCTAATTTGTGCAACTTCCCTTTAAAAGCTTGAAAGCAGACATGGAAAGGGGGTGTGGCTGGCTAGGCTCTGGGCAGGTTGTGTGCTGCCGTCAGAGCAAGCCACAGAGTGGAGCTGGAAGGTGATCCTGTGTGGAGTTACAGTGAAGTGTTGGGAACAAGTCTGTAAGAGATCACCTCATTTACTGTGACTGGGAGTACTGGGACAACAGCAAGTCGCGGGACGTGTGAGCTGGAAGAGTGAATACAGCCTCAGAACACCAAGTAAGTGAAGGGATTAGTGAGAATCCCCAGGCAGAGTTGCCTAAAGGCCTAGCATGTGTGAAGCTAACAGAGGCCTCAGAAGGAATGTACCAAGACTTATTATGCCCCAGGGAAGATGCTGAGTTTTGAAGAGTAAAGTGACTATAAGTTGGAGTTGTTATATATTCAAGGGTCCCTGGGGTGAAGCATACGGGAGAGTCGGGCGGGCCCTATGCTTCATCCACGAAGGTGTAAAGAGTACCGTGGAAGAGACTTCCAGATGTACTAGAGAGTAGGTGTAACCTGGCCACAAGGTGGCAATATAAGTAAAGAGGAGAGGATGTGTATCCTGGCCACAAGGTGGCAATATAAGTAAAGAGGAGATGATGTGTATCCTGGCAACAAGGTGGCAATATAACTAAAGAGGAGATGATGTGTATCCTGGCAACAAGGTGGCAATATAACTAAAGAGGAGATGATGTGTATCCTGGCCACAAGGTGGCCATATAACTGAAAGAAGAGGATCTTTGTATCCAGGCCACAAGGAGGCAATACAACCTTTTTTAATAGACTGACTGTATCCTGGCCACTAGGTGGTGCCATTGTGCGAAAGCTACTCCTTCCAGAAGAGACCGTGGGGGAGTGTTTATTTTACCTGCAGGCCGAGTAACGACCTCAGGGATAGACAGGGCGTTCCAGGTCATACTAAGTCTGTTTACGTAGTATTTTGTTTTATTGCTGAGTATAAGCACTGTTTTCTTTTTATTAGCGCTGACAAATAAACAGCAGTCAATTAAGCCTCTGACAAGCCTACTGTGTTTTCCTCCCTAAAAACGTAAAAGAGCAGACAGTATGTATGTGTATATATATATACACACACACATATATAGTTTTCTCCCCACACCTATATAGAGCTCACTCCTGTGGTCCCAGGCCCTATCATGTCCCCTCTCACCCCACATGAAGCCCTATCAAGCTCCACTCACCTGTCCAGCCCGGGCAGGCCTGTGTGTGCTCGGGGGAGGCCCGTGTATGTTCGGTGCTTGCTGTGCTCCTGGGGGGTCCCCCCGAGGCTAGGGTGAACTTATAGTGAGGCGGTGAGCGCGGCCTCCATGCCTGCCTGCTCTCTGGCTGCATTGTGGGAGTCTGAATCACCGACACACAGCGGCAGCGCCGAAATAGGAGCAGTCACAGCCAGTAAGCTGGCTGGGACCGGCCTCTGAACATGGGGGTATAGAGACACCACAGCTCGCTTCGCAAGGGCCGCAGTTGCTGGCAAGAAGCGCCGAAGGCTCCTCTCACCTGTCAAGCCTGGGCAGGCCTGTGTGTGGTCGGGGGAGGCTTTGCGAGGGCCGCAGTTGCTGGCATGGAGCACCTTAGGCGCTCCATGCCAGCAACTGAGGCCCTTGTTTTGCGAACCGCGGCCCTTGCTACGCAAGCCCGCAAGCGTTAGCAACGGCTTGAGCGGGCTCGCATGCTCACAACTATATATGTGATTTATTGCCTTATTATCCTGAGAAAACGTAAACGTTTTTAAGTCCCCAGAAAATGTTTGTAGTCAGTGTCAAAGATAGAATAGCAAAAAGGTTAAACAAAGACCCTGCTCATAAAGCACATTAAATGGCGCAGCTTTATAGACTGTAACTAACCTAAAAAAGTGTTATAACCAAGTGTGTGGCCCTGTATATAAATTGAATTGCGCTACGAGAGTAGCTATTCATTGCACATTAGGTTTCTTAAAGGGTTATGTAAGTGAGCTGGATTATGAATGCATCTGATAGAGGAGAATTAGTAGTGTATGAAAACATTTTTTGCCTGAAAACATCCTAAAATATACATCAATTAGCTTACCTTGAAGTTAGCTAAATGTCCTATGTTTTTTGGCATTTGCATTCTATTGTGTACACCACTGGAAAACTCCACCTCAATTAGCATAAAATTCAAATTCAGAATCAGGATAATACTTTGTATCATTCTTCATCTCAGTGGCTTCTGGCATGTGCTCGGTACAAGAACTGCAACAGTTACTTCCTGTGCTCTGCACCAGAAAGGTCAAAATTTGTATCTTGATGTATTTTCTGTGGGTACACTGCTGTATTTCCTGTGTGTACCCGGCTTGTGTAAGCATCATGTGGGTGTGAACCACTGGATTTGACTTTTGTGCAAATAATTTTCTAAGTAAACTGAACTTTTCTATATAACACATGTTTCCATACACTACTAATTATCCTCTATCAGATGCATTCATAACTCCCCTCACTTGCATATACCTTTAACAGTTGAGTGTTCTTAACATTGAGTTACACAGAGTTACATTTAAATGGAGATTAGTCACTGCCTTTAAAGGGAATCTTTCACTTTCACTTATATGGAAGATTCCCTGTTTGTAACTTTTGCTAATCTAACACATGCTGCTTATATCATAAACACACATTGCATTGATATATTCTATACACAAACAGATTTATTTTATTTAAAAAATGAATTCCACACCCCCAGACATGCCTACACAGGCACCTGGTACTAACTAATAAAAACACTGCATTCAGGTACGTTTTTTTAATCCTATACTAACCTACCAATCAGTACCAGCACACTGAAGAGGTCAAGATCAGCATTGCCTGAGTTGCATCATTCAAGAGAGGAGAGAGGAGTTTGGTGAAAAATGAAAGACTATAAATTCCATGATTCTTAGCTGCAGAGACTTAATTCCCATCACATATATAGTTGTGAGTATGCGAGTTGTTGCTAATGCTTGCGGGCTCGCGTTGCGAGGGCCTTGGTTCGCTGCACGAGCCGCAGGCCTCACGTAGCGAGGGCCTTAGTTCGCTGTGCGAGCCAAGGCCCTTGCAAAGCGAGGGCAGTGGGCGAGGGCCTCAGTTGCTGGCATGGAGCGCCAAAGGCGCTCCATGCCAGCAACTGCGACCCTCGCAAACTTCACGTCGCAACGCAAACACGACACACCAATTACGACACTCGCTAAATTTTTCCGAGCAACGCAAACAACATACGACACACGTTCACACGCATTACGGCCTCGCAACACTTGGACGCAACTTGCGAACATTACAAAATTCAAAACACAATACATACACACAGCACATACATAAAAAGCTTACCTACAGCAAGAGGGAGCATCCAGGACCTCAAAAATGCAACTTACACCTTCATTTCACTCAAAATAAAAGAGTTTAGACAATAAACAATTTGCTAAGCGACAGAAAAAATGGCCGCCGAACAAAACGAAAACGAGGCTACACACGCAAACACCATATGAGACACGTTACCAGACATTACGAACTCGCAAACATCGGACGCAACACGCCGACATACAAACATTTAAAACACAATAAATACACACAACACACACACATAAAAAGCTTACCTACAGCAAGAGGAACCATCCAGCACCTCAAAAAACCAAGTTACACCTTTATTTAAATAAAAATAAAACACTTTAGACCCTAATAAAATCGCTAAGCGAGAGAAAAAATGGCAGACGAACAAAACGAAAACGAGGCTTAAGACGTAACTATACTACACTGACTCGCAAGAATGAAATACATACAATACGGCACGTACCACACTGATATTAAACACCATTTTGACGACTACTACGACTACTACTACGCACAAAATGGCGGATGGAACGCAAATTGTAAGCTGGAACGCAAATAGCGCATGCGTATTGCGTTCTAACGGTCTGAGTTTCCAGAAATTTCTACAAGTTTATAAATACTGCCTACTTTACACAAAATTTTACATTTCTACTCGGGTGATGAACGGAGTGACTTCAGAGTTAACTGCTGCTGTTACTTGAGAAGACAATTCTTTCCTAATTTACTACTTTACACTGTGCAAATTACAACTGAGAGGTAAGCTATAATATATTACATTTTATTAGCAAGACAGGACAAAGACATTTTTTAAGTATGAAAATGTGATTTATGTATAGTGACATGTGACACGCACATTTATGTGTATAGCCCCTGCAACAAACTAATCTTTAAATGACATTACCAAAAATTAATAATTGCATATTAAAATAGGATTCATGTATAGTGATATGTGACACGCACATATGTGTATCATGTATAGTCACATGTCACACACACATTTATGTGTGTAGGGCCAAAAAAAAAATAGTGTTAATTTAACTATTAAAATATGATTCCTGTATAGTGATATGTGACACACACAAAAGATAAATACATTTAACTATGAAAATGTGCTTCATGTATGTGACATGTCACACGCAGATTTCTGTGTATAGTCCCTGCAAATAACTAATATTAATCCAAACTCATTAAACAACTAATCAAAACTAATTAAACAATATATTTTAATGACAGTAAAAAAAAGATTTTTGTATACTGATATGTGCCAAGCATATATATGTGTATCATGTATAGTCACATGTCACACGCACATTTATTGTTGAGCCCCAAAAACTGAGTCATGTTCATTGAAAGTAATTACAGAAGTATATCTTTACATAACATTAATTTATTGGAATTCAATATATAACCTAAACATCAATCTTTCTCTTTTTTTTTACTACAGACTCTGCATCAACAGCGTCACTCAAGAATTTGCACCGTGCACTGTGACCCACAATCCCTTTTAAATAACTCCAAGAAAGAACAAGAGGTAAGATAGAAAAATACATTACATGCTGAAAAAGACCATGCTTTGCTAAATCAAAAAGAAGAAATATACAATTAACCATTTCACTTTCTTTTTCAAACAGACACAACAAGAAGACTGGCGGATTAAGATTGCCAGGAGGGGACCCTCTGTCATTCGACACTTCAATCAAGGTAAAGTATAAAGTACAAAAAAGAAACCAACTATGAGCCTCATTCAATTCCGAGTTGCCCAATTGAATAGGGCTCTATATAAGCACATACAAAAAATTTTGACTGAACTTTTTAGTTACTGAACTTCTATCCAAAACCAAGGTTTTCACTAACTAAAAACTTCTGTCCAAAAATATGTTATGTGCTTATATAGAGCCCTATTCAATTGCCAAAATTCTAATTGAATGAGGACCTATATATGTTTAATGGCCGCCAATATAACAAATGCAGCAACCAAAAGACCCTCATTCAATTGCTATGTTGGACAATTGAATAGGGCTCTAAATAAATAAACACATAACATATTTTTTTTAAGTAAGTTTTTACTTAGTAAGGGCCTCATTCAATTGCAACTTAGCCAATTGAATAGGGCTCTAAATAAGTACATAGCATACTTTTTTTAAAGAAGATTTTAGTTAGTAAAGACTTTGCTTTGGGGTAGAAGTTCACTAACTAAAAACTTATTTCAAAAAAATATGCTATTTGCTTATTTAGAGCCCTATTCAATTGGCCAAATCGCAATTGAATCAGGCCCTAAGCATCATCATTTGCCCAATTGAATAGGGCCCTAAATAACCACATGACATATATTTTAGAAATAAGTTTTTTGTTAGCAAGCATCTATCCAAAAGAAATGTTTTCACTAACTAAAAACTTATTTAAAAAATAAATGTTATGTGCTTATTTAGGGTCCGATTCAATTGGGCAAATTGCAATTGAATGAGGCCCCAACTATGCAGCATATGGTACACACAAAATAGGATTGGACACAAAAAACACTAACAAATAGCAAACTAAATTCATATTCTTCTTTAATGTTTAACAACCTATAAGCCTTGCAAACAAGCCTAAATAACGATACCAAAAGTGGTACACACAAAACAGTATTGTACCAAAATCTCACAAACACATAGCAAACTAAATTGATATTCTTCGTTAATGTTTAACAACCTATAAGCCTTACAAAGAAGCCTAAATAAGTATACCACAAGTGGTGTGCACAAAATAGGATTGTAGAAAAACTCACATAAACACATAGCAAACTAAATTAAAATTCTTATTTAATGTTTAACAACCTATAACCATTACAATGAAGCCTAAATAAGTATCCCACAAGTGGTGAGCACAAAACAGGATTGTAGAAAAAGTCACACAAACACATAGCAAACTACATTAATATTCTTCTTTCATGTTTAACAACCTATAACCATCACAATGAAGCCTACAGAAGTATACCACAAGTGGTGCGCACAAAAGAGGATTGTAGAAAAAATCACACAAACACATAGCAAACTGAATTAATATTCTTCTTTAATGTTTAACAACCTATAACCATTACAATGAAGCCTAAATAAGTATAGTACAAGTGGTGCGCACAAAACAGGATTGTAGAAAAAATCACACAAACACATAGCAAACTGAATTAATATTCTTCTATAATGTTTAACAACCTAGAAGCCTTACAAAGAAGCCTAAATAAGCATAACAAAAGTGGTGCGCACAAAACAGGATTGTAGATAAAGTCAGACAAACACATAGAAAAAATTCACCATAACAGATACAATACACCAAAATTAAGACATTTTTGCTTTATTTCAAAGACATTTAACTCAAACAACATTTTCAATTTTATTTTACAACAGATACTGCGTGAAGACAATCGGACGAGGACTTTCACGAGAGGACCACAACATCGGACGAGGGCTATCGCCAGAGGACCACACCATCGGACTAGGACTTTCAACTGAGGACCAGACCATAGGACGAGGATTTTCAACAGAGGACCACACCATCGGACGAGGACTTCCAACAGAGGACCAGACCATTGGACAAAGATTTTCAACCGAGGACCAACAGACATTCGGATTCAAATCACACTTCAACCAAGGTACAGTATAATAAGTACAAAAGGAGAAAACTAAAGAAACATGTTTCATCTGCATCCGTGTCAACAGAAAAAAAAAATAATAATAACTATGTCCCTTATTCAATTTCAATTGGCACTATGCAATACATGTGTAAATAACCACATCAATGTTTTTTTTGCAAAGAAGTTTTTACTTGGTAAACATCTATCCACAAACAAGGTTTTCAATAACTAAAAACTTATTTCAAAAAAAGATGTTACCTGCTTATTTACAGCAGTATTGAATTGGCCAAATTGTTATTCAATGAGGCCAAGCCCTATAACTTTTAACAAAATATAACTGATACATTAATGATTTACCTCTTATTTCTCTATTATGGTCAATAATGTTTAACAGTAATTACAAATTTCAATATACCCAATTACATTTCTTTTTTTGACTTTACAGATTAACATGGCTACTAACGAGAGCAAACAAGAGAAAAAAAGACGTCAAACTAGAGAAAGACAAGAGAGATGGGCCGGCCAGCAGACACCAGAGGAGAAAGAAATTCGACGAGAAAAAGAACGCAAAAGACTTGCAAGCAAAAGACTATCAGCTGCAAAAATGAAAGATACACCAAAAAAAACTACAAAGCAAATAAAGCATTTAAAACCTGTTCCTCAAACATCAGATGACATTTTACAAGATAAAATTAAAGACATACCAAAAAAGCAACTAAAAAAACAAAGCATTTACAATCTGTTCCTGAAACCTTACATGACATTTCAACAAAACCAGGACAACATATAGCAAGAAAAGCCATGAAAAAAACTAAGCATTTAGAACCTGTTGTTCAAACATTCCATGACATTTCACCTGATGAATATGAAAGTCAAACTCCTATATGCTTTGCAAATTGTCCTTTACTCAAGTCTTTAGCAGTAGAGGTTCATAGTTGTGGGGACATGACTACTCAATGTCAGTTTTGTGAGGCTTATTATTTTAGACAGGAGAGATCCAGAGATGGCCAATTTATTAGTTGCTGTCAAAAAGGCAAGTTCAAACTTCCAGAAAGGAAAGAATCTATTTACAAAATATTATGACTGAACCTACTTTTCCAAACTACAAAAATGTTAAGACAAACATAAGATCCTACAATAGTGCCATATCCTTTGCATCTATGGGGGCAACATTAGCTGCTAATGTACCAGGACATGGTCCTTACTGTTTTAAAGTCCAAGGCCAAATTTATCATTGTACTTCCCATTTACATCCAGAGGAAGGAGAGCAAAGAAAATTCGCTCAACTATATGTCCTAGATACAATGGAAGCTGTTGACCAACGTATGCAGATGGAAGAAAATAAAAAATGCTTACACAGTTTTTTTTATAGAGCTAAATAACATTATGGACAATAATCCTTACAGTAAAGCTTACAAAATATTGGCAGAAGTAGAAAATGAAAAACTACTTCATGCACAGAGACATCAATTACCAATGCCAAAGGTTAATATGGTGCTTAAAAGAGACAGACATACTGATAAATGTCATTATAACTTGCCAACATCAAATGAGGTTGCAATGGTGTTTCAAAATGATGAAGGAGAACCACCATTTCAAAGAGACATTAGAATATATCCCAGAAATGAGGAGCAACCATTTTATTAATATGAATATCTTAAGTCCAAATTTAGATCCAATGACATATCCCATCTTTTTCCCACACAGAGAGGCAGGTTGGCAACCAAAAATTAACACTTCCCAGTTACCCAAATGCTAAAGCCAGAATCCGAAATAATGTTTCTATGCTTGAATTTAAAGTAGCTCAAATTGCCATTCGAAATGGATTTAATCCAATTTTATGTGGTGGAAAACTAACCCAACAATGGATTATTGATTCATATTTGCAAGTTGAGGCAAATAATTTAAACTTTATAAAATATCAAGAAGATAAACTACGTGTAGCACAATATTCTGGACTCATGGACTATGTTGCTGACGTGGCTACAAGCAGAGACATGACAGCTGGCAAAGCCATCATTTTACCATCTTCCTTTCAAGGATCTCCTCGAACTATGAGAGAGAGGCAAACCAGATTTATTTCTGATATTTACATGTAATCCACAATGGCCAGAAATTACACAAAATCTACTTCTTGGACAAACTGCTTCCGATCGACCAGATTTAGTAGCCAGAGTTTTTAAGATTAAATTAAATGAATTAATACATGACTTCACTATAAATCAGTTATTTGGCAAATGTCTTGCTTATGTATATACCATTGAATTTCAAAAAAGAGGCCTTCCACATGCACATCTTCTCATAATACTTCAAGAGAAAGATAAATTAGATACTTCGGACAAAGTGGATGCAGTCATTGTTGCTGAACTACCAGATCCAGAACTATATGGTAGACTATATGAGATTGTTACTAATCGCATGATTCATAGACCCTGTGGTGACCTTAATCCACAATCACCATGTATGGAAAATAATAAATGTTCCAAAGAATTTCCAAAAGATTATAGAGACAAAACATATGCAAATTGTGATGGCTATCCACTTTATAAAAGAAGAGAAGGAGATAGTGCCATTATTTGTGGAAAAAAAGTGCACAATAGATATGTAGTACCCTACAATCCACATTTACTCATGAAGTACAACGCCCACATCAACGTAGAAGCCTGCACTTCCATCAAATCCATTAAATATGTCTACAAATATATTTACAAAGGAATTTGCATGTTGTTGGGTGGCGATTTTAGACAAACATTACCTGTCGTTGTACATGGAAATCGAACTGACATTATCGAAACCTGTATAAAGTCAAGCACAGTATGAAAACATTGTACCCATCTTTAACTGCAACAAAATATGAGATCAGAAGGCCAAACTGATTTCAATGATTGGCTTATTAAAATTGGAGAAGGCAGAACATAAAAAATACTACATTTAGCTGACGACACTGTAGAGATCCCACCTCATATGATTTGTCAAAAAGATATTATATCGGCTATATTTGAAGGGAGCATAAATAACGAAGAATATAGCTTGCCAACCAAGTCATACTAACGTGTAAAAATAAAGATGCATTAAGCCTCAATAATGAAATCTTAAAAAAAATTAATGCACCACAAAGAAATTATCACAGTGCTGATTCTGTACTTGCTGATGACAATGAAAGTCACGCTAACTTTTCTACTGAATTCATAAACTCACTAACTCCTTCTGGAATGCCACCACATATATTGCAGCTAAAGAAAGGTGCAATTATCATGTTACTGCGAAATATGAACCCCAAAAAAGGCCTATGCAATGGGACAAGATTAATTGTTCAACAATTAAAGGACCATTTTATAGATGCTGAAATTTTAACTGGGACCCATAAAGGAGAGAGAGTTTTCATACCAAGAATAGATTTAGCACCAAGTGAAAGTAGTCTCCCTTTTATACTTCAAAGAAGACAATTTCCCATTATTATGGCATTTGCCATGACCATTAATAAATCACAAGGACAAACGTTCAAATCTGTGGGTATATTCTTGCAAGAACCAGTATTTGCACATGGTCAATTGTATGTTGCTTTATCACGCTGCAAAAATCCACAGGCTATTAAAGTTTACATTGACAAGAATGAAAGTCAAGGTGATTTATTAGAAGATGGACGTATTTTTACTAAAAACATTGTCTACTATGAAGTACTATAACTTTTCAGTAAAGAAATAAAACACAAGCAAAACAAATTTAAAAGCATTCAAAAATACTAAACAATAAACAATTTCAGTCATAATTTATGGAAGGACTCTTTATGGATGATTTGCCACACAAAACACTTGACTTGCATTATTTATACAAATTATGTTAAAATGTTAATTAACTATGTTACTGTTTCTAATGTTACAAGTTGGAAAACAATATTTTAAAGTTCTTTACTTCAACATATTACAAAGTTTATGTTAAGAGATCCACCACGTTTTAAGACAAAATGAAAATATTGTCTGTTATGTTAATATTACTCCCTGTATTAATGTTTATCGACAGTTCATGTGGTCATGAAGGAATTTATTTCATTGGGTACATTTTAAAGAGCGTTTTTAGTGTTTTCCTTCCTCTGCATTCAATGTATATTGAAGTTAACAATTATTCGGATAGAAATTGCATGTTAAAAAACCATTGCCTCAAGTTTACAATATTTATTACTTTAAAGTTAAACTGTTTTTACATTCAAATGTTAATACTTTTAATACAAAATAATGTTAAAATATTTATTCACTATGTTACTGTTTATAATGTTTCAAGTTGTAAAAATGTTTTAGACAGTTCAAAAGTTACACATATAAGAAACTTGAAGTTTAAAAACATATTATGTCAAGTTTCTTACTTAAATATATTACAAAGTTCATGTTAAAATTGGGTACGTTTCAAGGAGGGTTTTTTACTGTTTGTTTTCCTCGGGATTAAATGTATAATATTGAAGTTAACAATTCTTCAGATAGAAATTGCATGTTAAAAAAACATTATCTCAAGTTTACAATACTGATTAGTTTAAAGTTAAACTGTTTGTACATTCAAATGTTATTACTTTTAATACAAAATTATGTTAAAAAATGTAGTCACTATGTTACTGTTTATAATGTTCAAAGTTATACAAATGTTTTGTCAAGTTACAAAGTTACAAAAATAATAAAGTTAAAGTTTCAAAAAATATACTTTCAAGTTTCTTACTTACATATATTACAAAGTTCAGGTTCAAATTGTGTACGTTTCAACAAGCCTTTTTACTGTTTGCTTTACACGGGATTTCATGTATATTGAAGTTAACAATTCTTCACATACAAATTGCATGTTAACAAACCATTGCCTAAAGTTTACAATAATTATTAATTTCAAGTTCCACTATTCTTACATTCAAATGTTAATACAAAATGCTGTAACAATTATTTTTTAATATCACAATACAACTGTCACATATATATATTAATAACTAAACAACTTTCCAAACATACACATCTCATTGCTGTCATTTTTTGACGGGCAAGTCGCTAGTACTGCTATAATGTTGTACCTGCATGTGATTGACCAGAGCTAATTATTAATTTTATGCTGATTTAGCGAAGCTTTTCAAGAACATTCCTTCTCAAAATCAACTTTCAAAAAACTGAAGACACATTGCAAACTTTAGGGTAAGTTTATTCATTTTTATTTTGGGATCTTTTTCATGTAAAAAATTTTTTTTCTATAAACTACAGATTTTCCTCAGATGCATTCAGAATCCATGAAACGTATATATCTTTAAGCTTCTTTTATAAAGATCACTATTATAGAAGATTTGGGGGACCAAGAGCACCCCAACTTTCTCCCTCTAGGCCGTGCCTTTTTGTGTTCAAGATCTCAGTATCCCCCAGCAATTCCATTCAGATCCGTTACAGGGACAATAGGATATATGATATAAGAAGTACACAGTACCGTTGTGTAGTACAAAACAGACTGGACATTTATTCTTCCTTGCTTTTCACAGATATATCAAGCACAACACCAAAAGATCCACCTCCCCACACCTTCCTCCCCCGACATTCTTACCTGTGAGATATACCTGATCTGGTATGTGTCTCTGTCCAAAGGTTGGGGGTGGGGGGGGGAGTACATTTATCTTGGCCCTCAAACCTGATTTGCTTTACAAGCAGAGCAATAAACTATCTTCTTGTTTTATTACTGAGAAAATAGACAAAGCATTTGCATGACTTCCCCCCCACCTAGAATTCTGGTGGTGGAGGGCACTCCTATCCCTAGGTCAGAGGCCAATTGGCTTTCTCTGGTTTTTACAATAGTATTTGTTTATATGTGCTATTGGGGAAGGAAAACATATCAACATTCCTCACAAACTACAATAATAGAGAATAAATGTACAAATAAAATAAGCAACAAGATATTCACATTAGTTGCTTTTAACACAACATTGAGGGCCCTATTAAATTCCAGCTGCGTAAATATTAGGTGAAAACGCAAGGCCTACGTAGTTGAAAAATGAGACCGTTTACGACGCTATTAAATTCCATGTGCTGCGAGATACGAGCGATGGATGCGATTTCGTACATGTTAGGATTTGCGCATGAGGGACGCTATCTCGGATAACTTTGATTTCCGTGGCCGCGCGTATCAATTAATCAATGAAGGTTTGCGTAGGAAAAGAGCGCGAAATACGTGATACGTAACACTTAACCAGACGGCAGTATGCCTTTAAAAGGGAGCCAAAACAGAAAATAATTGACTGTGCTGGAGCTTTTGCAAGTAGACCCACAGGTCTAGGCATTGGTGGGTTTTTGGTGAGCAAGGAGAGTGAGCGAGAGAGAAGAGAGCATTGCAAGTTTTGATCTTTTGACCTATCAGATAATTTAACCCTTTGTTTACAACACACATAATTACTGATATCACATAATTCACACACATAGATTAATACGTACACATAGCTACACCTAGTGGTAGGCCACTGCACACCTACACCCCCCCCCCCCCAAGACCTACACCCCCCCCATACAAATACTGATCTACACATAATACTTGCATCTTTTTTTACCTCCTAAACCTACACACATATTATATTTATTTATCATTACTTTATTTTCAGAGGAGGGTAGAGGAGGGGAGGTGGTAAGGCAAGAGAGGCGCGGAGGAGAGTAAGGAGAACATCTGAGGAGAGGAGGAGGATGAGGAGGAGAGGAGGATGAGGAGGAGGGAGAGGAGTAGGAGGAGGGAGAAGAGTATGAGGAGGGAGAGGAGGAGGGAGAGGAGGAGGAGGAGGAGGAGGAGGGAGAGGAGGAGAGCAAGGAGGAGAGCAGGGGGGGGGAGGGAAGTGCCCCAGAGGTAGGAATACCAGTTGAAGGGGCAGAGGGTCAGGGGCCTGATCCCTTGGTGGGAGGTAGTGGGGATGAGGGAGCGGCCCCAGGGATAGAAGAGGAAGAGCAGGCACCGTCTGTAATGCAACGGGTTGTGGCAAGGCCCAGGGCCCCCAATTATAGCCCAGAGGAGATCCAGGTTCTCCTCAGGGAAATCTGTGTCTGCCAGGGGATCATATGTGGTGGGAGAGACATCAATGCCAGCCAGAGGCAGCAGGCCTGGTCCCAAATTGGCAGAGCTATGTCGGCAGTAGGGGTCACCCATAGGGACCGGAGGTCAGTGCGTCACAAGTTTGATGATCTAAAGATGGCTGTCAAAAGGAAGATGGCCAAGGAGGCAGCAACAGCACGTAGGACTGGTGGTGGGCCCGTGGTCACTGTTGTATATAAGCAATGGGAGAGGACCGTGATGAGATTTATCCCTTCTGAATCTGTGGTGGGCATACCAGGCCAGATGGACACAGATCGCCCTAACACCCTGCAACATGAGTATCATATCACACACATGGTTGTATGAGATTGTGGGGGGATGGGCTGTCCAAAAGCCTGCAGATAACATGCTGTATGTATGTATGTATAAATAGGCTTGTGTTCTGGCTGTTGTATATAATGAGCTGTATCCCTCTAGAACAGGGGTGGGTAAGGAGGGCCACATACATGCCGGCCTTTCAAGATATCCTTTTTGGGCACAGGTGAGTCAATCAGGATGACTGAAAAGGCGATTGGCTCACCTGTGTGGCCCTCCAGGACCGAATCTGCCCTCCCTTGCTCAAGAATTATATGGCCTCCTACACCCCTGCCCACACACAGGGATAATTCACATACAATAGCACTGTAAGCCCTATCGTTGACTAAAGATATATGGGGCGACAGTAACCATTTCAGTCCTGGTAGCAAACCTATCATGTTCATAATTTGTATCCCTGATAAGTCAAATTCTAATTATATCCAGATTTATTGCAATGGAGCAGGATGTCCAAAGTCAAACTTGCTGGGCTGCGCACAGGCCTGGATATGTGGATTTCCTTTATGTGCACAGATGAGTCAATTAGACTTAATGACTTGGAGAATGATATTCTCAGCTGGGTGCAGCATGGCTATCCACAAATGCAGGCCTGACTTTGGCCTCCACTGCGATAGAGTAAAAATCTGGCTGTGCGGCATATGTGGATACAGACTCTGTAGCACTGCATGTGTGTCATATACTGTCCTAACCTGGCCCATGTCTCAGCTGCATATTAACAACCATTGCTGGAAACTTGTCAAATTGGTCAGTCTCACACACTGCACAGCAGATGCAGCAGAGCATGTGTCTGAGGCACATGCAGTACACATTCATATGAGCCATGATCCACAATTCTCATTATGCAGCCCGTGGCTCATCTGTGTAACACAAGCACCACAGTCACTCACAAGTGACCACGATGTCAATGATATGTAAATGCATAGCTGTCAATTGTGTATGGCAACCAACTGAAATATATGTTTATTCCATTGCAGTATCCACAGATTCAGAAGAGGAGGAGGCATGAGTGCCTGAAGTGGGCCAGGACATTCAGGAAGACCCGGGATCATCTACATCACTGGCTCATGAGGAGCGTGAAGTGATGCCCGGGCCCTCATCCTATGCTGCCCCCTGCCATTCGTCGTGGCCACCTCAGGGCCTGCACCAGCCACACTATGCTGTGCCTCCCACAGCGGCTCCACCCTCAGCGGCTCCACCCTCATCCTAAGCACCACCCTCATCCTGGGCTCCACCCTCATCCTGGGCACCACCCTCATCCTGGGCTCCACCCTCATCCTGGCCTCCACCCTCAGCCTGGGCTCCACCCTGGGCGTCGGGTGGAAGTGCTCCGGCCGCGGCGTCGGGAGGAAGTGCTCCGGCCGCGGCGTCGGGAGGAAGTGCTCCGGCCGCGGCGTCGGGGGAAGTGCTCCGGCCGCGGCGTCGGGGGGAAGTGCTCCGGCCGCGGAGTCGGGAGGAAGTGCTCCGGCCGCGGAGTCGGGAGGAAGTGCTCCGGCCGCGGAGTCGGGAGGAAGTGCTCCGGCCGCGGAGTCGGGAGGAAGTGCTCCGGCCGCGGAGTCGGGAGGAAGTGCTCCGGCCGCGGAGTCGGGAGGAAGTGCTCCGGCCGCGGAGTCGGGAGGAAGTGCTCCGGCCGCGGAGTCGGGAGGAAGTGCTCCGGCCGCGGAGTCGGGAGGAAGTGCTCCGGCCGCGGAGTCGGGAGGAAGTGCTCCGGCCGCGGAGTCGGGAGGAAGTGCTCCGGCCGCGGAGTCGGGAGGAAGTGCTCCGGCCGCGGAGTCGGGAGGAAGTGCTCCGGCCGCGGAGTCGGGAGGAAGTGCTCCGGCCGCGGAGTCGGGAGGAAGTGCTCCGGCCGCGGAGTCGGGAGGAAGTGCTCCGGCCGCGGAGTCGGGAGGAAGTGCTCCGGCCGCGGAGTCGGGAGGAAGTGCTCCGGCCGCGGAGTCGCCGGCTGCGGAGTCTCCGGCCGCGGAGTCGCCGGCCACAGCCACTGAGTTGCCATCTGCAAGACAAACACCTCCAGGCCCTCTGCCACCGGTCTATGCCCAATTGTGCAATATAATGAAGCATTTTCGATAAGAGGACCAGGCCCAACAGCAGAGAGCAGAGCGAATGCTCAAAATTAGTTAGAGGCAGTTGACCATAAGCAGTGCCATCCTGGCTGGCAACCGGGTAATCCAGGCAACCACCCGAGGTATATATGCTGAGATGAGGAGGCACAACCGAAGGATGGAGAGATATGAGGAACATGCGAGCTCAGAGAGACGCGCGTTATTGCGTCAACTCAGACGCCAGCCCATACCTCTCCAGTCTTCGGTTGTACAATCGCAACCTGAGATGTCTGCCTCCTCATCTCAGACATCACCCACCCATGAACCCCAGCCACCTGCTGTAGTGGCACCCCCTGCTCCCACACCACGTAGTGGAAGAGGGAGACGGTCCGCGGGCACGGATGGTGGGGGCCCGCTAACTCGGAGTAGGAGGTGTTAGGACCATCCGAGAAGGCCTCCTGACCACTCCTCACAGAATACTGATTGTTATAGATGTTGACATACTATTGTCTGGCTACAGAGTGTGTACATGTCTGGTTATGTTTAACATTTCAACAATTGATGTTCAATGTGGATTGACCTTGAGCTTAAATGCTGTATTTAATCATAATATTGTTCTGATTGATACATTGTTTTTGTCTTTGTAGGTGTTAATAGCCAAATCTCACAACTATGAAGATATTTTCTTTATCTTCGAGCAGTACAATACCATCATGTGAGTAAACACTCAACCCAGTTCCTAACGGGCATTCTATAAGGGTTATTCACCACTGCAGATGGCTCGGAAATGCAATATATGACTACATATCTTTTTACTAAGGAACATGACTGTGTGATTTTCCATTATAAGGATCAGTGTCCTGGCTGTAGAGTTGCACAGTCCCATTACTATCTGCTAATTCAAACCAGCAATTCCACATAAGTTTTTGTAGCATTCCATCCCGTTAACATTATGAAATTGGATTCATTTATTTCATGTCATCCAAACCAAACTGCCAATTTCCTTGGTTTGACATCATGATCAATGTGCATGTTTTTAGGGGTAATGTGAACAGTGTAATCTGTCTGGCCTTGGTACCACCCATTTAGAAGTGAGATGTGATATCAGCATGGCACAACTATTCCATATAGATAGTGATAGTATATTTTGCTGAAGGATTGTGTTCACAGTGAAGCATGCCTTGTCGTATTCCACATCCTAAGAATATTCCTGGAAGGCTGATTGAACAGGATAGAATCAATATGGTGATTAACGCTCGGAGATGATGTTTATGTTAGTTGGTTTATAGTAGTGTCAAGAGCAAAAACAATGTACTCTAATAACAGCTTATGATTGTTCTAACACCTCCTATCTCTGTTTTCCAGATTCACATAATCTATTGACCAATCATCAGTAATGTATGCAAACACACTGTGTGTGGAATCGCTTAGTATCACATGATCCATGTTTTATAGTGTCTGTTTATTCTGGCAACCATATGGTTGTTGAATGCGCATTAATGGTTATGTTGATTAAATGTCGTGTTATATGCTGTTGGTTACTGTGGGGTCCTGACCACATGTGACCCTAGTAGATGCTATGCATTACCCTCATGATGTTGTCTGTTTCCTCTTCAGATGTCCTCAGATTTGCCACAGCCCCTTGCCATACTGGGATCTATTCACAACACACACATGATATTAATGCACAGTCTTGTCCATTTCTATTTGTGATCTGTGTATGAAATAAAGTACGATTATGTTATACTGTTATCACTGTTTCTGTGTGTTTGTACCATATCATGCTTTCTAGTTGAGAGAATACAGATAGAATGAAGTGTCATTGTTCCATACATACATCTGTGTGTGTTTACAGAGATACATATGCTACATTAATCTGTACCTTGCCAATATAGATGTAGGTGCAAGCCCGAGGGGTGTGAATTCTGAAATCATGTCTATAGACATGCAGGGTTGTATATAATGACTTGAAGGGCTCAACTTGAATGATATGAATCTACATTCATGATTATGTAGTAATGTAAACACAGATTGAACAGAATAGTTACACCACTAACTGATGGTGATGAGCACATCTGACTTTCCGGGTAATTTACTTGTTACATGGTAAATATCCAGGATTATGCAAACATTGAGTGAAAAAAACAGGTCTAATTGTTCACAAAGCCACACAGTGACAAATTACCACAGGCCTGCTCAGTATCATGGTGGAGGTGGGTAGGATACAGAGTTCCAGTAACACACGGAAATAGGGACATGGGGACAGAATGCAGGCAGGGGGGATGACATTGGTATAGATGATCAGTTGCATCATCATCATATACAGTGCATCATCCACCATGAGGCAATATCAGTTATATTATTAAATATATCAGGATAACATTCAATATTCAAACCCAAAAATACAGAAGGAGATATGCTCATGGGGAGAAGTAATCTGTAGTCTTGTGTGTGCGCGCAACACACTCCTATGCAACTGCAGAGGTAGAAGTGCTCAATCAGTCAATGTTAGAACCCCCATAGGCCATGTCACTGGAAATGGCACTATGAGAGAAGACTCTACATACCTAAGTTTGGACACTCAGATGGGAACCTGACCAGGACCATATCAGTGTGTTCAAACTAATTTCATGTGTTAGCAGAACTCACAACAAACTTGCCAGTTTGAGGTGTATTCTGTTCTGTGAATGAGCATCTCAATTATCTGCTGTTGCATATGCATAACTGAAGGTAAACGGAACCTCATTAACAGTTATGTTCCAAGGCTAGAGTTACTCTTCCCCATATGTACAGGGAGGATCACATCAGCACTGAGGAAGAGATCTGGAAGGAAGTATGATACAGGATTCACAATAGTCCAAGTAGAGGAGAGAATGGCATATCTAAAGCAATAGGTACATATAAATCTATGTAGAGGATGTGATATCACACTCGATTCAACACATGATGACTGACATATGAACATACATGTGACAATAGCATAGTCCTGGAACGTGGGAATGCTCATCATTCCTTGTTCTGACCGTGGAAAGGGACTCATCCTTGTGATCTGAAACATACAAGGAACATGTCAATATTTACATTGCACATGCTCCCGGAGCGCTTACTTCTTCACATACAGTGGATATAAAAAGTCTACAAGTACTGGCTGTGTGGTACATGTGACAACACTCTCCCGTATTCTTCATATGTCTGGGCTATGGGGTAGAGTGGCAAGACAAAAGCCTTTTCTTACAAAGAAAAACATCCAAGCCAGGCTGCATTTTGCAAAAACACATCTGAAGTCTCCCAAAAGCATGTGGGAAAAGGTGTTATGGTCTGATGAAACCATGGTTGAACTTTTTGGCCATAATTCTAAAAGATATGTTTGGCGCAAAAACACTGCACATCACCAAAAGAACACAATACCCACAGTGAAGCATGGTGGTGGCAGCATCATGCTTTGGGGCTATTTTTCTGCAGCTGGAACTGGGGCCTTCAATTAAATAAGAGAGAGGGAATTATTTATCAGTTCCAAATACCAGTCAATATTGGCACAAAACCTTCAGGCTTCTGCTAGAAAGCTGAACATGAAGAGGAACTTCATCTTTCAGCATGACAACGACCCAAAGCATACATCCAAATCAACAAAGGAATGGCTTCACCAGAAGAAGATTAAAGTTTTGGAATGGCCCAGCCAGAGCCCAGAACTGAATCAGATTGAAAATCTGTGGGGGTGATCTGAACAGGGCTGTGCACAGGAGATGTCCTCGCAATCTGACAGATTTGGAGTGTTTTTTCAAAGAAGAGTGGGCAAATCTTGCCAAGTCAAAATGTGCCAAGCTCATACCCAAAAAGACTGAGTGCTGTAATAAAATCAAAAGGTGCTTCAACAAAGTATTAGTTTAGGGGTGTCCATACTTATGCAACCATGTTATTTTTTTTTTTTTTTTTTTCTTCCCTCTACCTAAAAGATTTAAGTTTGTTTCTCAATGAAATTGTACAGTTTATAGGTCACATTAAAGGTGGAAAAAGTTCTGAAATGATTTATATTTGTCTCATTTTTTTACAGCAAAGAAACCTGACATTTTAACAGGGGTGTGTAGACTTTTTCCGATCCACTGTACCAATATATGTTGCTCATTTCATACAAACGTCTTCACTGTTCTTTCCCTACATATGAAACAAGCTACTCATCTGGCTAATGATGTAGGAATATCACATAGATTACACATTAATGCATCTTTGGAGAGCCAAATGTGGTGTTTTACCTTGGACGCAGTCCCAAGCTCATCCACAAGGTGATTTGTTCCACCAGGACACGTGGACTGTGGATCATCATTAGTTATCACTGCTTACCTATCTGATGTATTCTGGAAAGAGATAGGCCAATATTAATAAAGTGATTGATGTGTTATTTATGTCCTTCAGCATACGTGGCCATATTATTACACAAATACTCACTATGTAGTTCACATTGATGTAGCAGTTCTGTTGCTGATCATGTTTTTCCATGTGTAGGTTGTTGAAAGATGAGTTGACACACGACAGCAGCTCTGTAAGGTTAATATGATGTGAGGATTACAGTCACAAAATAGACAAAGTATGTGTTCTATTCGTATTGGATATCTCTTATTAATAAGAAGTCATTGCCGGTTAGTGAGTTATGCCATGTTGCTACAGGGTGAAAAAAATCTGGATTTCAGCATGGTCTCATGTAAACAAGTCTGAAAGGCTGTGTCTGGATATATTTCAGTAGTAGTCACTTCTCCAGCCAGTCAGCAGCAGCCACCATGTTGGGTTTGGCTGGTGATCCATATTTGATACAACTGAATAAACTCGAATCATGAGGAAATAACCAGAGGACTCTGTTTTGTGTTATCGTGACTGGTTCTTGATCTCCAAAGTATGTGTGTATGGTATTTATCTACGACATATTGATCCCATTTCATGTGGTTTGGTAGGATCATACAATGTGAATAATACTGGTCCGTAGTGTTTGTAGGTGACTTTAAAAAGGGATTGGGTATATTTTTACATTAAAAAACAAACAGGCATTAGGGGCTATCCTGGATAAATAGAGAGGGAGTATTGATCCAGGGATGAATACGATCACCAGTATCTGGGGTCAGGAAGGAATGTTATATTTTTCTTCCCTGTGTAGACAATTGGCAAAGCTTCACTTTTTGTTTTTCTGTTTGCCTTCCTCTGGATCAATTAACAATAAATCTGCGTATTGCAGATCATAGATCTATAGAGGTTGAACTTGATGGACTAAAGTATTTTTTCAATCTAAATTACTAGATAACAATGTAACGTGGGGCATATATACATTGACATAGTGGGATATATAATCCACTCAAATTATCTATGCCATTGATGTTTAGAACCGTCAGTACTTAAGATGTGTATGGGAATGTGTGCTTACTTACCTGTAACTGATCGTGTGGCTTGTTCCAGTGTACAAACATCATAACAGGGAACTCTCCTCTACTGTGGACTGGTTGGAATTCTGTATGACAAGGGCGATGGATAAAGGTGGATTTGGGAGTTAGGCATAATCCAGATACATTAGACTGTATTCCATGCATATTGGGTATGTACTTACATGTGAAGTACTCACGAATGAGGCGGGTCCGTTGTTGTGACCCCTGCAGATTATCCACTTCAGGGGGAGGTAAAGGTATTTCCTCCCCATGTAGTGGAGCCACATCAATGTCCCCCAGACAGTTGGCCTGTACTGCTATAATGTGCAGACAGCAGCAGGCAACGATGATGCGACAAACTTTCTGGGGCTTGTATTGTAGAGCACCCCCAGTGGAATGTAAACATCTGAAGTGCATCTTTAGTACACCAAAGGTGCGCTCAATTACATTCCGGCAGGTTTTATGCGCAGCATTATACCGCGCCTCTGCCCGAGTATGGGGATTGCTCACAGGGGTCAACAACCACGGCAAACACCCATATCCTGCATCACCTGGTGGAAATAAAATGTGACATGTTGATATGAATAGGATGTTGTGATGTTTGACAAAGCATATGGCCAAATATCGTCATCATGACCTATCAACACATCCCTGTGGCTAATACACAGTTAAAGATATATGTACGGGAGATGGATCATTGATTCATTCTTATAGAGGATAATTAGTAGTGTATTAACACATGTATTCTATATGAAGCTTCAGATGAATTACAATGTGATTTCCACAAATGTAAAATCCAGATGTTCACACCCACAGGATGCTTTAATGAGGCGGAGATACAAGGGAAATACAACAGGGTACATATTGCGACCCATCTGGTAGAGAGCACAGGAAGTCACTGTTGCAGTTCTTGTACCGAGCACTTGCCAAAGGTCTGAGGTGAAGCGTGATCGTGTATTATTGTGAATGCAAATGTGATGCTAATTCAGGTGGAATTTCCCAGGGGCGTACACGATCAAACGCAAATGCCAAAAGACCTTGGAGATTTTGATAACTTCAAGGTAAGCTAATTCATGTTTATTCAGGGATATATTCATGGAAGAAAAAGTTTTCCAAACACTATTAATTCTTTATCAGATGAATTTGGAATCCATCTCACTTACATAGCCCTTACAATAACACACAACACGTTATGTAGACTAGAGATGTCCATGTCACAGGATACAAGGGAATGCATCAGAACATAAACCTAATGATTAATCAATTGTGGTTTTTGTCATATTTTGTTGTGAACTGCATACTGTTTGGCCGAGCTAACACAGGGTTATGGCCAGCAATGAGCTATTATGTTCTGGCTTGGGTAGTATTACTCCGTAATGCACATGTGAACATCAGAGCAATAGAGTGAAACATGATGTACTGTATGTGTTATTGTATCCAGTCATAGTAAGATATGGTTGACTGCCATTACTAATGTGTACTCACCCAGTAGCCATCCGGATGGAAATCTGCCGGACTCAAATATCTCACAAATGCCGGATGCACGCAGGATATAGGCGTCGTGAGCATTTCCCGGGAAGCCTGCATATACACCTTGTATGCACATGTTCGCATCGCAAACAACCTGTACATTGATTGAATGATAATGCTTACGATTTCTGTACAGCGCTTCTTGCTCTCAAGGAGGTATCAGTGCCACATGTGAAGAAATCGAACTTCACCTTCGAGATCTCTTCAGCAGTGTTAGGGTAGCTGATGTATCTGGCAGCTTTCCGACCAATAGCACGGAGGAATGCACTCAGACAATTGGAGAGGCTTGGCTGAGACATTCCTCTGGCTATGCTCAGGGTGTTCTGAAAGCTACCAGAAGCAAGGAGGTGTATTCCAACTAACATCCGTGTCATTCCTGGGATGGCTCTATTGGCTCATGAGCGAGGCTCAAGGTCCGCTCTGAGAACCTCATAGAGCTCCCCAAGACTGGCATGGGTCAGCCGAAAATGCTCATACACCTCCCCATGAGTTAACCCCTCTAATGTGAGTCTCTCCCTGTACACATTGGGTGCCCTTCGCCTCCTCAAAGGCTCCTGGACAGGCTCCTGGACAGGCTCCTGGACAGGCTCCCCCCCCTTCTGCCTGAGCCACCACATCCTGTACTTCTCCCCCCAGCAGCTGATCACCGACATCATTGTCAGCCTCCCTGTCTGAAGGTGGCACTATATCCCTCTGTCCCTGTGCTACTGGAGCTCTCTCTCCTCCCTGATTCACACCCCACGATACTAGGCATGGCCTGTGGTAAATCCCTTGCCTGGCTTGGTTCTTCCCCAGCATGGATCACATCACCACTCACACCCTCATTCACTCCCAGACACTCCTCTCTGCCACTCCCTATCACCCCCTCAATCACACACCTTGCTTCCGGGTCTTCATACTGTGCTATGTGATATGCACTTCCTCACACACTGAGCCACCGGGGACCCCAACATCAGAGCCCCTGTCTCCAGCCGGGTCCCAGATCCTCCCCACTCACTCCCCGCCATCTTCCCACCCGGTCCTGGCAGCAGGACCCCAGCCCCCACCACCAACAACCGAGGCTGCGCTGCCGGAATTGTTGGCTCTCGTGAGGAGGATGGCTGATGTTTTTGTGTTTTTATGTAGTCAGGTAGTGTGTCTTTAATTGCTTTATGTAAGCTGCAGCATGGCTTTTCATTCCAAATGTAACAACTAATTGGTTGTATAATGCATTTGCTTTGGTAAGGGGAGGGGATTGTGAAATCAATTGTAATGGCCTTCCATGCTTTCCCTCTGTTAAACTCACTTTTACATTTTAAGATGTCTGTACGTAATGCGTAAAACATTTTACTGGTGTATTTTGTGCACGTAGCGATTTTGCGAGATACGAGCGTCTACGCAAATAATTATTTTCCGCTACTTACTACGTAGCGCTTTTTGGAGGCAAATCTCGGAAAATGAGTCCGAAATTAAGCAAGTCAATCGCAAGTCGAATCGTATTACGTAAATCGTGTTACGATGCGCATTTGCGAGATACGATTCCATACGTAGCTCGAATTTAATAGGGCCCTGAATGTCCATTTAAATAGCCTTCATGTTATCAATCAGATGTGTAAGAGTCCCAAATACCAGTAGTATTTGTTGAGTGCAGGGGAGCCCCAAAATCTGTCATGGCAATCTACCTTTGTAAAAGTTATAGATCTTGTCTAGTTTGCCAGTTACACCTCCATGTTTTTGGAGAGTGAAAGCTTTCATACTAACTTTCAATTTTGTCATGGACACTCAGATTTCTTATCTGATCATCTTTTATATAAGATCAGCTTGCATTTAGTTGACACCTTCTCTTTAATGGGAACCAGTACAGGGCCCCTCTGAGACTATGGCACAAAAACTGTAAAGGTTGATGAACCTAGATTTCAATGCCCCAAGGCTAGAGGGACAAGGAGCCATTAGCGAAAAGGTAGATAGGGCCATAAGAACATCTTTGTAGATTTGCCAGAGAGAAGATGGACTTAAGGAGTTAGGTATAGGTGGAATTTGTTATAAATGAAACCTTTGAGTAAAGTTTTGAGAGTTCCACGGCACCCTGTATTTGAATGAAAGTCAGTATCGCCAGGCTACAGTCAGGGTCATCCAAAAGGATTGTCCTTTAAATATAGATTCCCATGGAAAACAAGATATCCCTAATGTCAAACCAGAACACTTAATTTATGGCATCATTTAACAGTACTGCAAATAAAATATAATAATGACAATAATAATAATAATAATAATAATACAACATGGGGAGATGGGTGTTGCATTTGAATTTTAGATGATAAAACATTAGGTCTTAGAATGTGTTACAAAGATGCTGAACTCTTATTATCAGCACTATTCTATAGATCAGTATGCAAATACAAATAAGATAACACATTTCCTTGCTTAAAAATTAAACACACTTGCCGTAGACAGACCGTAGATTTCTGTGCGCCTCAGGCAGATACATCTGTGGATGAACTCAGTGATTCATTACAAAGCGGTAAATATTAAAGAAACTCTTTTATAACATTATGGTCATTACTTACGGTTTGAAGCAGTGAATGTTCCTGCTCTTATGACTTGGAGAGCTCATTAACTTCCAGTCATGGCAAGAAGTAAATATACTAATGAACTCTCTATTCATTATAATCATTGACTCTGTGCTAATGAGACATTTAGAAAGAACAACTTGAAACAGAAAGTTCTTGCAGTCAGAATTTAAAATTACAATATCTATAGAGAAATTACTTAAAACACAATATTATATACATTTTCACACTTATTTCAATATCTTCTTACATTTGTATTTTACAGTTTAATATTTATAGTAGCAGTTATGCAGGCACGCTCTATTGTATATCCTCTTTGTTGATTAATTACTGAATATATTCTCTATAAGCATCATTCAAAGTCTTGGAAGTACAGCTTACACTATTCACTATTCTGTCATTTCCCAACTAAATATACTCATAGGATCCTGTTGTCTACACCAGTATACATGAGATTTCTATTTTCAAGCAACAAACATATAATTTACTCTTTAATGTTGTCCCAATGACCCACCTTAAATACTCCAGCCCCATACTAATATGTCTTTCTATTAATTATCTGTCTATAATCTAGCATAAAAATACACCACCCATTATCTGCTGTCTTTATCTTGGTTCTCAACATCCTCCGTCATGCATTCTTTGTTACTACTCTACACAAATTGTACTTAATTGTTTAATTTACTCTGCCTATAATGTTCTTTCCTCCTGATTTCCTATATTATGGGTTTGGGTATTTTCTTATACTTTATCAAGTGCTTAGAACAAACAAAAATATTCAGAAACCACATGATAATATCCAATAACTATTACAGACTCCTTCACCAATGTTGGCACTGATTAAATAAATTGGAACAAGTCTTCACAGGCACAAATAAAATAAACCATTTCCGTGTGTGCTTTTCTCAACTCTCAATTCTTACACTAAATAAATCTTCTGGCTTATCTGCCCCCAACCACCACCTACTTACATTGCTATCGGAAATTAGAGTAAATTCAGGGGTTTATTGAGCTATAGATATTTGCAATAGCTACATATTGTAAAAGCTGATAGTTCAAGTCTTATACCCCTTTAAAGAACCAGTGAGGTCAAACATTTAAAAGAGCACCTTTTAAAAAACTACGCTTGAAAGTACAGATTATGCTTAAATGAGACTGAAAATTGAAAAGCAGTCAAGTCAGTTTAGTCACTAATGGTTTTATAGACTCTTAGAGCCATATTCAATTCCAAGCGCGTAACACGATCACAGGCGGCCGAATGTCTGTGGGTGTGTTGCGGGCTCCCGCTCGTCTCTATTCGATTGCTCACCGCCACAAGTTACTGTCCTAAAGCCAAAACCGTAAACCATGCACTGGGTCGTAGCAGTTCAGGGCCGGAACATGATCAAAAAAGCACGCCCGTAACCTCCCATTTTGAATCAGCCAATAGAAAATGAGACATTATTACAGCAGTAAAACATGGATGTTACATGTCAATCAATTAGGTTTGGGGGTCCGATAAGCGATCAGACTCGCAAAACAGCAAAATAAAGAATTATGAAAATGAATGCCAATATTGTTCTAGTCCATGTGGGTGGCCTGATATATATTAACTTATTGATACCCGAGATTGATGTAGCCATGAAATGAAACATAAAAATAAATTTAATTTCCTGACGATTTGCGAGCTTGGGACTGTTGTGCAATTAATTCTAATGTCTATCATCACTTTCCTCGTTACTTACAGTGCAGTATTGATTTTTTATTTGCATTTACAGTGCTACACATAGGTTTTTAACTACCTTGCAGGCCATCTCTAGCACTCGTAGGATTTTCTCCTTCATTTGCCAGTTACGGGTGTGAAACCATTTGCGGGCTTAAGGAAATTAAGCAATTGAATAGTGGTTTGCGATTTTAGCCTTTGCGAAAGTAAAAGATTAAAGGCTTCTGGGAGCTGTAAGTTACGGGTTTAACCATTGTAATATTTTAAAGGCCATAACTTGTAATCTGTTTGGAGCCCGCAAAAATAAACCAATTGGATAGCAAATTAACTTGCAACCTCACTTACGGGCTATCTGACCGCCCAAAACCTCAATTGAATATGGCCCTTAGTTACATCTAATACTGAGGGGTAATGGCAGTCGGTCCAGTTGCGTTTATTAAAGGACACAAATTAGCGTTCTCATTTATTATGTTTCATGCTGGTATTCCATAAGATATTTTCTTCTAAGATCAGTCATTATGATTCTCTGTGGAGATTTCAAGGTAATTTAGGATTTCTAAATGAATGTATTCATTAACATCACTTATCAATTCTGATCAAAGGGTCACTGTAGACTCAGACTTTCTCACATGCATTTGAAAGTGTGTTTTATATGTCACCAACGATTTTTATGTTACAAAGGTTGCTACAAAGGTTTTCCTTTTTTTGAATAGAAATTAAATAACATTCAGTTAAGAAAATTAACACATAAGATAATTGATAAATAACAGTCTGTTGGATCCACCCTACTCATAAGTCAGTAAAACCCTGTTATCCAGCACCCACAGGGACTCCCTATTGCCGGATAACTGTAGTTGCTGGCTTACAGCGAGTCCTTAATTTTAAGGGTCTAAACAACTCCTAAACCCCCCAAAAATGCTAAAAATGCCTTTAAAAAGGCATTAGCACCTAAACCGGGCCATTTAGGGCCCACATTTTTTTTTAGGAAAAACATTAGCATTTTTATTGTGCAGTCTCGAACTGCCGGATAGTGCTGGTTATGCCGGTTTAGGAGGAGTTTTTTAAATTTGGGGAATTGATGCTAAGTAAGAAACTCGTAAATCAAAATCAAGAATTTACTATAGATTTTCAGTGGAAAACTTAGCACACGTGACCTCCATCCTTACCAACCCTTCTAAAGGTGAGATGTCCTAAAAATACAATTATAATAATAACCAAGCAAAAGGAATTAAGTGACTTTTGCTGAAGCAGCGTAATCGTTGCATTCTCACACTGTGCAAAATTATAAATAAAAATCATTATTTCTGTCTTGGTAACTGGATTAGTATATAGTCCAGCTCTTCCTTATAGTAAAGTAGGTATTATATCAGTGGTAGTTTTTGTCTGGTGTGCCTTATTACTTTTATTTCCCTATCTTGCTAATATTGGTTCTCTCCATACTTGATAGAGATGTCCTTTCAGATAGCTTGGGTGCATGCAGCACATAGGCATTACATTCTCAATAGGGGACATTTCCCTTCTGGATGGTTACCTTGTAGTGGTGAAGGGGCTTGGGAGCTATACCATGTATGGTCACCCAAGATGGACAGGTCATAACAAAGAGGTTACAAAAATCACGGTCCTCTAGAGAAGCAACTGGCAACCCACTCCAGTAACATTGCCAAGAAAACCACATGAATAAACTCAACCAGAAACGCAGACAGATATGCCTGGTGTGCTCCATCCATATGGTCACCGAGAGTCGGATACGACTAACGAACTCAAGAACAACAACAGGGGACACTAAAACATTATTAAAAGTTATAATTTAACTATAGGTAATAAACACTAGTAATGATTATAATTTAGGTCTAAGCAACATCTTGACATCCAAATATAATTACATATAATCTCAGAATCCAATATCTGATCATTGATGTTTTGAAATAAAACTAATTTGAGGGCTCTCAGGGTGATAAGGGCAAAACCAAAGCATCGACTCCACACATTCCCATTTTTGGTGTGATTGGGATCAGATTGTAGCTTTTTAAAGACACTTGTAAGCTTGTCAAGTATACTTAATACAATCATTGTGTCTATTAGCTCAACCGACACTGGTAAAAAAGAGTCAAATATATATGACAAAATACTGTATATAATAGGATAAAAATATAGACGGTCTCATAGTAGCCAATCAGTGGCCTTACTGCAAAATGCTACTTGAGAGAGGTCACTGAAACACTGCACTTCACAGTTTGGTTATTTGTGAGCTAAACATGTGCAAATTGTATATTTTTAGGCAGAAAAAAACAGAGTACTTCTTAATAAAATAAAGTACATACAAGTAATTAGATTCATGTGTATATTATTATATTATTCCTTGTAAAGTCTAGAAACCTTTGAAAAGAAAATAGAAAATCCTTGTAAAGTCTATGTACCTTTAAAGTTAATTAAAATTAAATAAGATAAATACAAAGACAAATGCAATGTTCCAACTATTTCTATTGAATACATATAATTATTAGTATTTGCCAGTTTATAGCTGAACAGTAGGTTCTACTCTAGAGAACTTCTCAATATTCTGTTCTTATGTAATTAATAAAAGGTATGTTTCTATCATTTTTTGTTTTCTTTGCAGCCCACAGAACAACTTATGTTGTTGATGGTGCTCAAACAGCCCCAGGTTTTAGGGCATCTGAAAATAATCCTCTGGACGTTACAATATGTCATTTTATGAAGGAAACCAATTTCCACAATTGGAGGGGGTAAAGCCGTGGACTGAGGTACATTTGCTGCAAGTTAATTTAGGTTTTCTTGGTTTTCTTGAAAAAAGCAAGGAGATAACCTAAGAGTGCTCCACTGTATTTGCAGTATAGGACACTTGAGGTGTCTCTAGTTATGAAAAGGGTAAACCTCATTCTTCTTTTTTGCAGGAAGTTAAAGAACCAGTTATATATATTTGAACAGTCGTTCATTCATGTCTGACTCTTAGTGACCCTATATACATAAGGTTTTCTTGACACAGATACTGGAGTGAGTTGCCAGCTGCTTCCCTCAAATTTGTCTGAACTCTCTGCTATGACCTGTCCATCTTGGGTGACCCAAGATGGTACAGTTGAGATACATAAGCTTCTTCACCACAACAATGTAGCAATCCAGAAGAGGATATATATATATATATATATATATATATATATATATATATATATATATATATATATATATATTATATATATAGTGAATAAATAGTACATTTGTGTTCACATTTGAATGTCCCCCCCAAAAAAAAACTTTAACTATTAAAATGTGATTCATGTATAGTGATATGTGATACGCACATATATGTGTATTATGTATAGTGACATGTGACAAACACATTTGTGTGTGTAGGCCCTAAAACAAACTAATGTTAATTAAAACTAATTAAGGAAGTATATTTAAATGACATTAATTTATTGCAATTTAATATATAACCTAAAGCTCAATCGTTCTCCTTTTTCTTAATATTCAAACAGACTCTGCATCAACAGCATCACTCAAAAATTTGCACTGTGCATTGTGAACCAGAATCCCTTTTAAAGAACACAAACAAAGAAGAAGAGGTAAGATAGAAAAATACATTACATGCTCAAAAATACCATGCTTTGCTAATTCAAAAAGAAGAAATATACAATTAACCATTTCACGTTCTTTTTCAAACAGACACTACAAGAAGACCGGTGGATTAAGATTGGCAGGAGGGGACCCTCTGTCATTCGACACTTCAATCAAGGTAAAGTATAACAAGTAGAAAAAATAAAGGAACTATATATGTTTAATGGCCGCCAATATAACAAATGCAGCAACCAAAAAGTGGTGAACACAAAATAGGATAATGCTAAAAACATTGCCATAATATCCAAAATAGAAAAAACATTCATTTTCATTGTAGAAAAACATTTAACCTTCATAAAAAAGACTAATTAAGCAAATAAAGTATGCAACATATGGTTGACACAAATAGGATTGTACCAAAAATCACACAAACACATAGCAAAGTAAATTAATATTCTTCTTTAATGTTTAACAACCTAATATCCTTACAAAGAAGCCTAAATAAGCATAACAAAAGTGGTAGACACAAAATAGGATTGGACCAAAAATCACACAAAGACATAGCAAAGTAAATTAATATTATTTTTTAATGTTTAAGAACCTATAAGCCTTACAAGAAGCCTAAATAAGCATACCAAAAGTAGTGGACACAAAATAGGATAATGCTAAAAACATAGCCATCATATCCAAAATAGGAAAAACATTCATTTTCAATGTACAACAACATTTAATCCTAATAAAATAGAATAATTAAGCAAATAAAGTATGCAACATATGTGGGACACATAACAGGATTGTACCAAAAATCACACAAAGACATAGAAAAGTAAACTAATATTCTTCTTTAATGTTTAAGAATCTATAAGCCTTACAAAGAAGCCTAAATAAGCATACCAAAAGTGGTGGACACAAAATTAGATAACGCTAAAAACATAGCCATCATACCTAAAATAGGAAAAACATTTAACCTTCATAAAAAAAAAATAATTTAGAAAATAAAGTATGCAACATATGGTAGACACAAAATAGGATTGTACCAAAAATCACACAAACACATAGCAAAGTAAATTAATATTCTTATTTACTGTTTACGAAGCTATAAGCCTTGCAAAGAAGTCTTAGTATAGTATATTAGTATAGCAAAAGTGGTGGACACAAAACAGGATAATGCTAAAAACATTGCAATCATATCCAAAATAAGAAAAACATTAATAATTACAGTATAAAAAAAGAATAACTGGAATATACAAATACATTTAAAGTATTTTTAAAAGGTTGCACAGAAAACAGCATAGCAGAAAAATTCACCATAACAGATAAAATAGACCAAAATAATGAAATATGTTATTCATTACAAATACATTAAAATCAAATAACATTTTCATTTTTCTTTTACAACAGACACTGCGTGAAGACCATTGGATGAAGACTTTCAACAGAGGACCAGACCATCGGACGAAGACTTTCAACAGAGGACCAACAAAGATTCTGCTTGAAATCACACTTCAACCAAGGTACAGTATAACAAGTAAAAAAAGAGAAAACTAATTAAACATGTTTGCTCTGCATCCATGTCAACAGAATTTGTCATTCTAAATTACCAGTCGTAATGTACAATATTAAGCATAAAACCTAAACACACACATAAAATAGAATACTACAACAAATAGTACTAACATACCAAGAAACAATAAAAAAAATTCATTGACCGAACATATAAGCTTTTAAATAAAATATCAAAATACTATTATCACAATCCCCTGTACTAAAAATTACAAAGACTAATTTTTGCCCTCTACTATATCTGTAAGTTAAAAGTACAACAAAAAAATAAATTGACAAAACAAATAAAATATAAATTTTAATTACCTATTAGATGTAGAAGAAGGTATAGTGTTAGTTTCTTCCCTGTGCTATTCATGTAAGGCAAAAATTACAACCTACCACAGAAAGTAAGACCAAAAAAATAAAATACACTTATTTAACAATACAAAGAAACTACCACTACAATAAACTACAAGCACATATAAACAAACTGTTGATAATAAAAAATGTACAAAACAAACTTAACATCTCAAACTAAACTAATTATAAATTATTTTCTATTACAGATTAACATGTCTACTAACAAGAGCAAACAAGAAAAGAAAATACGTCAAACTAGAGAAAGACAAGAGAGATGGGCCGACCAGCAGACACCAGAGGAGAGAGAAATTTGACGAGAAAAAGAACGCAAAAGACTTGCAAGCAAAAGACTATAATCTGCAAAAATTATAGATACGCCAAAAAAACCTACCAAGCAAATAAAGCATTTACAACCTGTTCCTCAAACATCAGATGACATTTTACCAGAAAAAATAAATGAGATACCAAAAAAAGCCACGAAAAAAACAAAGCATTTAAAACCTGTTACTGAAACATTACATGACATTTTACCTGAACCAATACAAGATATACCAAGAAAAGCCACGAAAAGTTCATAGTTGTGGGGACATGACTACTCAATGTCAGTTTTGTGAGGCTTATTATTTTAAACAGGAGAGACCCAGAGATGGCCAATTTATTAGTTGCTGTCAAAAAGGCAAGTTCAAACTTCCAGAAAGAAAATAATTTCCAATGTATTTACAAAACATTATGACTGAACCTACATTTCCAAACTACAAAAAATTTAAGACAAACATAAGATCCTACAATAGTGCCATATCCTTTGCATCTATGGGGGCAACATTAGCTGCTAATGTACCAAGTCCAAGGCCAAATTTATCATCAGACTTCACATTTACATCCAGAGAGCAAAGGAGAGCAAAACTATATGTCCTAGATACAATGGAAGCTGTTGACCAACGTATGCAGCTGGAAGAAAATAAAAAATGCTTACCCAGTGTTTTTATAGAGCTAAATAACATTATGGACAATAACCCCTACAGTAAAGCTTATAAAAAATTGGCAGAAGTAGAAAATGAACAACAACTTCATGCACAAAGACATCAATTACCAATGCCAAAGGTTAATATGTTGCTTAAAAGAGACAGACATACTGATAAACGTCGTTATAACTTGCCAACATCAAATGAGGTTGCAATGGTGTTTCAAAATGATGAAAGAGAACCACCATTTCAAAGAGACATTAGAATAAATCCCAGAAATGAGGAGCAACCATTCATTAATATGAGTATCTTAAGTCCAAATTTAGATCCAATGACATATCCCATTTTTTTCCCACACGAAGAAGCAGGTTGGCAACCAAAATTAACACTTCCCAGTTACCCAAATGCTAAAGCCAGAATCCGAAATAACATTTCTATGCTTGAATTTAAAGTAGCTCAAATTGCCAATCGAAATACATTTAATCCAATTTTATGTGGTGGAAAACTAACACAACAATGGATTATTGATTCCTATTTTCAAGTTGAGGCCAATTATTTAAAATTTATAAAATATCAACAAGATAAACTACGTGTAGAACAATATTCTGGACTAATGGACTATGTTGCTGAGGTGGCTACAAGCAGAGACATGACAGCTGGCAAAGCCATCATTTTACCATCTTCCTTTCAAGGATCTCCTCGAAATATGAGAGAAAGATACAATGATGCTATGGCTATTGTTACCAAATTTAGCAAACCCGATTTATTTCTTACATTTACATGTAATCCACAATGGCCAGAAATTACGCAAAATTTACTTCTTGGACAAAGTGCTTCCGATAGACACGATTTAGTAGCCAGAGTTTTTAAGAATAAATTAAATGAATTAATACGTGACATCACTATAAGTCACTTATTTGGCAAATGTCTTGCTTATGTATATACCATTGAATTTCAAAAAAGAGGCCTTCCACATGCACATCTTCTGATAATACTTCAAGAAAAAGATTAAATTAGATACTTCTGACAAAGTGGATGCAGTCATTGTTGATGAACTACCAGATCCAGAACTATATGGTAGACTATATGAGATCGCATGATTCATGGACTCTGTGGCGAGCTTAATCCACAATCACCATGTATGGAAAATAATAAATGTTCCAATGATTTTCCAAAAGATTATAGAGACACAACCTATGCCAATTGTGATGGCTATCCACTTTAGAAAAGAAGAGAAGGAGATAGTGCCATTATTCGTGGCAAAAAAGGGGACAATAGATATGTAGTACCCTACAATCCACATTTACTCATGAAGTATAACGCCCACATAAATGTAGAAGCCTGCACTTCCATCAAATCCATTAAATATGTCTACAAATATATTTACAAAGGCTATGATGCAGCTACTGTAGTCGTCAAAAGTGCAGACAACCCTGAAAGTAGTGAGTTAGTACATGATGAACTTGCATCTCAAGTAGATGCTCGCTATATCAGTGCGCCAGAAGCTATGTGGCGGCTTTTAAAATTTGAAATGCACGATAGATCACATGCAGTATATAGATTAGCAGTACATTTGCCACAAAGACATTTAGTGTATTTCCATGCTGGAAATGAAAATAATGCATTGGCCCAAAGGGAAGATCGTCACACTACACTAACTGCATGGTTTGAATTAAATTCCACAGATTCACAAGCAACACAATTCTTATATATTGAAATTCCATATCACTATGTTTTTGTGAATGGATTATGGAGACCGAGAAAAAGCAGAGGCAATAAAATAATCCCAAGAATTTACACAGTCATTCCAGGAGATGTTGAACGTTTTTGCTTACGGATATTACTTTTAAATTTTCCTAGAGCACAAAGTTTTGAACACTTAAGAACTGTTAATGACATAGTATATGAATCCTTCCATTTACCTGCAAGACATAGAAACTTACTAGCTGATGATACAGAATGGGAAAGATGTGTAGAAGAAGCAGCACAATGTCAAATGCCACGGCAGATGAGAGAACAATTTGCATTTATTTGTATCTTCTCAAATGCTCCAAATGCATTAGCTTTGTGGGAGAGATTTAAAAGTAATATGGCTGAAGACTTTATGCGACGATACAATGAACCCATTGCACACTTAAAAGCATTAATGGAAATCCAAGAAGTATTTTTAGCTCATGGATTAAGTTGTGCAAGTTTTAATTTGCCTGATCCAGGTCTTATAGATGACATAAACTTTGAAGACTTTGACATTCAACTATAAGTAGAAAGAACAGAAGAAAGACTTGCAACTTTAAATATGTTACAATTGCAAGCATTTAATGCCATTAAAAATGCAATAGATGATGACATGGTAACAGAGCGTTATTTCTTTCTTGATCAGGAAAAACCTATCTATATAATTTATTAATGAGTTCTGTACGAGCACAAGGTCAAATAGCACTGGCGTTTGCCACTACTGGAATTGCTGCACTTTTGTTAGAAGGTGGAAGAACTGTACATAGTGGCTTTAAACTGCCAGTGCCTATTTTAAAAAAAACTTCTGTGTCAGATATTCGAATGACATTATTACAAGCAAAAAAATTTAAAAAATTTAAAATAATTATAATAGATGAGGCCACAATGATGTCATGCTATGCCCTCCAATGTATTGACTGTTTGCTTCGTAATGTCATGGATAATACTTTTCCATTTGGTAGAATGTTGTGAGGTTGCGATTTTAGACAAACATTACCTGTCGTTGTACATGGAAATCGAACTGACATTATCGAAACCTGTATAAAGTCAAGCACACTATTGAAACATTTTACCCATCTTCAACTGCAACAAAACATGAGATCAGAAGGCCAAACTGATTTCAATGATTGGCTTATTAAAATTGGAGAAGGCAGAACAGAAAAAAGACCACATTTACCTGACGTCACTGTAGAGATCCCACCTCATATGATTTGTCACCAAGATATTATATCACCTATATTTGAAAGTAGCATAAATAACCAGGAATATTCAGAGCTTGCCAACCAAGTCATACTAACGTGTAAAAATAAGGGGGCATTAATCCTCAATAATGACATCTTAAAAATAATGTATGCACCACAAAGAAATTATCACAGTGCTGATTCTGTACTTGCTGATGACAATCAAAGTCAGGCTAACTTTTCTACTGAATTCATAAACTCACTAACTCCTTCTGGAATGCCACCACATATTTTGCAGCTAAAGAAAGGTGCAATTGTCATGTTACTGCAAAATATGAACCCCAAAAAAGGCCTATGCAATGGGACAAGATTAATTGTTCAACAATTAAAGGACCATTTTATAGATGCTGAAATTTTAACTGGTACCCATTAAGGAGAGAGAGTTTTCATACCAAGAATAGATTTAGCACCAAGTGAAAGTAGTCTCCCTTTTATACTTCAAAGAAGACAATTTCCCATTATTATGGCATTTGCCATGACCATTAATAAATCACAAGGACAAACGTTCAAATCTGTGGGTATATTCTTGCAAGAACCAGTATTTGCACATGGTCAATTGTATGTTGCTTTATCACGGTGCAAAAATCCACAGGCTATTAAAGTTTACATTGACAAGAATGAAAGTCAAGTTGATTTTTTAGAAGATGGACGTATTTTTACTAAAAACATTGTCTACTATGAAGTACTATAACTTTTCATTAAAGAAATAAAACCCATGCAAAACAAATTTAAAAGCATTGAAAAATACAAAACAGTAAACAATTCAGTCATAATTAATGGAAGTACTGTTAATGGATGATTAGCCTCACAAAACACTTGCCTTGCATTATTTTTACAAATTATGTTAAAATGTTAATTACCTATGTTACTGTTTCTAATGTTACAAGTTTGAAAACAATATTTTCAAGTTCATTACTTAGACTGATAAGAAAGTTCAAGTTTAAAAAAATATACTTTCAAGTTCTTTACTTCAAGATATTACAAAGTTCATGTTAAGAGCTCAACCACGTTTAAAGTCACAATGTAAATATTGTCTGTTATGTTAACATTGCTCCCTGGATTAATGTTTATCGACAGTTCATGGGGTCAGGAAGGAATTAATTTAATTGGGTACGTTTCAAGGAGTGTTTTTACTGTTTGCCTTTCTCTGGATTCAATGTATATTGAAGTTAACAATTCTTCAGATAGAAATTGCATGTTAAAAAACCATTACCTCAAGTTTACAATACTGATTAATTTAAAGTTCAACTGTTCTTACATTCAAATGTTAATACTTTTAATGCAAAATGCTTTAAGAGTTATTGTTCACCAAGAGAACATTTGCCAAAACTAAACATGTTTAATATCACAATACTGCTTATTTCATCATAACAAAAATTTTACAAGTGTCAAATACGTATATTGATAACTAAACAACTTTCCAAACATACACATCTCATTGCAGTAATTGTTTGACGGGCAAGTCGCTAGTATAGGAAAATGTAGTGACTCAAGTATCAGCCTAGGGCGGGAAATGTGCTGCCCCCTGTGTCCCTCTTGTGCCCTCTGCGTCCCCCTCTTGTTTGCCCTCTGTGGCCCTTTCCTGTGTCCCCCCTCTCTCTCCCCTGTGTCTATTTCCCCCTCTCGCTCCCCAGTGTCTCCCCCCTCTCCCTCCCCTGTGTCTCTTTCCGTCCTCTCACTCCCATTTGTCTCTTTCCCCCTCCCTCCCTCCCTCCCTCCCCTGTGTCTCTTCCCCCACTCCCTCCCAGGTGTCTCTTCCCCCTTCTCCCTCCCCTGTGTCTCTTTCCCCCTTTTCCCTTGTGTTTCTTTCCCTCCCCCTCCCTTATCATCCTCCTCATCCTCCCTCCTAAACCCCCTCCTCATCCTCCTTTCTCATCCTCAACCACCCCTCATCCTCCCTCCTCATCCTCTCTCCTCAACCCCCCGCCTCAACCCCCTCCTCATTTCAACCTCCCTCCTCACCCTCCCTCCTCAACCCCCCTCCTCAACCCTCTCCTCATCCTCAACCCCCCTCCTCATCCTCAACCCCCCTCTACATACTCCCTCCTCAACCCCCCTCCTTATCCTCAACCCCCTCCTCAACCACCCTCCTCAACCCCCTTCCTCAAGCCCCCTCCTCATCCTCAACCCCCCTCCTCAATCCCCCTCCTCAACCCCCTCCTCATCATTTTACCCCTCTCTAATTACCTCCCCATTTCCCTTTCCCCTCTCTTACCTTCCATCAGCTGCTCCTCCGCTCCTCCGCGCATCTTCCGGCTTTGTCGGGACCCTGCCAATGCTAATAACGTGACAAGGATGAGGAAGGGGTTGAGGTTGAGGAGGGGGGTTGAGGATGAGGAGGGGGGTTGAGGAGGGAGGAGGAGGTAGGATGAGGAGGATAACAAGGGAGGGGTGGGAAAGAGACACGTGGGAGGGAGAGGGGGGGAGAGACACAGGGGTGAAGAGACACGGGGTAAAGAGACACAGGGTGACTCGAGTATAAGCCAAGGGTGCCTTTTTCAGCCTTAAAAAAAGGGCTGAAAAACTCGGCTTATACTTGAGTATATACAGTATATATATATAAATAAATATATATATATATATATATATATATATATTCAGTTAATTCTGATAGTTTCCACTAGAGATGTCGCGGACAGTTCGCCCGCGGACTATTCGCGGCGATTTTGGCTCTTTCGAGCTCGCATCGGACAGCGGACACATGCGCTTTTCGGTACGCCCCCTAATCTTTATCATTGAGGAAACTTTGACCCTGCACCTCACAGTTAGCAGACACATTCCAGCCAATCAGCAGCATACACTCCCTTCCAGAGCCTTCCATCTGAAGGACAGCATACATTTTAGAATCATTCTGAAGCTGCATTCGTTGTGAGAGGACAGATAGTGTAGCTGCTGGAGATTTAATAGGGAAATAGATAGCCAGGCTGTGTATTTAGCTTCCACTACAGACCTGAAGGACTTATCTGATATCTGCTGCAAGGACAGCAACCCAAAAAGCCCTTTTTATGGCTAGAACATCCTTTATTTTATTTTATAATTTTTTTCTGTGTGATCTAAGTGCATATGCCTGCCTGCCAGCGTGTGTGTGTGACAGGCTAACACCTAACAGCTTATATTGTGCTTATTTTCACTACTCATACCTGATGGTGTACCATACATTGAAAACAACCATTTTTTTTCCTGTAATCTAATTTTAGTTGCCTGCCTGTGTCAGGCTCACAGCTAATATTCTGCTCTGTTTCACCAGTCATAGTTGGTGTACTATACATTGAAAAAAAACAACCCTTTTTTTCTTTAATCTAATTTCAGTTTCTTGCCTGTGTCAGGCTCACAGCTTATATTGTGCTCAGTGAAATAAAACACAATTTTTTGACTGTAATAGATTAAATATCAATTGCCTGCCTACAGGCAAGTGTGTGAGGCCTACAGCGCCTACTCTGCCAACTTTTGCCAGTGCACAGTGACACTCATATCTGGTGCAACCTAGTGTACAGTGAAATAAAAGAACCCTTTTTTTTCTGTAATCGATTAAATATCAGTTGCCTGCCTACAGGCGTGTGTGTGAGGCCTACAGTGCCTACTCTGCCAAGTTTTGCCAGTGCACAGTGACACTCATATCTGGTGCAACCTAGTGTACAGTGAAATAAACGAACCCTTTTTTTACTGTAATCGATTGAATATCAGTTGCCTGCCTAAAGGCGTGTGTTTGAGGCCTACAGCGCCTACTCTGCCAACTTTTGCCAGTGCACAGTGACACTCATATCTGGTGCAACCTAGTGTACAGTGAAATAAAAGAACCCTTTTTTTACTGTAATCGATTGAATATCAGTTGCCTGCCTACAGGCGTGTGTGTGAGGCCTACAGCGCCTACTCTGCCAACTTTTGCCAGTGCACAGTGACACTCATATCTGGTGCAACCTAGTGTACAGTGAAATAAAATAACCCTTTTTTTACTGTAATCGAATGAATAACAGTTGCCTGCCTACAGGCGTGTGTGTGAGGCCTACAGCGCCTACTCTGCCAAATTTTGCCAGTGCACAGTGACACTCATATCTGGTGCAACCTAGTGTACAGTGAAATAAAAGAACCCTTTTTTTTACTGTAATCGATTAAATAGCAATTGCCTGCCTACAGGCGTGTGTGTGAGGCCTACAGCTTCTACTCTGCCAACTTTTGCCAGTGCACAGTGACACTCATATCTGGTGCAACCTAGTGTACAGTGAAATAAAAGAACCCTTTTTTTTACTGTAATCGATTAAATAGCAATTGCCTGCCTACAGGCGTGTGTGTGAGGCCTACAGCGCCTACTCTGCCAACTTTTGCCAGTGCACAGTGACACTCATATCTGGTGCAACCTAGTGTGCAGTGAAATAACATAACCCCTGCCGCCACCACCAACACTAGCACCACAGCCGCTTCACTTGATCCGTCAGCAGAGTTATTTACACATCCGTTGGAAGAAATAAATGATGCGCAAACATTAGTGCCAGAGGTTGTAGATAACAGGGATATGTCCCAGTCAGGCAGCATTACACACATGGACGTGCGGTCTGATGATGATGATGTTGTACCCGGTGCTGCTTCCTTTGTTGAGTTGTCAGATACAAGTGAAGCGGTTGATGATGACGATGCGTCCGTGGATGTCACGTGGGTGCCCGCTATAAGAGAAGAAGAACAGGAGGAAAGTTCAGATGGGGAGACAGAGAGGAGGAGGAGACGAGTTGGAAGCAGGGGGAGGTTGTCGCAAGTAGCTAGTGGCACAGTCAGACAGCATGCATCGGCACCCGGGGTCAGCCAGACAGCACGCAAGTCAACGCATGCTGTTGCCACTACCAGAATGCTGTCATTGCAGAGCTCAGCAGTGTGGCAATTTTTTCGTGTGTCTGCCTGTGACAACAGCGATGCCATTTGCAACCTGTGTGAAAAGAAACGTAGTTGTTGGAAGTCCAACACCCACCTAGGTACAACTTCTTTGCGAAGGCACATGATGTCACATCACAAACGCCTATGGGATCAACACATGAGTACAAGCAGCACACAAAGTCAAAGCCGTCATCCTCCTCCTGGTCCTGCATCTTCAGCCACGTCAACCACTGCTGCCCTGCATGCCCTCTCTCAACATCCGCCACTCCGTGTCTCGCACTGAGCAGTCCCTGCTCATCTGCCCACAGTCAGGTGTCTGACAAGGACATGTTTGAGCGTAAGAAGCCAATGTCACAAAGTCACCCGCTTGCCCGGCAACTGACAGCTGGCTTGTCTGCACTCTTATCCCGCCAGCTTTTACCATACAAGCTGGTGGAGTCTAAAGGCGTTCAAAAAATGCGTAGCTATTGGGACACCGCAGTGGAAGGTACCTGAAGGTTTCTTTGCACAAAGGTCAATCCCCAACCTTGTGCAAAAGGAAGTATTGACATCTCTGGCACACAGTGTTGGGGCAAGGGTCCATCTGACCATTGATACCTGGTCTGCAAAGCATGGTCAGGGCACCTATATCACCTACACTGCGCATTGAGTAAACCTGGTGATGGCTGCCAAGCATGGAATACGTGGCTCTGCAGAGGAGTTGGTGACACCGCCAAGACTTGCAGGCAGGCCTGCTGCCACCTCCTCTACTCCTCCTACTCCATCCTCTTCATAACCTCCTCGGCTGAGTCCTCTTCTGCTGCTGCTATGTCTTGCTCAACATCAACGGCACCCCCCCCAGCTCCACAGGTACTATTCCACATCCCGGATACGGCAGTGTCACGCCTTCTTGGGGTTGACTTCCCTGAAAGCAGAGAGTCACACCAGACCAGCACTCCTGTCCGCCCTGAACGCACAGGTGGATCAGTGGCTGACTCCGCACCAACTGGAGATCGGCAAAGTGGTTTGTGATAACGGAAGAAATTTGTTGGCGGCATTGAATTTGGGCAAGTTGACACCTGTGCCATGCATGGCACATGTGTGTAATATGATTGTACAATGCTTTGTGCATAAGCACCCAGGCTTACAGGACGTCCAGAAGCATGCCAGGAAGGTGTGTGGCCATTTCAGGCGTTCCTACACGGCCATGGCACACTTTACAGATATCCAGCGGCAAAACAACATGCAAGTGAGGTGCTTGATTTTAGACAGCCCGACACGTTGGAATTCAACACTCCTAATGTTGGACCGCCTGCTCCAACAAGAAAAGGCCGTTAACGAGTTTTTGTATGACTGGGGTGCTAGGACAGCCTCTGTGGAGCTGGGGATTTTTTTGCCACGTTACTGGACGCTCATGTGCAATGCCTGTAGGCTTATGCGTCCTTTTGAGGAGGTGACAAACCTGGTAAGTCGCACCGAGGGCACCATCAGCAACATCATACCATTTGTTTTCTTCCTGGAGCGTGCCCTGCAAAGAGTGCTGGATCATAGATGAGCATGAAGAGGAAGAGTTGTGGTCACCATCACCACCAGAAACAGCCTTATCAGTCACGCATTCTGAACCTGTGGCAACGCTGGAAGAGGATTGTGAGGAAGAGGAGTCAGAGGAGGAATGTGGCTTTGAGGAGGAGGAGGAAGACCAACCACAACAGGCATCCCAGGGTGCTCGTTGTCACCTATCTGGTACCCGTGGTGTTGGACGGGGCTGGGGGGAAGAACATACCTTCAGTGAGATCACTGAGGACGAGGAACGGGACATGACTAGCTCGGCATCCAACCTTGTGCAAATGGGGTCTTTTATGCTGTTGTGCCTGTTGAGGGACCCTCGTATAAAAGGGATGAAGGAGAACGACCTGTACTGGGTGTCCACGCTACTAGACCCCCGGTATAAGAAGAAAGTGCCTGAAATGTTACCAAATTCGGAAAGGATGCAGCACTACCAAAATAAATTAAAAAGTATGCTTTACACAGCATTTAAGGGTGATGTCACAGCACAACGGCAATCTAACAGGGGAAGAGGTGAACATAATCTTCCTCCTCTCACGACCACGCCGGCAAGGAGAGGACGCTTTACAGACGTGCTGTTGATGGAGGACATGCAGAGCTTTTTAAGTCCTATGCATCGCCACGGCCTTTCGGGGTCCACCCCCAGAGAACAACTCGACCGTCAGGTAACAGACTACCTCGCCTTAACTGCAGATATCGACACTATGAGGAGCGATGAACCCCTTGACTACTGGGTGTGCACGCTTGCCCTGTGGCCTGAGCTATCCCAATTTGCCATAGAACTTCTGTCCTGCCTTGCTTCAAGTCTCCTGTCAGAAAGGACCTTCAGTGCAGCAGGAGGTTTTGTCACTGAGAAGAGAAGTCGCCTAGGTCAAAAAAGTCTAGATTACCTCACCTTTATTAAGATGAATGAGGGATGGATCCCGAAGGGACTGACAGTGGGCGATACATTCGATTAAAAAAGGCCTGATAGATGAGCTGCCTTGAGCTTATAATGGTCCACACGCTGCTATATTTTATCCCTGAATGCCGGATGACTTGCTTGACTTATCCGCCACCAACTAGGGTTCAAGACGCAATGTTTTTGGGCACTTTCTGCCTGGCAAACTAACACCAATTTTTTTGGTCGCTGCAACAATATCTAATTTTTGCATTTAAATTCTTTTATTGTCAGAAGGCGTACAGCATGTAATGAAAAATAAAGCATTTTTGAACAGTCTTGCATAACAGTTGTGCAAAAATACATATTTACAATAAAGACATTTTGTGAAAGTTAGCTTGCTAGTCCTTCTTATTTTTACTTTTTAGGTTAATAATTTTTCTTATTTTTTACTGTGATTGCCATTTAAGAGATACCTAAAACATAGTAAAACAGACAATAGTAAAGAGTATATCTGCAGGAAACACCAAAGTCCTATTAGCTATCATCCCTCCAGCAGTATTAGCTTATTATTTACAATATCTAACCTGGGCAATCACCTTTGGGTTACCCTAGGGCAGGCTTCAGTAAGCAACCTCTCCTTTCCTGGGATGATTTTGTCGCCGGTTGCTTCTGAAGGGAATCCAGGGCTCCCCCACTCCGGTCCTTCCCCCAGTGTCGCTTCAACCAGTAACAAATGTTTTATATTTGTAAAGCGACCCAATGATCCCCCTTGATAGAAGTTTATCTTTACAAATTTTGGAGAACCAATTTAAGAACGGTGTCCCCTGTTTCTGGGTCAGGGAGTTTGTGAAATGCCTCAGCCTACAGTAATTGTAATGTTCTGACAGCGGTAGCACATGCTTGTCCCTCAGTTCCTCATAGGTGAGCATCTGGCCCTTTACTAACCAGTCTCCCAGTCTATCTAGTTTCCATGACCTCCACCAGTGTTGTGATGTTGTGCTCATGTGTTTCGGGGCCTGAGGGTGGTGAAGAATTGGGGTCATTTGGGTGGATCCAGGGAACAAACCTATGTGTTTCTTGGTCCATTTCCAGTATGATAGTGAGTGTCTTAATAGGGTTTGTTGAGTTTTTAAGGCTCTGAGGCAATTCCGATAGCCAAGCCACCTTGTCCCAAGTTAAGGGTCTTAAAGTGTGGTTCTCTAAATACACCCAGGCCGGTTGATGCCCTATAGAATGTGCTATTGGGAGGAAAGATAACTTAGCTTCCTTGTGGTAATATTTTAAGTTTGGAGATGATAGTCTCCCCTCTGACTTATGAAGGTACACAATTTTCATTGTGATGCGTGAGGGAGAGTGGTTCCAGATAAACTGAAATATTTTCCTTTGAATATTTTCTAATTCTTTTTATTTAATCAGGATCGGGAGTGTTCGAAATATGTAGAGCAACCTAGGAAGGACATTCAATTTTATCGTATTTATTCTCCCTAGCCATGATAACCTATACTTTGTCCATTTACTCAGGTCATTAATTATTGTTTTATAAAGTTTGGAATGGTTGGCTTTGTACAAGTCCTCTAGCTTAGGGGTTAGTCGGATTCCCAGGTAGTTTATGTTGTTCTTATCCACTTAATATTAAACTTCTCTTGGAGATCCTGCTTCTCTACTGCTGTTAAGTCAATTGCTAGTGCTTCTGTCTTCTCTATGTTCAGTTTAAGGCCAGAAAACTGACCAAACTCCTCCATAGTTCGAATCAACTCTGGGAACGATTGGGTAGGGTTTGAGAGCATACACAGCAGGTTGTCTGCAAATAGACAAGTTTTGAAATAGTGATGGCCTATTTTTATGCCTGTGATCCCAGCGTTGGCCCTAATTGTCTGAGCCAGGGGTTCTATTGCTATTTCGAATAGAAGGGGAGAAAGGGGGCACCACTGTCTTGTTCCTCTTTCTATTTTAATTAAGGATCTCTCATCTCCCGGAATCTGTAACCTTGCCCTGGATGATTTGTATAATGAGTGTATGAGATTTATGAAATGGCCTTTAATACCAAATTTTTCAAGCGTGGCGTATAGGTAAGTCCACTCCAGGGAATCAAACGCCTTTTCAATGTCAAAGGCCATAAGACAGGCTTGAATTTTAGAGGCTTTGGTGTGGTACAGTAGGTTCATGAGTTTTCTTATGTTGTCTCCCACTTGCCTGTGGGAGACAAAGCCTACTTGGTCATTATGTATTAACTTAGGCAAGAAGGATGACATTCTATCCGCTATTATTTTTGACAGGATCTTTGTATCACAGTTTAGTAATAATATTGGCCTGTAGTTTTTTGTTTCTAGGGCATCTCGACCCTCCTTAGGGAATAGAGCGATATCTGCCCTGACCAAGTGCGGGCCTAATATGTCTATACATTTTTTATAATATAAATTGGTGTACCCGTCTGGGCCTGGTGACTTACCAGGTTTGAGGTTCTGGACTGCTTTTCTCGCTTCCTCTAGGGTCACTTTGGCATTTAAAGTCTCTAAGTCATTGTGACAGATCCATCTGTATAGTATAAGTATTAAACGTGTATTTACCCCTAGACATGGATGTATCCCTTACAATGTCCCCCCATGCATTATGTTTTTACTCATTTTAATGAGAATCAGGTGATAGAGTCAATGTGATGTGTGAGTGGTATGTGAGTGGCATGACCAGTGAGTTATGGGGACAAATATGAAAATGTGTTACAGATTAGTACCAGCCCCATCTATGAGCGGGGAGTGACTGGTGCCAGATGGTTTTAGGGCAAAGGTTATCTAATATGCACAGCAGTAGGTCAGACATATAGGCACCAACTATATGGCCTATCTACAGGGTTTCTCTGCTCCAGAACCAGGGGCAGAGAGAGAGAGAAATACATGTTCTTCCTTCCCTACCTGTGCAAAAATGAATTAGGTTGACGCCCCTAAAGGTGGCCCCGGGGGCGGATACTAAAAGTTCCCACGGATTAGCCCCGTCCGATTAGACAGAGGTAATTAGCTGATTCTAAGAGTTACTCCATTGGCCCAGAGGTGGATGGGGGTTTGGCTAAAGGTAGCCACTCCCTATAATGTGTTGTGCAAGGTTTTAAATAAGCTGAACCGATTCAATAAAGTGTTCTTAATTTTCATCACAACTTGAGTAAAGATGTATTACTTACCAAAGGACACACGCTGGTAGTAAAGATCGTCAGACTTACTATCCAGGCTGCCCAGTGCACACCACCCAAATGCTGGGACATATAGGTCTTAGTACCGTAACACTGGTGGCTAGTGACGGGATGACCCTCATCGCCCAGAGAGACAACTATATCCAAGATTAATGGAAAGACAGTACCAAGGGCTGAAAAGAGCTACACTTAAAGACACACTGGAACAAAGAGGCAGACAAGCCAGTAATCTCAAAAAAGGGGAGATTATTGTACTGCTAAACGAAATGGATGAAGGAACTAATGGGCCCAGCACAGCTGACAGAACCCCCGAAGAGGCAAGCTTTGACCGGGCGGTAAGAATCAGACTGGCTCATTATGGTCCCAACCCGTCTCCAGAGATCATCAGCCGGGTAATGGATGCTGTAGATGCCAACCTGCGACGCCAAAGCTTTGCTGCAGCAGCTCCAGTTCTAGCATCCCAGGTGGAGAAAAGGAAGGTACCGTTTGCAGCTTTTAAATCCTTCATTGAAACAGAAGGGGAGATTGATGGGTACCTTGCTGATTTTGAGCGGCAATGTGCGCTACACAAGGTACCCGCAGAAGACTGGGTTACTATATTGTCCGGAAAGCTATCCGGCCGGGCCAGTGACACTTTTCGGACCATTCCTGATGAGGATATTGGGGATTATGTGGCTGTAAAGGAAGCTTTGCTCTCCCGTTATGCTGTCACACCGGAGGCATACCGGAGGCGGTTCAGAGACACTGCCAAACTAACTGGGGATTCCTACGTCGAATGGGCATGTAAAATACACCGCACAGCCGCTAACTGGATGGCGGGGTGTCAAGCCGTATCCGGGGAAGAGGTGCTGCAGATGTTCCTGCTGGAACATTGTTTTGAGAAATTATCCCCAGGCGTCAGAGTGTGGGTAAGGGACCGTAAGGTGAAGCTGCCCGCCTGGCAGATGAGTACACGGATGCCCGTAAACTGTACAGTGCTATTGTTAAGACTCCTGCTAGAGTGGAGTACCGACCAGCAGCACCCCCTCCAACTAATAACTACCCTCAGCCGCCCCGGCCTAATTCACGGGACTACTCAACGCCCATCCAGTGTTTTAGGTGCAAGCAGCTGGGGCACAAACGACCGGAGTGCCCGTTGAATACCGCTAACCAGGCCCAGTCTTGGAGGAGACCCACCAGCGGAAACCAGCGCAACCCTCCGCCTGCTGCCCACTGCATAGAGGAGGAGGAATGTTGGGGCGTCCTGCACAAGGCAGACCCCGTCCAAGCTGCCCACCGGGATACCCCAGAGAGGTACGGGAGGGAACCGGACAGAGGAGGGTGTAGCTCGTGTACGGGAGGAGCCAAAGAGGCGGATACAGCAGGAGCGACCATACCAACAAGAACACGAAGGGCCGACTGAGCGCGAGACCGCAGGATGAGCACCAAGCACGTGACCTGCAGGTATTTTATGCATGGAGTTTGCAGAGAAGGAAGTAGATGTATGTTCTCACATGACTTGGTGACAAGTAAACCATCAACAATCTGTCGGTTTCATCAGAAAGGACAGTGTGCTTATGGCACCCGTTGCAGGTATGACCATGTGAAACCCTGCGGTGGTGGGGCTGTTTACTACTCTCAAGAACCTACATCACCATCCGAGAGAAGGTTCGGGATCTTATCCAACTGCAATCACACATACTGTTCAACATGCATCCGACAATGGTAGACTGCTGCGGTGGAGTTTAGCCCTACAACCTTATAACTTCACCATCAGCTACCGACCCGGTAAGCAGAACGGGAATGCTGATGGATTGTCCTGGCAAACGGACATCCCTACCACCTCCTAGTCCGGTCATCCCCAAGTTGACCCGCCAAAGGGTCAAGCCGGGTCTGCCGGAGTGTCCCACATGGAGGGAGCCGTGTGACAGATCCATCTGTATAGTATAAGTATTAAACGTGTATGTACCCCTAGACATGGATGTGTCCCTTACAATGTCCCCCCATGCATGATGTTTTTCATTTTCTTCTATTAAGGGGAGATCACAGGAATTAAGAAATCCCCTCATTTTGTGTAGATCTATGTGTTTTGTTGCCGTATAAAGGGTATTGTAAAATTTTGTAAAAATCTTCTGAATCTTATTTGGGTTCGTTGTTTTTTCTCCCTTCGAGGTCTTAATTTGAAGTATCCTATTTTGTGTTGTTTTGGTTTGTAGTTTCCTGGCTAGTAATGGGCCAGGTTTATTGGCTTTATTGAATCCGATAGGAATAAATAGTACAACTGACCACACCACTCCTATCTGGTGGCACCTTAGATTGCACGCTCAGTGCCCCAAATTTGAAGTGGGAGGACCGACCAAGCATTTTTTTCCATCTCCCGCTTCCAAAATGCCAAGATTCTTGTAGCTGTATTATGGGAACATTGAGCCACATTCAATTGAGATCCAGGAGCCTGTAAATGAAGTTGCAAGCTATTTTGCTATTCAATTGGTGTCTTTTTATGGGCTCGGATCGGCTTATGATTTATGGGCTTGAAAAAATGGCAATTGTTAAACTCACAACTTACAGCCTCCAGAAGCCTTTGATCTTTCACTTTTGCAAGGCTAAAACCGCAAATCTCTATTCAATTGCTCAATTTCCGCAAATGTTTTCACACCGGTAAATGGCAAATAAAGGAGAAAATCCTAAGAGTGCTTGAGAGGACACCCAGGGGTTTAAACACCTATTCGTAGAACTGTAAATGCAAATAAAAAATCTATACTGGACTGTAAATAACGGGGAAAGCGATGTAGGATATTAGAATTATTTGCACAAGTCTCAAGCTCGCAAATCGGCAGGAAATAAAATACATTTTCATGTGTCATTTAGGGGTTAAATGAATCTCGGGTATCAATGAGTTAATACATATCAGGCCACCCACGTGGACTAGAACATTATTGTCATTCTGTGTTTTTAATGTTCTGCGAGTCTGATCGCATATCGGACCCCTGAACCTAATTGATTAACATGTAACCGTAATAATGACGGTCTCATTTTCTATTGGCTGATTCGAAATGGGCAGTTACGGGTTTGCTGAATTGATCAGGTTCCCGTCTAGAACTGCTCTGAACCAGTGCATGGTTTACGGTTCTTGTTTGGGGCCCGTAACTCTCGCCCTTCAGCATAGCATTGAAATCAGAGCTGAACAGGAGCCCAGAACACATCCAGAGACATTTGGCTGTCTGCGATCGAGTTACGGGCTTGGGATTCTATGTGGCCCAAAGTATTTGCAATAAAATACTATTTGGTACTAGAACTAAGAGAAGACAGTGTGTTAGTATTTTTTTTGTATTTGTTACCATATATATAGCTATAGCCGTTAAGATGAAATCACCCAAAGAAACAGAAAAAGGCAGCAAGGAATAGCATAAAGCTTTACATATAAAATACAATCATACTGCTATACCAAACACAGAGTTCAGAGCAGAAACACAGAAAAAAAGCAATTTTCAGGTCTCTCCCTCTCTCTCTTTCTTCTCCTCTGTCCTGTTAAACAGAAAACAGGTAAGCAGTGAGCCTTATGGATGTCTGAACTGCAACAAATTTGCTCAGTATCACAAGTTTTATTAATCCCTACATTTACTATGCAATGTTCCCTATGAGGAACAGTTGAGATCACATTCCTTCACACCTCATCTTAGCCTCTAGAGATGCTTATTGAGGCTGTGTGGAGCTTTCTAGAATTACATGTTATGAAATACTTAAATAAAGGATGTGGTGCGTAACACCAGCTATTGCTGAACTTTTAAATACAAAAGATTAATTAGCCAGTCTCATGGCTGTAGTACCCCATCTACTTATATAATAGTAGCAGGGAGATATAAGGTCACCCAGAATTGTGAACTCCCAGACAGCTTCTACCACAAGCACATATAAGGATTAGCACAGTAACATTATATCATATACCTAGTATATAAACCCTATTGGTAAATATGGGTAAGAATGAATGCTGAGAGGGGGAAAGGTAAGTCACACCACCCTAAAGTTAAGCAGGGTGGGCCTGATCAATACATAGGAGCTGTATGCTGTGGCCCACTGGATAAGGTACTGGCAATCCACTCCAGTATCTCTCCCATGAATACCAAGTGGATCAGCATGGTGTTTTGAGGTCCATGAGGTCACGAAGAGTCAGACACCACTGAGCAATACAAACAACCACACACACGCATAGCCCCTAAACCCTCAAAAAAAATAATATAACATTTAGGATGTAACTGTCACACTAATTTTACTTCAGTTTAATGTGTTTTATACTCCTTATTTGACATGTAGAGATGTGTAAAAATAATTAGTTTTGAAACTCCCAGATCAAATCATCGTTCAGGGTCCCTTTAAAAACATAATTTTACAAAACTTCACTGTTGCTTGTTTTTAGTTATTTATTGTAAGCCATAATGAAAAAATGTTGTCAGGTCCCCTTCAGAGCTTATATATTCTTAGTACAGAAGCATTGCAGTATTTAAATTCTATTGATTATTTCTAAACCTCACAGCTTTCCCAGCGGCTTTTTCTGCAGAGATGTGAAAATGCATATAGAGAATTTTCTTTCTTATTTTGTCCTATATTTAGATGAATTATTTTTTTCCCTTTAAGCTGGTTGATATTATTATAAATGGTTGCTCTCACCTACCTACGCAGCTAACACAAGGATAAACTGATGATGTATTCAGGCAAGGTGTTTGCAAGAACACAATACATAATATTTCCTCTCCTGAGCAGAGCAGATAAATGTGTACTGGAGATTTATAGCTTAGAATTTGAAATATTATAAATGACTTTGCAAAATACTGCTTTCTACTACCTTAACTTAGGGATATAAATTCTAATGCACTTCATGGGAAACCGTCATACTGTAAGACAGTATCTTCAAGTTACAAATACCAAAATGGTCTTGGGTAACCAGAGTTTATATTTGTCAGAGGTTCCTAACTTGTGGTTATTGGACCACCATCTGTGAGGTTCACTCAGTTTGGACATTAAGGAGTTCAGAATAAAATGAATAACTATATAGTGCCTGTGTTGGAAAGCACCTTTCAGACCCTAATTCCACCATAAAGGAGCTTTTATTATTATAATTATTCTTATTATTATGATCCTTTAATTGAAATTGCATAGCACTAGTTGAAAATATAACACCTTTAATTTGTAATAGCTTGTTCAGACTTGCCATAGCTTTCCTCCCCAACTGATCAAAAAGGATGACAAAGGCTCGGGATGATTTGCACCATGGCTAGACAATAGTGACTAACCTATAATGTGAACTCAATCCTCATTCCCAGGGAGTCTCCCTGGGCTTGAATGTGTACACTTTTACCTGGGTGGGGATAATGGGAAGGTACTTACTAACTCCATGTATTTGCCTATAGGTGGCAGGTCATGATCCATTAGAGGATCTGGAATTCACAGGCTTGTTCACGACTGTCTTATTGGCCTACGTCTCATAGCAAACACCAATAAGTTATACATTGACTTATCTGATTGGTTAAGCCTACTAAAGGAGGGAAATGTGAATAATGTCAAGAAACGCTATTTCATTGAGTTGTGGCAGGGAATGTAAAATATTATTGTAACCACTATGGTGCGCTCCTATGCCTTACACTGAGCCACACCAAAAGGTGCCAAACTCATCTATTCCAAACTGCCCTCTTTAGTCACGTACACCTACCCATGCTACATTATCTTTCCCCATTGTACTCACTACTAAATTAGTGCCACCTTGTTTCATTTTCCCCATGTTGTAGATGGCATTGGTCATGGCTACACTCTCAAAACCACTAGGAGGAGCACCAATGTCAGTCCTTTTACCATAGGTGGGTAGTTCAAACCACACTGGTAACTGCATGCTGATTGATTCAACCCCAGCCAATGACAGATCAGCCGACATATGTCCATTTCTGATTGGTCGTCCACTCTATAGGGGGAGAAGTCAAAGTTGCACAATATTTGTTCAAGTTAATGCTATTACACATTCTATTGTTTCATCACTTATAAATGTAAACTCAAATCCCTGAATGAAATGTTTAACCCTCTATTGTTTTAAGACCAATGACCTCCTTGTAAACTGTCCAGGCACCAAGAAGACTCTGCAGATACGACACTTGGAGATAGCAGGTGGGACTTAAAAGGGGACCAGAACAGGTGAAACCTGTGTCTTGACTTTGCAGAATTGTATCTATACAATGGGTTCCCTGGGGATTCAGTGGTTATGATTTGGTGCTTTCACCACTGCGACCTGGGTTCAATTCCAGTCAGGGAACAAAGAGGTCACACTACCCTGAAGCCGGGCAGCACTGATGGGAGAGCACCAAAAAATACCAGGAGCTGTATGCTGTGGCCCACTGGAGAAGGAACTGGAAACCCACTCCAGTATCTCTGCCATGAAAACCAAATGGATCAGCAAGGTGTGTTGCAGTCCATGAGGTCATGGAGAGTTGGACACAACTGAACGATGCAAACACATGGAAAATGTTTGTATATATTGAAAAAACAAATAGATAATATATACAATTTTTTACTAGCATATCTACCAGCCATTAGAATTATGGACTGATCTTTTTCATTCAATTGTGTAGCTCCTGTATGAAAATGTGTGGCTCAAAATGTGAATATTTTGCTGATTTGTTGATAATGGTGGGGAGGGGATCTAACTCCATTATAACACTGGGAGTTTTATTTTGGCCACCACATACTGTGATATTAATTAGCAGACTGTTATATTATTAGCACATGATCTCAACTAATTAGTGTTCATAAGTGGCTCATTTGCATATTAATACAGCTCAAACAATAACTTAATAACTGAGAAATGGTTTACTTTAACAAATAAATAGCTAATACAAGCAAGCTTTCATTCTTTATAAGAATAACTTAAAAAATAGATTTTTGGGTGACTGGGTCCCTTTTGTATGTGCTGTAATTGAGGTTGCTCTGCATTCAATAGGCATAAAGCTCTGGTAGATAGTGAATGATCCCTATCGCAACCTATGTTAGACACTCCGCACTATCTAATCTTGTCCTGGTAATATGAAGTCATTGAGTGAATATGAAACAGTGGATTGTAACAGAGCAAATGTGATGGATTAAAGGGACATTTAAGCTGATAAGCAAGTAATGATCCTTTAAAATTGTATGGGGCATCTAACATTATGAAAGAGCTGTAAGGGCAACTGAAAATATTATATTATATTACATTATAAAATATTGTCTTATATTACAATTTATTATATAGTATTATATTATAATATATTGTTGTTTTTGTTTAGTCGCTCAGTCGTGTCCAACTCTCCATGACCCTATGGACCACAGAATACCAGGCACATATGTATGTTTCTGGTTGTGCTTATCAATAAAGTCATCTTGGTAAAGATACTGGAGTGGGTTACCAGTTCCTTCTCCAATGGAACGTGATTTGTCTGACTTCTCTGTTATGACCTTCCCATCTTGGATATTGTATAGAACCCAGCTTCACTCAAGTACACAAGCCCTTTTACCATGACAAGGTTGAGATCCAGAAGGGGCATAATATCTTATGGGATCCAGAAGAGGCATAATATATTATATATTATATTAAATTACATTATATCATGAATTATAACTACCGTATATCTTTTACTTTATTATTCGCCATTAGGAGGCTGCCATTTTTCTAAACTCACATCCCTCAGGGTTGCTGCTTCGTGAGATTGGTGGCAGCAAGTTATGAATCTCTATATTGCAATTTTTTCATTTACACAACACTAGTGTCTCATTATTGGTCCATGTGTGTGTCCAAGCTGTGCCACATGACCAAGCTGACCAGTAGGTAGATCCTGGCTGTGGTATGTGAGTATCCATGGATATATGCTCCTTGCCGTGTTGCCGTATTACATATAATAGTTGTCAAACTGCGAGACGTCGTCAAACTTTGCGTGGTGCGTATGAGTTAGGCGATGAGCGCCGCAGGCGCTCATCGCTTACGAGTGTCGCAAAGCGAGGCAAGCCGTTAACTCGTAGCACTTAGGCGATGAGCACCGAAGGCGTTCATCGCTGAGAGACTCACAAGTGAGGTGAGCCGATAACGTGCAGCATTTAGACGATGAGTGCCAAAGGCGCTCATCGCTGCATGCCTCGCAAAGAAAGGCGAGACGTTAACGCGTAGCACTTAGGCGATGAGCGAGGCAAGCCGTTAAGGCACTACAACGCACTACAACTATCACAACAAACATGATGAGGCAATGAAACACGCGGGACTTAGCCACAAAACACTTACAAAACGTGGGATCGCCTTGGCATGCAAGCGGATGACAAACGCGGGAATTCGAAAAAATAAATTACAAGACGTGAGACTTATAAAAAAAAAATATGAGATGCGGGACACAAAAAAATACGAGATTAACGGCCGAACTGCAAAAACAAAAAAACAATAAAAACACACTAATTACACCAAAAAAATTACAAAAACATCACACACAGCACGGGGCAACAGCCAGGACATCTGGGAGTGAGGTGGAACGCGAATTTAAGCCGAATTAGACGTTTCGCCACTCGAAAATCGCCTAAGCGAGAAAAAAAATGTCCGCCGAAATAAATGAAAACGAGGCTACATGACCCCGGACCGCGCAAAACACTGCCAATCGCGTAGCACTTTACACATCAAACTATGAACTAGAAAATACACTATTACAAAAGCTGGAAAATGCTCACGAGCCGAAATAACACATTAATAACATTACGAATTTACAATGCCGCTTTACATATAAATAAAGTATATTAATTTATTAAATAAATAATTCATTATTACTTACCTTGATATAGATAAAAATATATATCTCTCTTTATCATGACTCATGAAGTGCTCAGAGGACAAAAAGTATATGACCGGAGAGGTTCGCAACTAGCCCCGAAGGCGCTCATTGAGAGGCACGCGATGAGTGCCGAAGGGGTCAGCGCAAGGCTCGCAATGAGCGCTGAAGGTCCTCAGAGTACAAAACAGTTTACATTGTGTGTCAAACAGCATTCCCATGGCTTAAAATTTTAGTGCTCCGTCATTTTTGACGGGCAAGTCGGTAGTAAATTAATAATATTAACATATCATTAGAAACAGTACGGCTAGTGTGTTGCAGAAGTGTTGCATTATTTGAAACACATAGAAAAAAGTTCTTGAGTCTTCATCCTTAAAGTTTGCTGGATTATGCATCTGATAGAGGAGAAATAGTAGTGTGTGCAAACATTTTTTTTATTTTTTTTATAATTTTTATTGGTCATAAAACAAACAAACAACATAAATTTTCCCAACAGATACAAACACATAAATATAACATAGTGAACCGGAGCAGAAAGAGATATATTCATAGGCACAAAGGACCAAATGTTTGATTCTAAAAAATAACATATTAAATTTTTTTTTTTTTCATGTATCTCTGGACTAAATCAGCAGCATTTATAAATCTATCAATCGTCAATAAACAACCACTTCAATTAATTCCGCTAGTGTATGTGGATTTTTTTTTTTTTCTCAGTTCCATATTCCCCATTTAATATTCATCCATATGTTGCTCCCATAAAGTCCAATTAAGAGTATTTATTTTCTTGAACTGTTCATTAATATTTTCTTTCATCAGCTCTTTATTGTAATTAATTTTATTAACCACTTCTTTCCAAGTAGGAATTTCAAATTTATTCCAATATTTAACTACCATCGCTTTAATAATCAATAAAATATGAGAAATCAATAATTTATTTCTGGGAAAAATTTTGTCTATCCCTATATGGAACAATATTAATTCCGGGGAACACGGACATCTTATCCCAGTAATTATGGTAAAATATCCACAACATTCTTCCCAAAACTTTCTTATCTTATCACATTCCCACCACATATGTTGTGCATTGCCTTCTTTGCCACATCCTTTCCAGCATAATGACGATTTTTGGGAATCAATCTTTTTCATAATCGCTGAACTATATACCACTTTTGTGTTAATTTAAAATACAACTCTCTATACATGGTATTAATAGAAGATTTCTTTATTAGTCTTAAGGCCCTTAGCCATTCTTGCTCATTGTACTCTATATTAAGTTTGTGCCTGTAATATATGCTGTTGTATCCTTATAAATAGCTTTAATTGTTTTAGAGGCAAAGTTAATAAACCCAAACTTCTGTAGTACTGCATCCAAGAATTCCCAACTAACCCTGTCAAATGCTTTTTCTGCATCTAGTGACAGGATTAGTGTGGGGATCCTTCTTTTCCTTATGGTAAACATTAAATCAATTAAACGTCTGGTATTGTCTGATGCCTGTCGTCCTTGAACAAAACCAGATTGATCTAAATGTATCAACTTTGGAATAATTCTATTCAATCTGTTAGCCATGATTTTTGTATATAGTTTTAGATCAATATTAATAAGTGAAATGGGACGATAACTAGTTACTTCTTCTGGATTTTTCCCCGGTTTTAGAATATTAATTATTTTAGCTTCTGATAATTCTGACGGCATTTTTCCATGATTTTTAATCTCATTAAACATGTTTTGTAAATGTTCACTAATTTCTTTTTGAAAAATGTTATAATATAGATGGTCCAAGCTGTCTGGGCCTGGGGCTTTTTTGGCTTTTGCTTTATTTATTACTTCCTCTATTTCGCCCAGAGAGATATCTTGATCTAATAATCTTTGATCTTCTTCTTGTAATTTTGGTAAACTTACTTTACTCAAAAATGTATTTATCTCTTCTTTACTAGGTTTTTTAAATATAGGATTACTATTTAAATTATATAATGAACTATAGACCGTCTTCATAATCTCACCTATTTTGTCAGGATGGGTATATAAAGAATTATCTAGTCCTCTTAAGCAATATATTTTATTTAGATTTTTTTGTCTTTTTAGTTTATTAGCCAAATATTTACCTGTTTTATTACCCATCAAAAAATGGGATTGTTGAAATTTCCATATCAGAGAGTCAACCTGGTGTTGTAATATTTTATTTATTTGAGCTTTCTTTTTAGCAATTTGCGCTGATCTCTCCTCCAATGGGTTCGCTCTATTTTCTCTTATTTGTTTCTCCAAATCTATGTACAGTGATCTTAAGGGTTTCCCCCTTTCCCCATGTATCCTAGCCATCCGTGAAATCATTTGGCCTCTTATAACTGATTTATATGCACACCAGAGCATGGAAGATGAGTCTACTGTATTTTTATTGGTTTTGAAAAATTCCTTTGTTTCCTTTTTTAGGAATTCCAAAGTTTGTTCATTCTTAAATAGGATCGGATCTAACTTCCATTTTTTTTTATTTTTACTTATCTTTTCTTCTTTTAGGTTAATATATATCATTGAATGATCTGACCATATAGCAGTACTTATTTCTATATCCTTAATTAGTCTTAATGTATGTATATCTGTTAAAAAGTAATCTAGTCTTGAATAGGAATTAAAACAATTTGAGAAAAATATATATTCCCTCTTATCAGGATGTAGTAATCTCCATGCATCCAAAAAGGGATTCCGGCAGGCTTGCGGTCGGCGCCTTGCTATCCCTTGCGGCCGCACGCGCCGGAGGAAAGCCTTTGATCTAAAACGGCTGCGAGAGTTTCGGACGCAAGAAAAGCCCGGTTGCTATTCTATTGCTCCGGGAACCCTCTCTGCAAGGCTAAAAGCGAGCCGAAGCTTACTTGCAGGAAAAAGGTCCCGCTAGCACCAATTAAGCACATTATAAAGCAGAAATAAAGGCATCCTGCACTCTGAGGAGACTATAAAGTGATTGTAGGTGTTAGCAAAAATAGCACAACATTCCCCTATACTCAAATCTGTATAAAAAAATTTTTTTTATATATGTCAAATATCCATGTAAAAAGTCTAGAGAGCTTGGAGCACCTGAGACCCGGCCACGCTGCGGCCGGAAAATAAACAGTTAATGTAAACTCGGATTTGGGCTGATGTGCAAGCTTGAGAGTGGGTTACTATTAATCCTTATGACTCCCAATATGATCCCTAGCATTTACAGAGCTTTACAGTGCTGTCTTGAATTTATTTTTGACTTTAAAGATTTCTGAGCTTACGGCCGGTTGCAAGATATACGGCCGGCCGTAAGAGGAGATCCTTGCGGGGCCGTTTAATAGAATTGCGAGGTAACGGAACCACCGCAAGGAATCGCAGCCTTGCGGCCGTTTTACGGCCGATAATAGAATGAGGCCCTAGGAGTTTTAATAAACTTACTAGTTTATTAGATGGGAGGTTATGTATTCTTATTTCCCTATTTTTTTCCATTCTTAATTATAGCATCTTTTTATAATAGTTGTAATTTCCACTTGCTCTCATTCTCCCCTCTTTTCTTCCTTTGAACTTTTACTGGGCATCAACTCCACGGGGGGAGAATGCAAAATAGGAAAAAAAGAGAAATAAGTCCTCAGCCCCAGAAACCGTGGCTTGTTCCCCTATAGTTTATTTTATATGATACCAACCTTCAATTATATATACTAAATTTATAGATATGTTTTATACTATATTCAACTAGAATTTTTTTTATCCATATTATTCTTTTTTCTCTTTTTTTTTACTCTTCCTTTTTTCTTTTTTTTTTCCGTTCCCTTTATTTTCCTGATTTGCTTATCCTTCACATACTATTTCCTTTCTCCACCTCTTTTCCCCAAACATCCTTACTTTCCCAACATCGTCCTTTTCATATCCCTCAAAATTAAATACCTTTACTTTTTTCTTTGGTTGATTACTACCACATCAGAAGGACATGAGGGCGGTACCAAAAGTGGAATATACACCAGACCGAAAATGAGCTGGTAGTAGGAGAGCTGGCAGGTCATGCACAGCAGTTAACCTGGTTCCTACCGAATCCGATGCCTCAGATACCTTAGATGCCCTAGAAGCCTCGAGAAGTCTTGCAACACAATACAGCTAAGTAAAGTATAAAAAAATATGCAATATACATAGATGTATTCCCTTCCCATCTCCCTTCTCCCTTTATGCTATGAACATTGTTAAAAGTTAAATTCCCAAGGCTACTAGCAGGGTTAAAAAGCGGGGCTAAAAGCTAAAAAGCTAAAAAGCCGAGTTTTGAAAACCGGAGGACGGAGACCGTCTCAGCGAAGATCCCGCGAGAAGACACGAGAAGACGCGCCAAGGAGAGAGATCCCCGCGAAAGATCCGCGGAAGACAGAGTCCGAGCAACAAACCAGATACACGGCTTAAAAACAGAGGTGAGCGATTGCAAGAGGCATATAATGCCACAGGAATACAAATTGAGATAAAAAATATGCAAACCCGCTAGGGAGCTAAATTGGGGGACAGAAAAGAGGAAGATAAGTATATATAAACGGAACTATGATAAAACAAAGGGAGCAGAGGAGAAAGGGTTAAGGTAAAATAATAAGTCTTATGATAAGGGCGAAGAAATAGAAAGTATCACATCAAGATATTAAGGCAGATGACATAACCAATACACCTTACATAAGACAAGCAAAATAAAGCTAAAAAAGGACTGTATTAAAAAGAAAAGAGAAGAAGATTAAAACAAGGGTCCATAGGAATACAACCTAAAAGGAATAAGATGGCTAATAAGAAACCTCCAAATGCTATGAAAATAAAAAGCAATGAGAAGAAGACAGGAGTTCCAGAAACAAATCAATTTTTTTCGCCAAAACAAAAAGTTAACATACTAGAAATAACACAATCAGAATACTCCTTTTTGGAACAATCAATAAATCCCTCCCCGAGGAAGGCAGCACAATCTCCCCTTGAGGGTATTGAAAAATCACAAGAGGAACCATTAACTTATTTAAAAATGAAAGACCTCCTATATGATTTTCAAGAAAAGATTACCTTGGAACTAACAAAACAGATGATAGAAAATACAAATTCAATTAACGAAACAAGCAAAAGAATCAATGAACTCGAAATGAAATGTGATAAATTAATCATGGATAATAATGCATTATAAAAATATACAAATAATTTGGAATACAAAATTGAAGAATTAAACATGAAGATAAATCTTATGGAAGATAGAACAAGGAAAAAAAATATAAGAATAAGGGCAATAAATGAAAATATACTGGAAAAAGATCTACCAGGATACATTAAAGAACTATTTAATAACTTAACACCCCAAATTCCTAAAGAAGATAAAATAGAAAATATCCATAGGATTTCCCTCCCCAGAGGACTGGCCAAAAATATACCTAGAGATGTTATAGTCAATCTTCAATTCCTTCCATTTAGAGATGCAATAATCAAAGCAAATTCTATAAAAAGACCTATGGATGCTCCATACGATAAAATAAAAATATTTCCAGACCTATCTATATATACTCTGAATAAAAGAGGAGAATACACGGCAATAACACAAAGTTTAAGGAAAGAAGAAATCAAATATAGATGGAAATACCCTACAGGACTTTATATAATGAAAGATACTATATGGAATAAGATAGACTCTGTTAAAGAAGGATTGTTGCTGCTACAAAAATGGAATATAGAAGTGGATTCCTCCACTCTTCCTAAAACTTTAACAGAATTAAACTTAAAGAACCCAGAATGGGTCCAAAGAAAATAGATGTTAAGGAAGAGAGAAGAAAGACACTTTAAGAAATATGGAGTGTATAATTATGTATTTATCTTTGCTATTTAATATATCCCCCTTTGGGTTGGTTTACATATTAGGTTACTTTATAAATTCACCATAGTAATAAGAATTTTAGAATTTGGAATGAATTATGGAAATATTGTCTTGTAAAATTAGGATTATGGCTAATATAATATGTTAGCAATGATGGTTATAGTATACAGAGGAAAGGATATAAATATTTCCTAAGAGATCACTGATATTATGGTGGGGAAACTTAAGCACCTTATTTGTAGGCACTTTATAGAAATATAGAATTTTTAAATAGATTACGAAGCACCTTAAACACATAAAGGAGTAAAAACCGAAGATTGGATTGGAGCACCAGTAGTACACAAAAAGGCTGTAGAAAGTATAATAATATGAATTTTAGAATTTGAAATGAATCATTGAAATATTGTCTTGTAAAATTAAGATTACTGTTATTATAATATGATAGTTATGATGCTAATACTATACAGAGAAAAGGATATAAACATTTCCTAAGAGTACACTGATATTATAGTGGGGAAACTTAAGCACTTTATTTGTATGCACTTTATAGACACATAGAAATTTTAAATAGATTACGAAGCACTTTAAAAACACATAAAGGAGTAAGAACCGAAGATTTGATAACTAGCACTTTATGGAAATATAAGCACTGTTTATATATTTATACTTGTATATTGGAAGTTATCTGTAGATAAGGGGGTTTATACCATTGTTGTGGCAGAAAAGGAGAAAAAAGGAAGGAAAAACAAAGGAAAAGGGAGAGGTAAGAGGGGGACTAAGAAAGGAAAAAAAAAAAAAGGTGAGTAATTGTGCACATTACTGCCTAAATTAAAACATTGTAATAAAGATATATATATTTGGATTACTGATAACAATAACGTCCCAGGTAGAGATGGTTATAATAGCTAGAGAAAATGGTATAGACCCCCTTTTCGGTATGCTTATATTGGGGAAATTTAAGCATTTTGTTTTTTTATGGTGTATTGCTCTATGGGAAATTTATAAGAGTTTAAACCACTTCAATTGTTTAAAGAAGTGTGCAAACATTTTTGTGCATGAAAAAATCCTAAAATAAACATTTAAACACTTACATTGAAGTCAGCAAAATGTATTGTAATTTCTGACAGTTAAACATTAGGGTTAACCCCCTCCAAACCCAGGCTAAATTAGCATTACATTTAAAATTATTTGTTTTGGTCAATCAGGTAAGCTGAAACATTTGAATTAACTCTAGGGTTCCTATTTGTGCTGCAAAGCAGCCTGGGATATGTAGTATATCACTGATATGTGCTATGTATTGCTGGTGACATATAGACAGGAAGCTGCAAGGAGATTGGCTGAGCGAGCAACAGCAGTTAAATAGTGCTGATTGGAGGGATCAGATGCCTGTGTAGACACCCCCTAGAGGTGTCAATATAATCATTACAGGGATTTTTAGATATTGATAAAAATAAAATGTTTTAAGAGATGTGTTGCATATAAATAGGCTGCTTTTTGCCTATAGAGTGCAGAAATGTATTAACCCATAAACGTTAATATCCATTTAAAGGGTTTATGTTATATTTGTGCTATAATTGTTACAAGTGGAAACATTAGAACAGCTTTTATTTCACAAAAATAGTGCAAATTAACGAATTTGCTTTGCAAGAAATTAATTAATTATTTTAGGTTTCCCTACCCTAAACAAGCACACCATGACACAAAATAGCATACAATACCAAACACAGGTGAGGTTACATTTTTTAAGAATTATCTGATTTAGAAAAAATATATAAAGAATAATATGTAGATAATTTTTACCAATTTTTTTAAGTGGGGAGGTTCACTTTATGTAACATTTGAAAAGAAACTCCCCTATATAAAAAAACATTCTATTGGTCTATTGTAAGGTTTTACTAACTAAGGGCCTTATTCAAATGCGATTTTGCCAATTGAATAGGGCTCTAAATAAGCACAGAGTATAGTTTATTTACAGAACTTTTTAGTTAGTGAACTTCTATTGAAAAGCAAGGTCTTCACTAAATAAAAACTTATGTAAAAAAATATACTATGTGCTTATATAGAGCCCTATTCAATTGGCCAAATCCCTTTTAAATGTGGCCCTAAAATCAATATGCCTTTCATGGTCCAGAAGAGATGCTTTTCAAATAGCAGATTCCTGATTTTGGTTCTCAAATGTGTGTCTACTTTAAAATGTACTATTTTATCTTTATGTTGTGTTCTCTATTGTTCACGTGAAGTTTTTTGGCTTATGTTGTGTACAATTGTTTTCTTTTTGGAATAAGTGTATTGTTACATTTGAAAAAATGCTACAATTTTCAGTAAAAAACTGTTTCTATAAAAAATCAATATCTTATTAGCGTCAAAGTTACTCTAAACATAGCAGAAATATATGTGGACAAACATGCCAGGAGAAAAAGCAGATTGAAATTTGTATAATGGGTAATCTTGCAGTACCATTTGCCTGAGTTATAGTTTATCTACTTTCCAATCACAGAGTTGCTATCCAGAATTTTAACTCTATAGAGTAAACAGAAAACATGGTTTCTAACTGTGTTGAAAATAAAGGTACCGTATATACTCGAGTATAAGCCGACGCGAGTATAAGCAGAGGCACCTATTTTACCACAAAATACTGGGAAAACTTAGTGACTCGAGGGTGGGAAATGTGCTGCCCCCTGTCTCCCTCTTGTGCCCTCTGTGTCCCCCTCTTGTGTGCCCTCTGTGCCCCTTTCTTGTGTCCCCCCTCTCTCTCCCCTGTATTTCTTCTCCCCTGTCCCTCCCCTGTGTCTCTCCCCCACTCTCCATCCCCTGTGTCTCTTCCCCTCTTCTCCCTCCCCTGTGTCTCCTCCCCTCCTCTCCCTTCCTGTGTTTCTTCCCCCCTCTCCCTTTCCTGTGTCTCTTCCCCCTCTCCCTTCCCTGTATTTCTTCCCCTCTCAGCCTCCCCTGTGTCTTTTTCCCTCCTCTCCCTCCCCTGTGTCTCTTCCCCCTCTCCCTTCCCTGTGTTTCTTTCCCTCCCCCTCCCCCTCCCTTATCACCCTCCTCATCCTCCCTCCTCATCCTCCCTCCTCAACCTTCCCTCCTCAACCCCCCTCCTCATTCTCAACCCCCCTCCTCATCCTCAATCTCCCTCCTCAACCCCCCTCATCAACATCAACCCCCCTCCTAATCCTCAACAACCCATCCTCAACCCCCCCATCCTCAACCCCCCTCCTCATCCTAAACCCCCCTCCTCATCCTCAACCTCCCTCCTCATCCTCAGCCTCCCTGCTCAACCCCCTTCCTCAACCCCCCCATCCTCATCCTCATCCTCAACCCCCATCTCAACCTCCATCCTCAACCCCCCATCCTCAACCCCCCTCCTCAAGGATGGGGAGTGGGGTTGTGGATGAGGAGGGGGGTTGAGGATGAGGATGGGGGGGTTTATGATGATAAGGGAGAGGAGGGAAAGAGCCACGGGGGGAAAGAGAGACATGGGGGGGAAGAGTGACTCGAGTATAAGCCGAGGGGGCCCTTTTCAGCGATAAAAAAAGGGCTGCAAAACTCGGCTTATACTCGAGTATATACGTTATATGGACGCTTCCTGGATTATGACGTATCTGACAAAAGAGAATCAGCAGTGCATGAAAACATTTTTTTGCACAAAAAATGTCCCAAAATAAATATTATTAACCTTACTGGGAAATTGCCCGTTAAAAATGACGGTTTTGCTCCTCTGAGCACCATTTGCGTGGCGCGCGCTGACTGACGTTGGTTTTATTTTCAAACTCCTGCGTGCCTGGCGTTGTTCGTGTGTGTTAGTGTTTTCTACATCATGTATTTTCTAAGCCCCGCGTCCCTGGCATTGTTTGTCTAAGTGTTACTGTCTTCATCTTTGTGTATTTTCTAAGTTTTGCATGCCTGGCCTTGCTGAGCCTCGTTTTTTTTCGGCCACCATTTTTCTTCCAGCTTCAGCGATTTTCGTTTGTTAAAAAATACAAAATATGCCTCAAATTAACTTGCAACCTCACTCACAGGCTCCCTGGCTCTCCCTCTGTGCTGTGTGAGTGTGTAACTTAATTTGATGCTTATTTGTGTGTTTTTGAAGGCTTTTCCAGTTCGGTGGTTCGGCCTTTAAAGTCGTATTTTTGCAAGCCCTGCAGTCCATTTATGTGCTTCGGGTCCTAAGTCATACGGTCCGTGATTATGCATACATCGCAAAGTCCAAGGGCCTCGCAATGAGGCCTCATTGCAGCTAAGTCTTGCGTGTTTCGGAATGAGCGTGTGTCCGCCTCAGCAATGAGAGCCAGTGCAATGATAGCCTGTGGCGCTCATTGCAGCCTAAGTCCCATGTGCCTTAACTGCACGCCTCTCTTTGCGAGGCTCGCAGTGAAATGAGCACCTTTGGCGCTCATTGCAGCATAAGTCCTGCGTGACTCAACTGCTCGCTTTGCAAGGCAAGCGGTCCACAGGCTCGCCTCGCTTTGCGAAGCTCGTAAAGATTGATATAAACTCCCAATACAACAACTATATAGGTAATCCTGAAGGTTTCAAAATGTATTCAGTTTTTAAGCAGTTGATTTTGAGAAGGAACGCCCCCGAAAATCTAAGCTAAATTAACATAAAATTCATAGTTAGTTGTGGCCAATCAGAGGCAGCTACATCAATGTATCTTTCTCAATGGCTGAGAAAAAAGCTGCTCAGGAGGCAGCCAAAATACTGAAAGCTGATTCGCTAGGATGCTCTCCCTGCATAGGTGTTTGGGGTGGAGCTCACACAAGAAATTTCAAATTAACTTTAAATTACAAATATACAGCATTTCTCAATAAATTGATCTGATATGAGACGCCCAATCAGACAAACACAGGATATCCCACAAACTTCCATATACCTAATATTCCATATATACCTAATGTTCCAAATACCTAATATTATTACTTATATTCATTTTAAGTACGATATTCAATGCAAACAAATATGGTTATTTTTGGCTTGTCCTGTCAACAAGCTGCAGCACATTAATCTAAAACTAGCACTATAGAAGTTGTCAGTTATTAATAAGACATATTATAAATAATCTATACAGTATGAGATTGGGCTCCTGGTTGCTGACGTCCGTAATTAATTGAATACATTAAAAGATAATCAGTTTAGCAAGTGGAGCGGCTCTTGATTGAGTTCCATATGTAAAAGGAATGGTTTTCGGATCTATCAAAGTCAAAAAACATTGTGTGAAAGCTCTACTACGGGGACCGGGAATATCTCTCAGTTTTCCAATATTGAGAATATACTTCACTGATTATAGATAGATTGTCATGTGTGTGACAGCAAATTGTTCATAGGTATTTAAAATTAATTGTGATATTTAGGGAAATATTCTGTAGAAATTATTTTATTAAATCTATTTTTCCACAGGTGGATTTTGTTGGAATTTAAGCAGACTGGCAATCAGGCTTTGGACATAGTGGCCAATGGGATATAATGACTAGGTTAAAAAAGCAGTAGGCCTTCACCTTTTTGCCTAGAAAAAAATCAACACTTTACACATGTCATTTATATTGTTACTCACAGAACTACTGGTAGAACAGGTTCAAAAAATAATAACATCCTATGGTATGACAATACCCTACCATAAAAAATATTGCTTCATGTGAATATACAGTAGAGTATCAGATATCAAGTTCTAGGAAATATTCATACACACGGTGTATTTTTCAGTCATATTGGTTTGGATCTGTAGCTACTACAAGGATGATTGTTCTAACTCTTTTTTTGTTAGTTAAATTAATTCTAGATAAACTCAGTAGGCCTCATTCTATTAACGGCCGTAGGAGATGCGGAGCCGCAAGGACCGGCCGCAAGCTATTCGGCTATTCTATTCTACTCAGGCCGGGGATTCCGGCAGGCTTGCAGCCGGCGCCTTGCTATCCCTTGCGGCCGCTCGCGCCGAAGGAAAGCCTTTGATCTAAAACGGCCGCAAGAGTTTCGGCCGTAAGAAAGCCCGGTTGCTATTCAATTGCTCCGGGAACCCTCTCTGCAAGGCTAAAACCGAGCCGCAGCTTACTTGCAGGAAAAAGGTCCCGCAGGCACCAATTAAGCACATTATAAAGCCAAAATAAAGCCATCCTGCACTCTGAGGAGACTAAAAAGTGATTGTAGGTGTTAGCAAAAATTGCACAACATTCCCCTACACTCAAATCCGTAAAAAAAAAAAAATTAATTTATGTCAAAAATCCATGTAAAAATTCCATAGGGCTTGGAGCACCTCAGACCCGCCCACGGGTCGGCCGGAAAATAAACAGTTAATGTAATCTTGGATTTGGGCTGATGTGCAAGCTTGAGAGGGGGTTACTATTAATCCTCATGTCTTTCAATATGATCCCTAGCATTTACAGAGCTGTACAGTGCCGTCTTGAATTTATTTTTGCGTATTAAGTTTTCTGAGCTTACGGCCGGTTGCAAGATATACGGCCGGCCGTAAGGGGAGATACTTGTGGGCCGTATAATTGAATTCCTAGATAACGGAACCCCCGCAAGGAATCGCAGCCTTGTGGCCGTTTTACGGCTGATAATAGAACGAGGCCCAGTGTATACAGAAATTGATTAATAACCTTAGCTGAGAAGATAAAATCATTGAATAAATTAAAGGATATCAAGAATATTATCTAAATGGTATGGTGCAAGACTTTCAAATATGAGATTGTATTGCTATGCTTTCATGTTACCTAGAATAAAAATGTTTACTCTACTTGGAATCGTATAGAAGAGGAGCTCATAATTATTTACAACTTCAGTGAGCTACAGCTGCCTTTTCAAGATACTCAATTGATGTCTGAACTTGTACAATCAATAGGCCTTATTGGGGAGTTAAACAGCTCTAATACAATATATAACATTCCCCAGCCAGTTTTTGGATTAGTGCCTAATCCCCAGAGTAAGCTTTAGACTAATTGGAAAGATAGCTACAAAGTGATTTGGTGTAGTTGTGTTCTCATATCCAAGGTCATAAAGAACTGACAATGCTTCCAGCTCAGGTTCTGCCATTTTGATATATAATTAGTTAATTGTACTCTCTCCTAAATAGTAATTTTACAGTAAACTCCCGGTCATCCGGCACCCACGGAGATGGCCTATTGCCAGATAAGTGTAGTTGCCGGTTGCTTTAGAGTCTCTATTTAAATAGGCCTAAATGACCCTAAACTCCTAGAAATCCTCAAACTTTATATAAAAAGGCTACTACTAATGAATCTGAGTCATTTAAAGTAAAAAAAAAACGAACAGAAAAAAAGTTGATAACATTTTTTTTTTAGATGCCAGTTGAGGCGGCTCAAATGCCGGTTAGTTGAGAGTTTTTGTCAAACGGGGAATATAGGCAGATGCCGGTTGCTTGAGATTCCTGGTTGGTTGAGTGCCGGATAATCAAGAGTTTACTGTAAATAGTTCATACCAAGGGAGCGAAACTGAGTAAATGTCTTAAATTTATGGGCTTTTTATAGATGGCCAAATTCCATTACAATTAAAAAAGCCATATTTTATATTTTTGCTTATCACATATATAGTTGTGAGCATACGAGCCCGCTCGAGCCGTTGCTCACGCTTGCGGGCTCGCACAACTCACAACTCCTCCTGCCCGCTCGCCGCTCTTAACTCCTCCCCCGCCACTCTTAACTCCTCCCTGCCACTCTTAACCCCTCCCCTGCCACTCTTAACTCCTCCCCTGCCACTCTTAACCCCTCCCCCGCCACTCTTAACTCCTCCCCTGTCGGTCTTAAATCCTCCCCTGCCACTCTTAACTCCTCCCCTGCCACTCTTAACCCCTCCCCCCGCCACTCTTAACTCCTCCCCTGCCACTCTTAACTCCTCCCCTGCCACTCTTAACTCCTCCCCCGCAACTCTTAACTCCTCCCCTGCCGGTCTTAAATCCTCCACCGGCTGTTCTCAACTCCTCCCTGGGGAGGGACCGGCAGACATGCTGGGGAGTGAGGTGAAAGAGACAGCCTGGAGGGAAAGAGAGACAAGAGGGACACAGACAGGGAGAGTCAGGAGGGACACAGACAGGGAGAGTCAGGAGGGACACAGACAGGGAGAGTCAGGAGGGACACAGACAGGGAGAGTCAGGAGGGACACAGACAGAGAGAGTCAGGAGGGACACAGACAGAGAGAGAGAGAGTGACAGGAGTAACACAGAGAGAGTCAGGAGGGATACAGATAGAGAGAGACAGGAGGGACACAGATAGAGAGAGACAGGAGGGACACAGACAGAGAGAGAGTGACAGGAGGTACACAGACAGAGAGAGACAGGAGGGACACAGACAGAGAGAGAGTGACAAGAGTAACACAGAGAGAGTCAGGAGGGACACAGATAGAGAGAGACAGGAGGGACACAGACAAAGAGAGAGTGACAGGAGTAACACAGAGAGAGACAGGAGGGACACAGATAGAGAGAAACACAGACAGAGAGAGAGGAGGGACACAGACAGAGAAAGACAGGAGGGTCACAGACCGAGAGAGACAGGAGGGACACAGACCGAGAGAGACAGGAGGGACACAGACCGAGAGAGACAGGAGGGACACAGAGAGAGCGAGACAGGAGGGACACAGAGAGAGACAGGAGGGACACAGACAGAGAGAGAGACACAGGAGGGACGCAGATAGAGTGACAGGAGGGACGCAGATAGAGAGAGACAGGAGGGACACAGAAAGAGAGAGACAGGAGGGACACAGACAGAGAAAGACTGGAGGGACACAGACAGAGAGGGAGACAGAAGGGACACAGAGAGAGGGAGACAGGAGGGACACAGAGAGAGACAGGAGGGACACAGATAGAGAGACAGGAGGGACACGGACAGAGAGAGACAGGAGGTACACGGAGAGAGAGACAGGAGGGACACAGACAGAGAGAGACAGGAGGGACACAGATAGAGAGAGACTGGAGGGACACAGATAGAGAGAGACAGGAGGGACACAGATAGAGAGAGACAGGAGGGACACATATAGAGAGAGACAGGAGGGACACAGATAGAGAGACAGGAGGGACACAGATAGAGAGACAGGAGGGACACAGAGAGAGAAAGACTGGAGGGACACAGACAGAGAGGGAGACAGAAGGGACACAGAGAGAGGGAGACAGGAGGGACACCGAGAGAGACAGGAGGGACACGGACAGAGAGAGACAGGAGGGACAGAGAGAGACAAGAGGGACACGGATAGAGAGACAGGAGGGACAGAGAGAGACAAGAGGGACACGGATAGAGAGACAGGAGGGACACAGACAGAGAGAGACAGTAGGGAGACAGAGAGAGACAGGAGGGAGACAGAGAGAGACAGGAGGGACAGAGATAGAGAGAGACAGGAGGGACACAGATAGAGAGAGACAGGAGGGACACAGACAGAGAGAGACAGGAGGGACACAGACAGAGAGAGACAGGAGGGACACAGACAGAGAGAGACAGGAGGGACACAGATAGAGAGACAGGAGGGACACAGACCGAGAGACAGGAGGGACAGAGAGAGACAGGAGGGACACAGACAGAGAGAGACAGGAGGGACACAGATAGAGAGACAGGAGGGACAGAGAGAGACAGAAAGGACACGGATGGAGGGACACAGATAGAGAGACAGGAGGGACACAGACAGAGAGAGACAGGAGGGACACAGATAGAGAGACAGGAGGGACAGAGAGAGACAGAAAGGACACGGATGGAGGGACACAGATAGAGAGACAGGAGGGACACAGACAGAGAGAGACAGGAGGGACACAGACAGAGAGAGACAGGAGGGACACAGACAGAGAGAGAGACAGGAGGGACACAGACAGAGACAGAAGGGACACAGACAGAGAGAGACAGGAAGGACACAGACAGAGAGAGACAGAAGGGACACAGAGAGAGAGACAGGAGCGACACAGACAGAGAGAAACAGGAGGGACAGAGAGAGACAGGAGGGACACGGATAGAGAGACAGGAGGGACACAGACAGAGAGAGACAGGAGGGACAGAGAGAGACAAGAGGGACACAGATAGAGAGACAGGAGGGACACGGATAGAGAGACAGGAGGGACACAGACAGAGAGAGACAGGAGGGACACAGACAGAGAGAGACAGGAGGGACACAGACAGAGAGAGAGACAGAAGGGACACAGAGAGAGGGAGACAGTAGGGACACAGAGAGAGACAGGAGGGACACAGATAGAGAGACAGGAGCGACACAGACAGAGAGAAACAGGAGGGACAGAGAGAGACAAGAGGGACATGGATAGAGAGACAGGAGGGACACAGACAGAGAGAGACAGGAGGGACAGAGAGAGACAAGAGGGACACGGATAGAGAGACAGGAGGGACACAGACAGAGAGAGACAGAAAGGACAGAGATAGAGACAGGAGGGACACAGACAGAGACAGGAGGGACACAGACAGAGACAGGAGGGACACAGACAGAGAGAGATAGGAGGGACACAGACAGAGAGAGACAGGAGGGACACAGACAGAGAGAGACAGGAGGGACAGAGAGAGAGACAGGAAGGACACGGATGGAGGGACACAGATAGAGAGAGACAGGAGGGACACAGATAGAGAGACAGGAGGGACAGCAAGAGACAGGAGGGACAGCGAGAGACAGAAGGGACAGCGAGAGACAGGAGGGACAGCGAGAGACAGGAGGGACACAGATGGAGGGACACAGATAGAGAGATAGGAGGGACACAGGCAGAGAGAGACAGGAGGGACACAGAGAGAGACAGGAGGGACACATAGAGAGACAGGAGGGACACAGACAGAGAGAGACAGGAGGGACAGCGAGAGACAGGAGGGACACAGATGGAGGGACACAGATAGAGAGATAGGAGGGACACAGGCAGAGAGAGACAGGAGGGACACAGAGAGAAACAGGAGGGACACATAGAGAGACAGGAGGGACACAGACAGAGAGAGACAGGAGGGACAGCGAGAGACAGGAGGGACAGCTAGAGACAGGAGGGACACAGAGAGACACAGGAGGGACACAGACAGAGAGACAGGAGGGACACAGAGAGACACAGGAGGGACACAGACAGAGAGACACAGGAGGGACACAGACAGAGAGACAGGAGGGACACAGACAGAGAGACAGGAGGGACACAGATAGAGAGACAGGAGGGACGCAGATAGAGAGACAGGAGGGACACAGAGAGAGAGAGAGAGACAGGAGGTACACAGAGAGAGAGACAGGAGGGACACAGAGAGACACAGGAGGGACACAGACAGAGAGACACAGGAGGGACACAGACAGAGAGACACAGGAGGGACACAGATAGAGAGACAGGAGGGACACAGATAGAGAGACAGGAGGGACACAGATAGAGAGACAGCAGGGACGCAGATAGAGAGACAGGAGGGACACAGAGAGAGAGAGAGACAGGAGGTACACAGAGAGAGAGAGACAGGAGGTACACAGAGAGAGAGACAGGAGAGACACAGGCAGAGAGAAGAGACATGAGAGAGAGACAGGAGGGACAGAGACAGGAGGGACAGAGACAGGAGGGACAGAGACAGGAGGGACAGAGACAGACAGAGATAGAGAGACAGGAGGGACAGAGAGAGAGAGAGAGAAGAGGGACAGAGAGAGAGAGAGACAGGAGAGACACAGAGAGAGGCAGTAGCGACACAGGGAGAGGCAGGAGGGACACAGAGAGAGGCAGGAGGGACACAGAGAGAGACAGGAGAGACACAGAGAGAGGCAGGAGGGACACAGGGAGAGGCAGGAGGGACACAGATAGAGACAGGAGGGACACAGAGAGAGGCAGGAGGGACACAGAGAGAGACAGGAGGGACACAGAGAGAGACAGGAGGGACACAGACACACAGAGAGAGAGAGATGAGAGAGAGAGAGACAGACAGGAAGGAGGGACAGAGAGAGAGAGACAGACAGGAAGGAGTGACAGAGAGAGACAGACAGGAAGGAGTGACAGAGAGAGACTGACAGGAAGAAGGGACAGAGAGACAGACAGGAGGGAGGGATAGAGAGACAGACAGGAAGGAGGGACAGAGAGAGAGAGACAGACAGGAAGGAGTGACAGAGAGAGACAGACAGGAAGGAGTGACAGAGAGAGAGACTGACAGGAAGAAGGGACAGAGAGACAGACAGGAGGGAGGGATAGAGAGACAGACAGGAGGGAGGGATAGAGAGAAAGATTGACAGGAGGGAGGGATAGAGACAGACAGGAAGGAGTGACAGAGAGAGACAGACAGGAAGGAGTGACAGAGAGAGACTGACAGGAAGAAGGGACAGAGAGACAGACAGGAGGCAGGGATAGAGAGACAGACAGGAGGGAGGGATAGAGAGAAAGATTGACAGGAGGGAGGGATAGATAGAGAGACAGGAAGGAGGGACAGAGAGAAAGATTGACAGGAAGGAGGTACAGAGAGAAAGATTGACAGGAAGGAGGGACAGAGAGAAAGATTAACATGAAGGAGGGACAGAGAGAAAGATTGACATGAAGGAGGGACAGAGAGACAGACAGGAAGGAGGGACAGAGAGATGAGAAAAGTGAGTGGAAGTGACAGGGGAGGGAAAGCGGGGTAGAAGAGACAAGGGTAGGGAGAGGGGTAGAAGAGACACAGGAAAGGGAAATGGGGGAAGAGACACAGGGAGGAAGAGAAGGGAAAAGAAACGGGAGGGAGGGAAGAGACACAAGGGAGGGGAGAGGGGTTGAAGAGACACGGGAGGGAGATAGGGGAAAGGGGACACATGGGAGGGGGAGGGGGGAAGAGATACAGGGGTGGAGAGGGGGGAAGAGAAACATGGGGGAGAGGCTTGCAATGAGCGCCTTTGGCGCTCATTGCGAGGCCCATGATGAGCTTCAAAGGTGCTTAGTAAAGTAGAGGGGGGAGTGGCTCTCATTGAGCGCCTACTGTCAAGTAGAGGGGGGAAAAGGTAGAGGGGGAGAGGCTCGCAATGAGCACCAAAGGCGCTCATCGCAAGGCCAGTTAAGTAGAGGGGGAGAGGCTTGCAATTTGTGGCAAACACCATTGCCAGCCTTCAAATTTTATTGCCGTCATTTTTGACGGGCAAGTGGCTAGTATTTAAATATTCTCCATATCTTTTAAAAAAATAGGAAATTAAATAATGGATTGTTAAAAAAAATTAAACAAAATTTTAATCCACAGGTGTTGGGTAATATAATAGAAAGTATATATTTCAAAACTTTCTATTTTATAGTACTAATTCTAAATAGAATACACTCGGGTGGCAGAAAATGTAGGTAATTATATATGTAACTATACATGTTAGGATAAGAAACTAGAAAATGGATCTAATGACACAGAAAGAAAACTCGATTACCTGTCCCTGGATATTTATACAATAGCTGTCAACATTTGAAACTATTTCCATGGATGTTTTGTCTATGAGGCCATACTGCAAAACAAACTCATGTACTGGGTAAAGTCTAGGGCCCTCATTCAATTGCGATTTGGCCAATTGAATAAGGCTCTAAATAAGTACATAGCATATTTTTTTTAAAGAAGTTTTTAGTTAGTGAAAACCTTGCTTTTGGATTTAAAAAAAATATGTTATGTGCTTATTTAGAGCCCTAATCACTTGGCCAAATTGCAATTGAATGAGGGCCTATGATAGCAGGAAATATACTGAGAAAGAATAAATAAATAATTTGTTAAATGAGCAAATTAATTAATTAAACAAAGAGGAAAATAAACAACACGTGGGAGGAACATCTTGCACCTACAGGGTGATAATTCACCAACAATAGACCAGAACAAGAAAGTCACGCCACAAGTTGGTTCTGCATGATTCAGTACTGTTTTCTTTCTCCTTCCATTTTAAACATAATTTAAATAGCATGTTGGAGAAGCATCTCAAACCTCCCACATGCTATTTGGACCATCTTTTAAAAAAAAACAACATTTGAATAAATCTAGGTGTTTTTTTGTAAATATTTATTCAGTTTATAGGCTTCTTATACATGATTAACATTAAGTTGCAAAAAACATATTTAAATAGTTAATTAAGCACATATTTCAAATTCTGCTCCTTCACACACATATTAACACATACACGCACATCACATATTATAATTGTCCAACTACGATTCGTCGTCACACTGAGTTGCGTGGTGCGTACGACTTGGCGATGAGCGCCGTAGCACTTGGGCAATCTCGGAGCCCTGCATTAACCCCACATTAACCATCGCAATGGGGGTCCCGATTGCACGTGATCAGGGTCCCCCGCTGCAATCAAAATTCAAAATTCCCGCGTTACAGGTCCTTAAAGGACCTGTTGTAAAAGAAAAAAAGTATACACTGTCACCCTGTCAATCATGGGGGTCAATACAAACCCCCATAAAACCCTCATTAACCCTGTCACTCATGGGGGTCAATATAGACCCCCATAAGCCCTTCATTAACCCTGTCACTCATGGGAGTCAATACAGATCCCCATAAGCCTCTATTTAACCCCATCAGTCCCATAAGGGTATATTAACACCATTATGGGCCTGTTACAACACTACATTAACCACATAAGTGCCATGATGGTCCTCAAGGACCATCATGAAACTAAGTATAAACACTACACTGCACTATACCCCCCAATAAAACATTAAATATCAACTAAACACCCTCTACACTAACCTATTAACATCTACACTACCTACCCCCTATTAACCCCCACCACTCTATTTACAGGGGAAAAAAGCCTAAAGTCACACAAAAAAAATCTACATTACATGAAATAAAAAAATAACTCACAAAAAAAAATAAACTACATTACACAAAATAATAAAACCTAAGTCACAAAAAATAAAAAAAGGAATATTACAGAAAAAAAAATTACAACCCCCCCACCTCACTACAGAAAAAAAAAATACACACCTGAAAAGGAAATACATATAATACAAATACATACAATTACAATACAATTACATACAATTAAATACAATTACAATACAATACACCCCTATCTAATATACATCACACAATCTATATAAATAAATAGCACAATCTAATATACATCCTATCTATATAATAATACATACCCAATCTATCTAAATAAATACAATAATCTAATATACATGCTATCTATATAATAATACATTCCCAATCTATCTAAATAAATACCATAATCTAATATACATCCTATCTATATAATAATACATTCCCAATCTATCTAAATAAATAACACAATTTAATATACAATACATCCTATGCTATCTATATAAAACCCCTAGCTAACATACAATAAATGCTATCTATATATTAACTAATCTAAGTCTAAGCTAAAAGAAAAAAATTAAGACCACTTACCTTTGCAGATGTTCATTGCGATCAGCCACCTACGAAAAAAATGTTTTAAAAAAATTAGTGCAACACGTTTACACTACTAAAATAAACATTATAGATATTCTATACATTCCAGACATTCTATACATTCTATACATTCTATACATTCTAAATATTCTACTCACCTTTCCGCCATGTCCCGTCCGGCATTCTTTCCATCCTTCTCCGGCACGGCACCTGTTAAAAAAAACAACAAGATTAATACACATACATCAAAAAAAAATAAACATAATCTACATTATACTTACCTACCCGCGATGTCTTCGGCCTCCTCCGGATCCTCTTCTGCCACGCCCTGTAAAAAAAAAAATATATATATATATATACTTACATCCGCACTCCCGGACATCCCCGACGCTAATGAGGCTCCAGGAGAATTTTTTCCGGAAGAAAATAAGCAATGGCGCCTTCTGATTGGTTGAAAACGCTGTCTATCAAATTCACCCAATCAGGAGGCGCCAATGTGTGAGTCAATCAGAAAGGGATACACCCTAAAATCCCACTCTGATTGGATAATGCACCTATCAATCTTTAGTTAAACCAATCACAAGGCGCAGATGCCTTCAGCCAATCACAATAGAATACACCCCCACAGGGTGATTGGTTAGAGCCTCTGCGCATTCTGATTGGTTGCACTGACAATAGCCAATCACAATGGAATACACCCTCACATACTGATTGGTGAAGGATTTGCGCATTCTCATTGGCTACTGTCAATATCAATCAATATTACAGCCAATGGGAAGGCGCAGATGTCTTCACCAATCAGTACGTGGGGGTATATTCCATTGTGATTGGCTGATGGCAATAAAGCCTTAGGATTGGTTCAAATAAAGATTGAAAGGTGTGTTATCTAATCAGCGTTGTATTTTGGGGTGTATACTTTTTTCATTGGTTCAAAAATGGGGTCTTCTCATTGGCTGAATTTGATAGACAGCCTTTTCAGCCAATCAGAAGCCGGCATTGCCAATTTTACTCTGGAACACTCCATAGGAAGGTCATTAGCGTCGGAGACATCCGCCAGGGTGGATGTGTGTCGTTTTTTTGTTTGTTTTTTTTTAAAGGCGCGGATGCTTCCGTAGAAAATGAGGAGGCCGGAGACATCGCGGAAAGATAAGTATAATGTAGATTGTGTTTATTTTACTTTGCTTTATGTTTACTAATGTAATGTTTTTTTTGGACAGGAGTAAAGATGGCTGACGGAACTTGGCAGACGGAACATGGAGGACGTGACATGCTGGAACGGGACATGCTGGAAAAGTGAGTATAATATTTACAATATTTAGAATATTTAGAATGTTTACAATGTTTACAATGTTTACAATGTTTAGGTATTTCATGTAAACGTGTTGTATTAATTTTTGGAATCTTTTTTACCGTAGGTTGCGGATCTTCAGAAACATCTCAAAGGTAAGTGGCCTTAATTATTTTATTGTAGCTTACAATTAGGGTAGCTATATATATATATATATATAGATAGCAAGTATTGTATATTACATAGATAGGGGGATGTATTATTCGATAGTATTGTATATTACACAGTGGGATGTATATTACATTATATAGTGGCATGTATAGTAGATAGTGGCATTTATATTACATAGTGGCATGTATATTACATAGGGTTGTATTGTATTTTATTTAATTGTATTGTATTTTATTTTACGTAATTGTGTTATATTTTATTTTATTTAATTGTGTTGTATTTTAGTTTATTTAATTGTGTTGTATTTTAGTTTATTTAATTGTGTTGTATTTTAGTTTATTTAATTGTGTTGTATTGTATTATATGTGTGTATTATATGTATTTCTTTTTCAGGTGTGTAATTGAAAAAAAATTTTTGTAGTGACAGGAGGTTGTAATGTATTTTTTTAGTTTCTGTAATGTTCTTTTTTTTATTTTTGGTCACTTAGGTTTCTTTTTTTGGTTCTGTAATGTACATTTTTTATTTTTGGTGATTTTAGTTTTTATTATTTTATGTCATGTAGATTACTGCTTTTTGAGGAATTTAGTTACTTGAGGCACACAGTACACTCACATTGTGTGACAAACATCATTTCAACACTTTCTTTTATTGACCGTAATTTTTTGACGGGCAAGTCGCTAGTTATATATATAAGGAGAGAGTATACTTACTTTTGGGGGAGATTTCTTATTGTATGTGTAAGATATATATAATGTGTCTGTGTGTGTGTATATATATATATAAGAACAACCAGAAATACAGAGATATATACCTGGTGTGCTGCATACATGTGGTCATTGAGAGTCAGACACGACTGAAGGACAGAACAACAACAGCAAGACACAGAGAGGGATATGGACTCATCTGAGCTTTGTAGCTGCTTCTGGCTGGTATAGGCCGGGGTGGTGACAGACAGGTCACAAGCATGGTGTGTGGATCAGGGTAGTCAAAATCAATAAGACCATCAGAGTATTGACAAAGCTGAAGTTCTACAAGCAGCTCCCTCTATCTGCATGCAATGTGAGCTGGGAGTTGTTGTTTTTTTCAATAGACTTTATTGAGATTGTCTGGATTGCACCAGTGAATTCACTTCCGGGGGGACTGTGAGAGGTACTGTCCCTGCAGGATCTGGAACTTTTTCCTCCTGGCCATTCTGATTGGGTGATGCTGCGTTTGACAGACAGACTTGGTCCTATAGGTTAGAGCAAACACAGCATTTTGACTGTTTTTTTTTAATTCTCACATGTATCTGTAGTACTAGAAAAATAACCAGCTAGATGTGATGTCAGTGTGTTTAACTGCAGCAGAGATGGTTTTGTAATTAAAGTGACAGCAGCAGCTATTACAAAATAGAATTGTGAACATGATATAATATTTTTTTATTTTTTTATTATATCAACTATACAATTACGTAAGTGATGGGGGGATTAAGTCAGTGCATTCATTTTGTGAGGGTGGTTGCCCATTTGCCCCTATGCACCCCTGTTACAATCCTTTGGATAACAATTAGTTTTAACACATTTTATTTTCTGTACAATATAGGAATCAATAAGAAGTGTTTAAAATCATATCAAGTTTGGCTAGCAATCTATCTTTAACATTATATATTTGGTTAATTGAAGATAGGGATATTACATATATCTTTAACTGAAACAATCTATATTTTGTTAGTTCAATACAGAAATGATAAGCAGAGTATAAAGTCTTATCACACTTGGTTAAACAATCACATGTCTATTTTATACAATATACTTGGTATTAATATTTAGTGATGTAGCATGTTACTTTTTGAAAGCAGTAAATAGCAAAATCAGGAATGACAGCCTATATGAAAGCCATAATATATACTGAAGCAGTATCAAACTGCTTAGGTTATAATGTATCTAAATGGCAAGCTAATTAACCTTTGTATTTGGGTATTGGAGTAGGGTTTTTATAGCAGAATAGGCTACATGTAATTTGTCAAAGCAGACAATTTAATCAATAATGATATAAAACAGTTTTGTTGATTGTGTTATTAAAGAAGATATGTGTTGAGAAATGCTAAGTAGGTTTTGTGTATACAGTAGGTGTCTTTAATAATTGGTTTTGTAGCAGAGTTAAGTGGTTTTATTAATTAATAAAGTCAATCAGTATGTTTTTAGGGAAAATGGGTACAGATATAAATATATTGATTAACACCTACAGTCTGGAATGCAGGTGCTAATTAGTCTTGATTCTGTGACTATTCCAGAAATGTAACAGAATGATTGTAGATATTATACAATTTTATCTCCATTACAAAATATAAAGTAAAGCAGTTTTATATGTTACAGGTATAGGTACAGTATAGGATTTCAGAGTAACAATCTGTATCAATATAGGAACCCTTCTAAAGAGAGTTTAAAGCAATCATTTTTTGGTTATTTTCTTTGTAGGAAAGATAGAATAGAAATATGATAAAGACAGATATAATAAGATATGTTAGATAAAATATAAGTAGGGCATACGTTTACACCAGAGAGGGACAGACAGGAAATTAGCGCAGATAAATGACAGTCAGAAAAAAACAGAAAAGATCCCAATCCCTCTTTCTACCTTTTAGATAAACAGTTTCATCGTCATCATCACAGGGTTGGTTTCCACCAATTGCTGATAGCCTACTGCCCTGTATATGTATATGCATAAATATAATGTGTCAATTAACATGTTGTGTAAATCTGTTTCTGCCCACCTGGGAGCAGTCTTGTTACATGTCTTAAAATTAATTATTGTGGGATATATGTGACCTTTAGTCCATTTATTTCAGCCAAGTATTTTGGGTTATAGAATAGTCTATTGTATGTCAAACTACATCTGTTTGATAAGCGCTTGGTGAGGAACGATTGGGAATTGAAGTAAAATGCATAGACCCTAGAAACTCTCTTGCATGTTACATTCTCAAAGCTTTCTCAGTTTGTCTAAGATATTTTGGTTTCTCCTCAAAACTTCCTTAATAGACTTGTTAAAAAGGGAGAATGGTTAACCCTTCACCTCTTAAAAGAGTACACCATAAGTAACTGCATGATTTTACAATGGCAATAGCAAAATCAATAGACGCTCATATAATGTAGATAATATATGTATATGGTCTTTTTACCCACAAATACCATGACAATATATTAGAACCAATAATGTCATTGGCCTATATGCATACGCTAGATCTCCAGTGCATTTTGAGTCAGATGTTCCAAATGGCCAACAAGGCATAGTCTAATGAAGGTGGGCAAATAATCTTCTCACTTGTCCTTTTTTCTGCCTCCACTGTCAAGTAAATTGCTCCTCATTTTTCTGTCCATCTCTTCCCCTTCTCTGTCTTGTTCCAACACCTATTTGTAATTTTTTTATTTTTGGGGAAACTGACATAATCATATATTTCATAAAGAGCAATGCTATCTGATGCAACATTTCCTTTTAGATGGAGCTGAAATCCAACTATGCACAATACAAACAGAATAGGTCCTTTCATAACAATTACATTCCTGAGAGTCTTTAAATTTCCACTGCATGTCTAAAATTGATACCAACTAATGTTAAAAGGCTCTGTTGTCTAAAAATGTAATAGCATATAATAAATATCATAAGGAGCTACTTGGTAAGTTCTAAATGAGTAAAAGTAATAGTTGCACTGAAGGAGCTGAGGACAATTTTAGTATGAGATCCACCATGTTGATATTCCCATCCAACCATTATTTATCTGTCTTATTATATCTTTCCTCCTCTCAACACGCATAGCTTTGCTCTCTTTACCTCTGCACCCATACCACCTGTTTTTAATTCCCCCCACTACATTGTATACACTATATTTTAGCACCCACTCATTTCCTTCCATTGTTCTCTGCCATCTCAGCCCTCACTAATTTCGAACAAAAGAAATACATTTAACAGAGACATACTGGATTATGAAAATGGTTGAGTTTTTTTAGATGGGGGCATTTAAACAATAGAACACCATATAAATCTAAGCAATGTAAATCTAGTGATTTGAGATCATCTACTGAATATGATACCTCCTTCACTGATAGATATTTCATAGGGGAAAGAGAAACATCACTAAGAACACTTCAAACCCAATTTTTAAGGAACTCGCCCAAAAACACAGTATCAACAAGATTGATTACCTGGCATAGAAAAATCGAGAAGATCAAACAGTCAGAACCAATCTGAGAGATAGACAAGTAAGGGGATATCGAGCAGACTCCCAGTGGAATAGGAAGGGAGGATGGCAAAAGAACCAGCGATGGTGACAACCGACTCTTTAGAGCAGTGGGTCTCAACCTGTGGGTCTCGACCCCTTTGGGAGTTGAATTAAAACTTGCCTGGGGTCACCTGAAATCATCAAAAAGGTGGATTTGTTTTTGTCTATTCTAATCTGTAATTTTCCTGTTAGGGTTCACCACAAATTGGGAAATTTTATCAAAGGGTCATTAATTTGACCAAGAGGATACTCAATCCAGAACAAAATGCTCTTTTGAAAAAAGGCTTATCTTTTGCCCCATCAAATGATTTTGAACTCTTTGAACCTATTAAGGATGTCCAACTCTTTGCTAAAAAAATATTGGTGCATAAAAACTTTAATACCATTTCTGAGGACCCCTGGCAAATGCTTTAACAACAGAACTAGAAGCTCATGACCTATTTTTGGGCATGCTAAGGGAAAACGAAGATATTGAAGATGTTACACAAACATGGAACAAAGATCTGAGGGTTAAGTTTATATTTAATCCCTCATTATCCTTATCCAGGCCTTTTTGTTAAATGGGTGATATCTGATCTGATACAACTACACTCTGTAAAATCCGCTAATATCGAGTGGAGAGAAGAAGGCTTTAATAGGAATGAGTAAGGGGGAAGATACAGTTGTGAAACCATCAGATAAGGATGGTAACGTGGCCCTCTGGTCTACAGAGGAATATGTTAGAGAAGCCACAAGACAACAAAGTGATACTAATTTTTATAAATGATGATTACTTGATCCCACTGAAAATTTCTTATGACTCTACAATAGAATGATTAATGAGGCAAGAATCAATGGTATCATTGATAAAAGAGAATATGATTTTTTCGCAGTAAGTAAACCTAAGGTGGTGACTTTTTATATGTTGCCCAAATAGCATAAAGATCCTAAAAAAACATCTGGTCGCCCGATCATTTTGGGAATTGGGAAGCTTGTGCAAACAGGCATGTCGATATATTGATCTAAAAGATCATATGTGAATTGTCTCCCTTCCCACATCAGAGATACAATGGACGTACTAAGTAAGATGGATGGCATCCAAGTCAAACCAACTTTGTGTCTAATAACATGCAATGTGGAATCGTTCTACACATTAATCGACCACAAGACTGAATGTCGGGCATTTTAATGTATTTTTTAGGTACTGAATCCACCATTCTTCATGAGAAGAAAAAGTTCCTCATTGAATTATTGGACTTTATTCTAAAACATAACTACTTTGTGTTCGAGAGTAAATTTTACTTACAACTTAGAGGTGCAGCCATGGGGGCTACGTGTGTCCCGTCTTTTGCTAACCTCTATCTATGGTGGGAGGGATAAATAGTATTTTCAGACAATCCTAGTAAATTTACTGATACAATTTTATTGTGGACACAATATATAGACGATATCCTGATATTATGGGATGATTCAAGGGAACATTTTCAAGAGTTTCTTGATGTTTTAAATTTCAATTAGATGAATTTGAGACTGACCTATGATTTAAGCAAAGAGTTGGTCAATTTTCTTGATTTATCCATTCGTAAAGATGATGAAGGTTATATTAGAATGGACCTTTACAGAAAGGTAACTGCCACAAATAGTATACTACATTTTAACAGTGCTCATCACCAGCGTACCAAAAAGTCTATCCCCACTGGAGAATTTCTTTGGATAAGAAGGAACTGTTTGGATATGGCTACTCTTAACAAAGAGACTGCTGAACTGAGAATCAGACTTAAAGCTCTGGGTTATAGTACCAGTCTGATCAAAAAAGCCTACGAAAAAGCATATCACATGAACAGAGACAAATTATTGATTCCAAAAGTTAAGACATTTGATAGTGGAGACACATTGTTATGACCTGCTTCTTATTTAGGCTTAGCAATAACCTAGTTCAAGTTTACCCAGCAGCACCGTACAGTCCTAACCACCCTGTTAACAGAAGATAGACCAATGGTTCTTGGAGAGTCTAGGTGTTTACTCTACTTGCATATATAAATACCTTTAATGTGAGATCTATCAGGACAGAGCAGGCAAACATCAGCCTTGGCAAAATAATAAATGGACAGAAACACCTTGTTTTATGACTCCCCTTGCAAAAGCAAAACTTTTTAATAACTGTCTCTCAACATCTGTTACAGATTACCTCACAACAGTCTAACTTAACTATTTATGAACTGGCTACAACTGAAATGCAATATAGAATTTAAACACATAACATTACACATTGTCAATCACATATTTAGTTGTGGTTATTGCGAGTTAGTGGGTAACGCTCGCAAAATTGCAGCCTTGAAAATTGCAAGAGTTGCAGAGCAATTAAAAGCACGTACATGGCAGAAAGAGAGAATCATAAATCATGCTTAGTTAAAATGCCTGGGGCTGTAAATCTGCAGGCTTCAAAATTACAACAGTTACAGAAAGATTAAATTGTATCAAGCTTGGAAGTACATGGCAGAAAGACAAAATCGTAAATGATTTTTTTCTATATGTAGCATTTCAGGGCCTGATCAAGAAACCAGAAATGTGAGGAGAAAAAGGGAGAGAGTGAGAAGGGGAGAGAGAGAGAAGGAGGGGGAGAGAGAGAAGGAAGGAGTGGGGAGAGAGAAGGAAGGAGGGGGTAGAGAGAAGGAAGGAGGGGGGAGAGAGAAGGAAGGAGGGGGAGAGAGAAGGAAGGAGGGGGGAGAGTGAAGGAAGCAGGGGGAGAGAGAGAGTGAGAAGGAGAAGGAGGGAGAGAGTGAGAAGGAGGGAAGGATTGAAAAGGAAAGAGGGGGAGTCAGAGTGAGAAGAGGGGAGAGAGAGTGTGAGAGGGAGAGGAAGAGAGAGTGAGGAGAGGGAGAGAGAGAGAGAAGGAGACAGAAAGAGGAAGGAAGAGAGGAGGGAGAGAGAGAGAAGGGGAGAAAGAGAAGGAGGGAGAGAAAAAATGAGTGAGAGAAGGAGAGAGTGAGAAGGAGAGAGAGAGGGCGCAGAGAGAGAGAGAGTGAGCACAGAGAGAGCGACAGGGTATGCCTAGTGAGGGCGTACCAAGAGACAGAACACACAATATTATATAGTCATTTTTGCAGGGCAATTGACTAGTTATATAATATAAATTGGTCCCAAGAGACTGTTCTTCACACTTACATTTTGTTGAAAGTTTCTATTCCCAGTGGAAGGAAATAACGGGTATCCTCAATAAACTTACTGTCATCCTACAAATGGATGATATCTTAGTGGAAGGTCTAGGACCTAAAATACATACTAGTTGGAGGATGTCTAGAACGTCGAAAGACGAAATGGTTGAAAGTTATTTCCAATGACCAAGAACATGCAACAGTGATTTATAGAGTGGGTAAACCACATAGGATTAAAGATTTCTTTAACTGTAGTACAACAAAAACGTCTTGGTGAACACATAGGAAACATTTGTAATGGGCAGAGATATAAGGATGCTGGAAGGACCTTGTCAACGGTGGCGAAACACTTTCTTTTATATCATCTGAACTAATCATCAAATGCTGAGCATTACAGCGTGTTATACTAAGTATAAGGGGTGGTAATTTGGAGGAAGAACTACTTAAAAAGGAAAGTTGTTGGATTGTCATCCTTGGCACCCTTATGCCAAAAGGGCTGAAAGAAAATGTGAATTTCATTGTGTTTCTATAAACATTTCAGTTAATCTCTCTTTCCTTACCCACATATTATAAGTAACATAGGTATTTGCATACCATTGCCATATATTAAAATAGCATAGGTGTTTGCAAATTATTCCATACTCACCTATTGAATACTCTAATTAATGGGTATTGAATGTGAACTATTTGTAACTATATACTGTTAATTACAAGTAATTTAGAATCTCTAAGCTCACTAGGGAGCATTATTTTCATATTTCATATTTTATTTTATTTTTTTCAGTTTATATATTTACGGAATAGTATATGCTGGAGGACACAGTGTTATGTTTACATATCTGTTCTATATTTTTTTCTGTTTGATCTACATGACTACACTTCTATCAGTAAGTGTAATGAACTTACAGCCCTATTAAATTCCCTCAATGTGTAAAACCATAGCCTGTAACATAACCCGCAAGACTTGCGGGTATTAAATTGGCCCCGTAAAACAATCTGTTTGCAAGGTAAGGGGGCAAAAAAAACCTACAGGATGTCAAAAATGTAACTCCCCTGCAGCAAATCCTATTGTCATTCAATGCCATAACCCACATATGGAGCCAAAAAGGCAATGGGTACTAGAGAGGAGCCACACAAGGGTTAAAATCCTACCCATAGCACTGTAAATGCAAATATAAATACACTACTGTACTTAAAATTAAAAGTGATGTTAGGTATTACAATGAATATCATAACATTCTCAAGCTCGCAAATCTACAATATAAAATACTTTTTGTAATGTTTAATTTCTGTGTTATATTGATCCGGGCAATCAATGTGTTAATACATACATATAATGGAACTCGCCTGGACTAGAATATCATATTTAGTGATTTATTAATATTGCATTATATCTGAAATGCAGGTCCGATCAAAACTTGTAATTGAAACCCGTAAGGCTTTGAAATCTAACCTCCATTCTTCAGTGACGTAATGATGACGATCTCTTTTGCCATTGGCTCCGTCTAAACCTCTAAGATATCTTGTAACATATTCAGTCTGTATTTTTGCTATTTCATATTACATATACTATAGTCCTCTCTCCACTGTGGGATTAGCATTTTTGAAGCTAATTTTTGCTTAATTTTATGGTTTTTAGTTGCAACATTATTTAATGTTTTCATGTCAATAAAGATTATATTTTCTATTCTATTTTTTGATTATCTTTGTGTATATGTTTTACGTAGGTGGATCAGTACAATTGATGTTTTCTCTTTTTTTCTCTTGTTATTGATAAAGTAGAGTAGGTACAAGATACAAGTTATAAAGATCTATAGGACAACGGGCAATTTGGTGCAACAGATTTAAGGACCCTATTCCAAAGAGGGTACAATCTAGAAGGTTAGGTTGAAATGTGAGACAACATGGCGACAAAGTTATGATGACAATGATATGTTGCTACAATGGGAGGTGGCACTGAGTTATGATGTAGGCTGTATGTGTGAGCAATTTGGTGTTCAGTCTGTGCATGTTAAGGCTGAAGTGAGTTTTTGGAGCAAGGACTTGCACAGAGTAAGTGCAGCTCTACAAAAGTCCTAAAAGCAGGAGTGAGAGGAGGTAATAATAGAGGAGGAAAGAAGACGTCTTGGAAGAGCAGAGAAGGCAGTTGAGGGAGAATTTTGGAGACAAAGACATATAAGGCATGGACTGATTTTAAGGACTTTTTATGTTATGGTCAGGATTTTAAATGCTATTCTAGGGTCTAAAGGAAGTCAATGGAGTGTATAATAGAGGGGGTTTCTTCGCCACAATGCCAAGACACAATATGCAATATAAACTTCGATACAAATGAGACCAAAAAACAGCTTCCTCATCTTCATTATTACTGGGTAACGGAGTACTGTTATCTTATTGACTGAAACAGATCTGATAAAAGTGTATATGGAAACAAACTTGCACATGGGCATCATTCAACAGTTTTAATCTGTTGGTAAAGTTTTAGTCTTCCTGGCAAGATGGCAACTTCAAGCATTGTACAGATTAATGTAGCTTAAACAAGATAAATATAAATGTCAGCTATGCTTGAATATGTCCAAGAAGCACAGCTGTTTAACAACATATAAGGTTTCATATAACCTGAGTTTCACTAAATAAGGAAATGTATGCATTGCTGCAAGTAATACTCAAGGCAGTAATATGAGTAAAGGGTTAGGGTGTGTAACTGCTCATGCCTTTCAGATTATATATAATTCCTGTTGTCTTCCAAGAGTTTAGAAAAATCAAACCTAGTAAGTGCCTCTTCAAGTAACCTTTATGTGATATATCATATCTCCCTAACCTAATAAGGTGTCTGCCATAATCTCTTGACCAATAATTAAAAACCTTAAAGAAATGCAGAGATTTATTGGCTTTGCTAATGACTACAGGTAATTTTTCTGCAACTTCTTGAATGGTTATGACAAAAAGGGAACTAATCCGTGATATTTGTCATGATACGCAATATTTCTCAGATTTAAAAAGTAATTTTCTTCCGCATCTATTCAAAGCCATCTTGAACATATTAAACATTTCTATGTGGAGAGTTATGCCTCTTATTTTGAATTTAGTGCTGTGATATCTGAGAGTGGTTTCAAGGTTCCTTGTACCTTTTGCATCCTTCTAGCAATTGCAGCCCATTTACTCCCATTCTCGTTCGCCTCTTTACAAACACCTACATTAATATGGAGCTGAAGGAGCACTATTGTGCCTCAACAAAGAAACCCCTTTTAACATAAAAAACAACACATTTAAGCAAAAGCATGTAATAAAGGTTTATGAGCACATTTAAAAATATATATATGGTGATTGCTCTGTTTAAGGCTTCAAAAAGACCTGTTTGTTGAAAAACACAATCTGCACCTCTGCAAATAGTCATTTTGAAAATCTCAACTTTTAATAAATAAAACCCAAACTGATCAAATATCATAAAAAGGTGTGCGCCGAAGACTTATTTACACGTTTGTCCTCACATGAAGACCATTTTGTGATAACGTTTTCTATTAATTAGCAGACATTGCCCTTATTGAATTTTAAGGTTTTCATCAAAACAACTTTTTTTAGCAACACAATTTTTTTTAGCTAATTGCACTTTAATGTTGCTATCCTTGATTGCCAGTCATGCTTACTATGTGTAATTAACTTTAGATTTTGTTACAAAAATCAAATAAAGCTTTCTTATATGCATAGAGCTGTCCATGCTTCTTTAATTACCTTATATGATATTAAAAGGTGTTCACTTTTATGCATGTATGTTGATGTGTTATATTTAGTGATGTCGCAAACATAAAATTTTCGGTTCACGAACCGCGAAATCGAACCGCCGCAAATGTTCGCGAACCGCCGAACCCGGCGAACCGCCATAGACTTCAATGGACAGGCGGATTTTAAAACCCACAGGGACTCTTTCTGGCCACAATAGTGATGGGAAAGTTGTTTCAAGGGGACTAACACCTGGACTGTGGAATGCCGGAGGGGGATCCATGGCAAAACTCCCACGGAAAATTACATAGTTGATGCAGAGTCTGGTTTTAAGCCATAAAGGGCATAAATCACCTAACATTCCTAAATTGTTTGGAATAACGTGCTTTAAAACATCAGGTATGATGTTGTATCGATCAGGTAGTGTAAGGGTTAGGCCCGCTTCACAGTAACAGACCAATCTCCCCGTTTAATGCAACGCAAACAACCGCAAACAGTCCCTTTGCACAACCGCAAACTCCCCATTTGCACAAGGTTGGATACCAAGCTAGCCATGTCCCGTTCCTTGTCCTCACTGATGTCATTGACGGTCTCTTCGTCCACCCAGCCACCAAGGGTCCCCGAAAGGTGACAACAAGCCCCCTGGGACGCCTGCTGTGTTTGGTCTTCCACCTCCTCAAAGCCACCTTCCTCCTCTGACTCCTTTTCTTCAGACTCCTTTCACTGCGTTGCCTCTCTCTGCATTATTATAAGGTGTGTTAAGTAGTACTACTCTTATCAGTTTATTACTTGTTACGTCACCTATCAGGGGGCTTGTATAAGGCCTGGATTTTTAGAACCAGGAGATGGAAAAAGATGCTTTGTTGGTCGTATCACTTCAATTTTGGGGCACGGCACGTGCAGTCAAAGGTGCCACCAGATAGGAGTGGCGTGTTTGTAAGTACTACTCTTATCAGTTTAAAACTTGTTACGTCACCTATCAGGGGGCGTGTATAAGGCCTGGATTTTTTAGAACTAGGAGATGGAAAAAGATGCTTTATTGGTCGTATCACTTCAATTTTGGGGCATGGCACGTGCAATCAAAGGTGCCACCAGATAGGAGTGGCGTGTTTGTAAGTACTACTCTTATCAGTTTAATACCTGTTACAGCACCTATCAGGGGGCGTGTATAAGGCCTGGATTTTCAGAACCGGGAAATGGAAAAAGATGCTTTGTTGGTCGTATCACTTCAATTTTGGGGCACGGCACGTGCACTCAAATGTGCCACCAGATAGGAGTGGCGTGTTTGTAAGTACTACTCTTATCAGTTTAATACTTGTTACAGCACCTATCAGGGGGCGTGTATAAGGCCTGGATTTTTAGAACCAGGAGATGGAAAAAGATGCTTTGTTTGTCGTATCACTTCAATTTTGGGCACGGCACGTGCAATTAAAGGTGCCACCAGATAGGAGTGGCGTGTTTGTAAGTACTACCCTTATCAGTTTAATACCTGTTACGTCACCTATCAGGGGGCGTGTATAAGGCCTGGATTTTTAGAACCGGGAGATGTAAAAAGATGCTTTGCTGGTTGCATCACTTCAATTTTGGGGCACAGCACGTGCAGTCAAAGGTGCCACCAGATAGGAGTGGCGTGTTTGTAAGTACTACTCTTATCCGTTTAATACTTGTTACAGCACCTATCAGGGGGCGTGTATAAGGCCTTGATTTTTAGAACCAGGAGATGGAAAAAGATGCTTTGTTGGTCGTATCACTTCAATTTTGGGGCACGGCACGTGCAATCAAAGGTGCTACCAGATAGGAGTGGCGTGTTTGTAAGTACTACTCTTATCAGTTTAATACTTGTTACAGCACCTATCAGGGGGCGTGTATAAGGCCTGGATTTTTAGAACCGTGAGATGGAAAAAGATGCTTTGTTGGTCGTATCACTTCAATTTGGGGGCACGGCACGTGCAATCAAAGGTGCCACCAGATAGGAGTGGCGTTTTTGTAAGTACTACTCTTATCAGTTTAATACTTGTTACAGCACCTATCAGGGGGCGTTTATAAGGCCTGTATTTTTAGAACCAGGAGATGGAAAAAGATGCTTTGTTGGTCGTATCACTTCAATTTTGGGGCACTGCACCTGCAATCAAATGTGCCACCAGATAGGAGTGGCGTTTTTGTAAGTACTACTCTTATCAGTTTAATACTTGTTACAGCACCTATCAGGGGGCGTGTATAAGGCCTGGATTTTTAGAACCAGGAGATGGAAAAAGATGCTTTGTTGGTCGTATCACTTCAATTTTGGGGCACTGCACCTGCAATCAAATGTGCCACCAGATAGGAGTGGCGTTTTTGTAAGTACTACTCTTATCAGTTTAATACTTGTTACAGCACCTATCAGGGGGCGTGTATAAGGCCTGGATTTTTAGAACCAGGAGATGGAAAAAGATGATTTGTTGGTCGTATCACTTCAATTTTGGGGCACTGCACCTGCAATCAAATGTGCCACCAGATAGGAGTGGCGTGTTTTTAAGTACTACTCTTATCAGTTTAATACTTGTTACAGCACCTATCAGGGGGCGTGTATAAGGCCTGGATTTTTAGAACCAGGAGATGGAAAAAGATGCTTTGTTGGTCGTATCACTTCAATTTTGGGGCACGGCACGTGCAATCAAAGGTGCCACCAGATAGGAGTGGCATGTTTGTAAGTACTACTCTTATCAGTTTAATACTTGTTACAGCACCTATCAGGGGGCGTTTATAAGGCCTGGATTTTTAGAACCAGGAGATGGCTAAAGATGCTTTGTTGGTCGTATCACTTCAATTTTGGGGCACGGCACGTGCAATCAAAGGTGCCACCAGATAGTAGTGGCATGTTTGTAAGTACTACTCTTATCAGTTTAATACCTGTTATGTCACCTATCAGGGGGCATGTATAAGGCCTGGATTTTTAGAACCAGGAGATGGAAAAAGATGCTTTGTTGTTCGTATCACTTTAATTTTGGGGCACTTTGTGACATTAGCTTCTTACGCTCAAACATGTCCTTTACAGGCATCTGACTATCGGCAGATGAGCAGGAACTGCTCAAGGCGAGAGACGCAGTGGCGGATAGTTGAGAGGGGGCAAGGAGGACAGCAGTGGTTGATGTGGCTGATGATGCTGGACCAGGAGGAGGATGGCGAGTTTGTGTGCTGCTTGTACTCATGTGTTGGTCTGGAGTCACCCAAACATTAGGTCTCAACCTGTAGAGGATAAGGGAACCAGGCTACTCTAGACCTCATTCATCATAACAGGTTTTGACAGATTGTTACTATGCGTGCAAGCTACTGTGACAACAGATATGAGTGGCACTGTGCACTTGCAGAAGTTGGTAGAGTAGACGCTGAAGATCTGACACACACGCTTGCAGACAACTAACTGCTATGCAATCTATTTCAGTAGAATTTTTTTTGTTTGTTTTAAATGTACACTACTGTTACACCACATATGATTGGTGTGTTAAGTAGTACTACTCCTATCAGTTTAATCCCTGTTATGTGCCTTTTTTGGGGGTTTGGTTGTTGAAGCCACAGTACAACACCAGAGGCTAGAAAAATTAGGCATGTACACATGCCTGAAAAATTAGGTATTGTTGATCTTGCAGCGAACAAAGAAGAAGGTAGGCCTGATTCAACACCCCAGCCCCGTATACCCACACTCAGAGATTGAGGGGGGGACCTGAGAAGGCCACGGGCCGGAGATATAAAGGGGGGCCATCCCAAATAAGCACACAAGGTGGGACAAAGGTAGTGAAGGGGACATAGAGGCCCATGGACTGACGGTCGCCATCTTGGCAGGAAAAGGGCCCAGCAATTAAGCCAAACTGACCCAGCACAGGCAGCTACTTGAGTCAAACGCTGTACAATTACACCTTAATAAAGCTGAAACATGCAGCAGCAGGGATTCTAAACGGCCACACAGGGACAAGGAGGCTAACAGCCCCCACAGTCTCTGCACCACTCTTTTTAACAGATAACCCAAGGGGCTAATCAGGGACCTTATCAGGGCACGTGTATAATCCCTGGATTTTTGGGACCTGGAGATGGAAAAAGATGCTTGGTAGGTCGTATCACTTCAATCTTGGGGCACGGCGCGTGCAATCAGAGGTGCCACCATACAGGAGTGGCGTGTTTGTAAGTACTACTCTTATCAGTTTAATAACTCTTACAGCACCCATCAGGGGGCATGTATAAGGCCTGGATTTTTAGAACCGGGAGATGGAAAAAGATGCTTTGTTGGTCGTATCACTTCAATTTTGGGGCACGGCACGTGCAATCAAAGGTGCCACCAGATAGTAGTGGCATGTTTGTAAGTACTACTCTTATCAGTTTAATACTTGTTACGTTACCTATCAGGGGGCGTTATAAGGCCTGGATTTTTAGAACCAGGAGATGGAAAAAGATGCTTTGTTGGTCGTATCACTTCAATTTTGGGGAACTTTGTGACATTAGCTTCTTACTCTCAAACATGTCCTTTACAGGCACCTGACTATGGGCAGATGAGCAGGAACTGCTTAAGGCAAGAGACGGAGTGGCGGATGGTTGAGAGGGGGCAAGGAGGACAGCAGTGGTTGATGTGGCTTATGATGCTACACCAGGAGGAGGATGGCGGCTTTGAGTTTGTGTGCTGCTTGTACTCATGTGTTGGTCTGGAGTCACCCAAACATTAGGTCTCAACCTGTAGAGGATAAGGGAACAAGGCTACTCTAGACCTCATTAATCATTACCGGTTTTGACAGATTGGTACTATGCGTCCAAGCTACTGTGACAACAGATATGAGTGGCACTGTGCACTTGCAGAAGTTGGCAGAGTAGACGCTGTAGGTCTGACACACATGCTTGCAGGCAACTAACTGCTATGCAGTCTATTACAGTAGAACATTTTTTTTTGTTTTAAATGTACACTACTGTTACACCAGATATGAGTGGTGTGTTAAGTAGTACTACTCCTATCAGTTTAATCCTTGTTATGTGCCTTTTTTGGGGGTTTGGTTGTTGAAGGCACAGTGCAGCACCAGAAAAATTAGGCATGTACACATGCCTGAAAAATTAGGTATTGTTGATCTTGCAGCGAGCAGAGAAGAAGGTAGGCCTGATTCAACGCCCCAGCCCCACATACCCACACTCAGAGATTGAGGGGGGGACCTGAGAAGGCCACGGGCCGGAGATATAAAGGGGGGCCATCCCAAATAAGCACACAAGCGGTGACAAATTTAGTGAAGGGGGCATAGAGGCCCATGGACTGACGGTCGCCATCTTGGCAGGAAAAGGGCCCAGCAATTAAGCCAAACTGACCCAGCACAGGCAGCTACTTGAGTCAAACGCTGTACAATTACACCTTAATAAAGCTGAAACATGTAGCAGCAGGGATTCTAAACGGCCACACGGGGACAAGGAGGCTGACAGCCCCCACAGTCTCTGCACCACTCTTTTTAACAGATAACCCAAGGGGCTAACAAGGGACCTTGCCCACATAAAAAAACAGAATTTTATTGGAGGAATTATTAGTGTCTTTACCCCCCAAGAGAGGACATAATATACGGTATCTTTAGACTACCTGATGGCCAAACCTCCTTTAGCCCCAATGCTATCCAAGAAACATTTCAAAACTTCTATCAGACCATATATTCATCCCAATCCCGCTGCAGCGGATCTAACATAGAGTCCTTCCTACTACAGCAAGAAGTCCACAAAATACCTGTACCTCAATTGGACAGCTTGAACCTAGACATATCCCAAGAGGAAGTTAAATCTACAATCCAAGATCTTAAATTTGGCAAGTCCCCAGGGCCAGACAGTTTTACTCATCTGTACTATAAGAAATTTGAGCCCTTGCTTACCCCCGCACCTAACATCTTTGTTTAACGCTATACTAAATGGAGAACCTATGCCCCCTTAATTGAATCAGGCCGACCTCATAGTCTTTCCAAAAGAGGGTAGGGACCCTTTAGAGGTTAAAAATTATCGCCCCATACCCCTGATAAATGTGAATGTCAAGATCCTAGCTAAAATTATGGCCAAACGAATATCTAACTTTTTACTGGACTAAATACACAAGGACCAAACGGGGTTCATTCCTTTCAGAGAGGCAGGAGATAATGTTAGGAGGGTTCTGAACGCCCAGTTCTTGGCTCAACACTATAACAACCCAGTTTGTCCTCTAGCCCTAGACATAGAGAAGGCTTTTGATACGGTGCAATGGCCATATTTGTACAAAATGCTAGATAAGTTTGGATTTGAGGGATGCTTTCTCAACCTGCTCAGAAGGTACTACGACTCACCAGTAGCTAACTTAAATATACCAGGGGACCATAAGGCCAAAATCCAAGTACAGAGAGGGACCAGGCAGGGATGCCCACTCTCCCCACTGCTCTTAGCTCTTGCCATTGAACCCCTAGCGCAGGCAATCAGAACCAACCATGCCATTCAGGGGGTTCAAGCTTGATTGGTGTGCTGTCTGGCTGACCCCGGGTACTGATGCATTCTGTCTGACTGTGCCACTAGCTCATTGTGATGACCTCCCTCTGCTTAAAACTCGTCTCCTCCTCCTCTCTGTCTTCCAATCTGAACTTTCCCCCTGTTCTTCTTCTCTTCTAGCAGGCACCCACGTGGCATCCACGGATGCATCGTCATCATCATCACCCGCCTCACTTGTATATGACAACTGAACAAAGGAAGCAGCAGCGGGTACATCATCATCATCACATCGTACGTACATGTGTGTAATGCTGCCTGACTGAGACATATCCCTGTTATCTACATCCTCTGGCAATAATGGTTGCGCATCACTCATTTCTTCAAACTGATGTGTAAATAACTCTTCTGACTGATCAATTAAATCGGCTGTGGTACTAGTGTTGGTGGTGGCGGCAGGCAGGCGAGTGGTAACTTGAGAGGTGCCCGAAGCTAAGCTGGAGGATGATGGTGCGTCAATGTTCCAGGCGGAAGCTGTAGAAGATTGGGTGTCCTGTGTTAGCCATTCAACTACGTCCTCTGAACTTTTCAAGTTCAGGGTAACTGGCCTTTGAACACTGGGCATTATTGTAGAGCCAAAGGGAATCACAGCACCTCGACCACGACGGCCCCTGCGGGGTGTCCTGCCTCTGCCTGTCATTTTATTTTAAAATGTAGACTGCTGGTACCCCAAATAGATTGGATTGGTTGAACTTGGCACAGTGTATTTTAACATTATGAGAAACATGTTCTGTAAACTAAATAAAAATCATTTTAGGAGGTTGCGAGAAAATGAAACCGGATGGGGGGATACCGAGCAGAGCACACCATCTACAGCCCACTGGGAGACAAACTCATCCATTCCCCCAGTGGACAAAGCCAGGTGGTACTCTGCCCGGATACAGGAGCGCACCAGCACCCGGAACATGGCCTCAGGTGACAAGGGAACCCCCCTTATCAAACACTGCTTCCTGGACTTATATATAGCCAATTTGGCTAATGCCAGGAGCAGGTTGACGAGGAGGTCCCTGGCCTTATTGCCCAGGGACACTGGGTGCCCAAAAATAAAAATGTGAGGGGAGAAATGCAGCCAGAACTGCAGGAGGAGGAGGCCCCTCAAGAGTGACAAGAGGGGCTGCAGTCTGGCGCAACTAAAATAAATATGATACATGGACTCTCCCTTGCCACAGAATGGACAAGTGGAGGGAGAGTCCGTGAATTTAGCTAAGTACTCTCCCGTGCTCAGTGCACCATGGAGCACTCTCCAACTCAAGTCCCGGGGCCTCTTGCCCTCGTCAGCTGGTAGGACCCGCCTCCAGATGGTATCTGGACAGGTCACGAGGGCAAGGAAGTGCACTGTATGGAGCACGAGAGAATATTAGCTCTTCCTCGGCATGCCGCGAAAGCATGCCGAGGGTATGTCCCTCAACTTTGAGAGGTTGGGGACAGGAGGGGAAACACGGGCTTGTGTCCAATGCAAACAGCCGGAGCAGGGGTGTTGAAAGGTGCATGTGGCACTCCGGCCTGCAAAGCCCCGCGAAGGAAGGTGCGCGAGTCGGGGGAGATGGCATCCCTAATCTCCTGGAGCAAGCGCCCTGAGACTTTGGGCGTCACATATCCCAAACGGAGTGCAAGCTCCTGGGGTGACACCCAATCAGAACGCCCATATTTCAGGAGATCCCCGACTCGGGTCATCCGTGCATGACTAAGGCGGCGGATGATACTGGGGGACTGTAACATTGGAGCCCCCACTGCTGGATTAAATAGCATGGGCTCTGTGAATATTTCATCCCCCAAAGGCACGCTCTGCCTGGTCACGGAGACCATGCTCCAGGCCTTGAGGGTTTCCTGGTAGTATGCCGGCAACACCGAGAGGTCTCTCCTAAACCCCTCGGGCCTGATCAGAAATAATTGCCGGTCATACCCCAGGTTGCGCCACTGGCGATAAAAGCAGGATGCCAGTGTGCACCACTGCGGAGAGGGAACTACATATAGGTATCTCTGCAGGTACTGAAGGCGGAAGGCGGACAACTGGGAGCACAAACAAACTACTCCTTGTCCACCCTCCACCAAAGGCAGACTTGCCACCCCTGCAGAGACCCAATGCCTTCCCATCTAGTGGAAATCTAACAAATTCCTCTGGATATTGGTGACAAACTCGGGGGTCGGACTCAGACAAATCAGCCGGTGCCAGATCTGAAAAGCCACCAGCTGATTCACCACTAGAGTCCGACCACTAAGGGAAAGCATTTTTGCTAGACCCCTCCATCGTCCCAGACGAGAGAGGACACTGCACTCTAACTCCCTCCAGTTGTCTGGGACGGAAGCGTCCGCAGCGGACAGGTAGACCCCCAGATATTTAATGACATCTGCCTCCCACGTGATGTCATGAAACATGGGAGGCAAAGAGTCTACCTGTAAATTACCCTCTAAAAGGCCTGTGCATTTGGGCCAGTTGATCTGAGCGGAGGAGGCAGCTGAATATACCTCCTGGCACTGTTTTGCCAGCTCAAGATTAACTGGATCCTGGGCCACGAGGAGCACATCGTCAGCATAAGCTTTAAGGACAATCCGCATGTCTGGATCTTTTAGCACCAGCCCTGTGAGCCTTTTCCTCAGTAGGCAGAGGAAAGGCTCAATGGCCAGTGCATATAACTGTCCAGACAAGGGACATCCTTGACGCACCCCTCGTCCAAATACCAAAGGTGCTGTTAGGGACCAATTGATTTTAAGTAAACACTCTGCAGAGGCGTACAGCGTTCTTATAAAGCCCACAAACTGTGGGCCAAAGCCGTACGCTTGAAGAGTGGCTATGAGGTAACCATGGTCCACCCTGTCAAACGCCTTCTCTTGATCTAAAGAGAGAAAGGCGAGTGACAGACCAGTCCTGCGAGAATAATGCAATAGATCCCGGACCAGAAAGATACTATCAAAGATAGTCCGGCCCGGGATCGCATAGGACTGGTCAGGGTGAACCAATTCTGCCAGCAAAGACCCAAGTCTAAGCGAGATGGCTTTAGCTACAATCTTGTAGTCCGTGCTGAGCAGAGAGACCGGTCGCCAGTTCTTAATAAGCCGGAGATCCCCCTTTTTGGGCAGCAGGGCAAGTACTGCCCTTCGACAAGACAGGGGCATCTCCCCGGTCTCCAGGGCTTCCCCAAGGACCAGATGGAAATCAGGTCCCAGAGTCTCCCAGAAAAATTGGAAAAACTCTACAGTCAGTCCGTCCAGTCCTGGAGACTTCTCACAGGACATGGCATGGAGGGCTTCAGAGAGCTCTTGAAAAGGTAGTGGTATATCAAGTCGCTCTCTTACACCCTCACTGACTGTGGGGAGCACCTCCCATAGCACCCTGTAGGCATCTGGAGAAATGGGATCCGGAGAGTAAAGATCTTTATAAAAGTTCTGGGCTCTGTCCCGGATACTCTCCGGATCTGTAAGGGGGGCACCGTCTTCATCTAGAAGACAGGTGATGTGCCTACTGTTACCCCCCTTTTTCTCCAGTGAGTAGAAGAGGCGCGAGCCGCGGTCTAGATCTTTGAGAAAACCTAAGCGGCTACGCACGTATGCCCCCTTGGCCTGGTGTCATTCCAGGTCACAGAGGACACCCTTCCTCTCTACATACTTGCTCTGCAGGGATTGGTCCCTACAAGTGAACAGCCTCTGCTCCAGGCTGCCTCAGGGTGCAGAAAACATTGAGGGGTATTTTGGGGTTCCTTTTGAGGGGGTGCTCTACAGGATTTTTTACAGCACTACGGAGGTGCAGTGCTATCATTGCAAGGGGTTGGGGCATATACGTAGGAATGTCCTAATGTAAAGCATCATGCCCCAGCCCCAGCAAATGGCACCTCCGTCAGTACAGCACCCATGCCCGCTGAGCCCATAACAGCGGGGACCTCAAGGGTCATAGCCCCCCCACAGAGCTCAGGCAAGGAGGCCGTTCCTCAAGCCACCACCACGGCCTCCAAACCCCCTTCTTCCCCGAAAAAAGCCATCTGTGTCTGTGGTCTCCAGCAAGACTGCAGACACGGGGAAAAAGGGGAAGAATGTCACCGGTCCTCCCAGTGTCACAGCTGCATCTCCCAAGTCCCAATCTGCCCCCACCATAATTACATCAGTTAGTGTGGGGGCACAGTGTAAGCAGAGGGATAATAAGCCCTCTGCAGGGGAGGCAGCTAGTGGCAGCTCCTCTTCCAGGAGTGATGTCCCCAGGAAGAGGAAGCATAAAACCAACAGGGAGGTTGCTGATAAGTGGGAAGTGCTCTATAGTGGAGCACCTCCCTCTAAAAGCAAGAAGAGGAACAAAACATCTCCTCCTCATCCGGTGACATTGTCTGGCCCGGTTATTAAGCTCAGCCAGCCGGTGCCAGACCACACATCTCTCTCTCCAGACCCTATAGGGGTTAATGTGGAAAAGGGTCTGGAGGAAAAGCAGGGGCAAGAGGGTCTCCCAAGTGAGGCAGGGGTAGACAAGAAAGATCAGGTTCTGCCTCTGGCCTTTGAGGGGGGTCCCAATAAAGCCCCTGCTGAATGGGTAGTCAGTGTCCCTGAGGTGCTGAGCTTCAAGGGCACCAGTCAGTCTCCTCCTCCAGTGTCACTCTCTAGTGACGTACCTCGGGCTTTGTTAGAGCCCCAGGCCGAGTCACTACTGGAGGGGGGGAATATAGGCATGACCGCCATTCAGGACCCCATGGATTTGTCTGTCAGGGGGGATGTGGCACAAGGGGAAGTGGAAATGGGGGAGGGTGATAAAACAGGTTTTCCTGTTAACATCATGGGAGAGCCTGTCTACCCTCCTCAGCCGTCCACTGACCCTAACATCGGTGCCATCCAAGCTGAGCAAGCAGCGGTGGAACTGGCAGAGGAGGCATATAAAGCCTCCAAGGCTTCCATTAAGGAAGCCATGCCAGCCACCGCTTTCCAGCCAGCTACCCCTGAATGCACTCCTGAAGCTACAGGGGTGCAGCAGCAATCCAAAGGTCCATTTTTTACCTTGAAGGGTGCTAAGGGGACTCCTTCTATATCATCTAAGAGGGGGTCCCTGAGAATAAAGCTGAGGAAGCGGACTCCAGCCGGGGAGGATGGAGTAAAAGCCCTCAGCCAAGAGGAGCCCAGGGGTGACCCACTAGAAGGAACCACAGATTCTGGGTGGGTTATCCTTGTCAAGAAAATAGATCTATTTCTTGAGAGCACCCTTCATGGACAAAAGAAAAGGAAGGTGCGGCTGGCCTTGGAGAGGTGGAAGAATATGTCGTTTATTCTCCACTCTCTCCGGCAATATCTAGTGGTCAGCACTAGGGCCAAGAATTCTTGGACTGCGGAGCATCTCCGCGTCTGGAAATTCTATAAAATGTGCGTGTCCTATCAGCAGTCTCAAGGGTCTGAGGAACGCACAATTCCTGACACGCAGTAATGGCTTTGCACATCAGCACGCTAAATACCAATGGCTGTCAAGACAGTATCCGCAGGTTCCAGGTACTCTCCTATTTATATCAGGGAGGGTACTCTGTGAGATTCCTGCAGTAAACTCACACCACTCCAGAGGCTGAGGCCTCGTGGCAACTGGAGTGGAGAGGCAGGGTCTTCTTCAGCCACTTCACATCGGCGTCATGTGGAGTGGTGACCCTGTTCTCAGAGTCTTTTCAGCCAGAGCTGCTGCTTGTGAAAGCTGTAATCCCAAAGTGTCATTAATAATGTATCTGTGATTCTCATACCAAAAAATCCATTTTGGGGGATTTCCCCATCTATAGGAAATCTGTTTGTCTCTCAAAACTTTAGTCACAAATTGAAGTTTCTTACGTTGAAATAAAATTTCTCCTGTCAAATCTGGAAATATTTTAAGATTTTCATATGGACTCTCAAAACCCCCCCTATCAAACACTGCTTCCTGGACTTATATATAGCCAACTTGGCTAATGCCAGGAGCAGGTTGACGAGGAGGTCCCTGGCCTTATTGCCCCGGGACACTGGGTGCCCAAAAATAAAAATATGAGGGGAGAAATGCAGCCAGAACTGCAGGAGGAGGACCCTCAAGAGTGACAAGAGGGGCTTCAGTCTGGCGCAACTAAAATAAATATGATACACAGACTCTCCCTTGCCACAGAATGGACAAGTGGAGGACGGGTCCGTGAATTTAGCTAAGTACTCTCTCGTGCTCAGTGCACCATGGAGCACTCTCCAACTCTCCTCTTGCCCTCGTCAGCTGGTAGGACCCGCCTCCAGATGGTATCGGGATGGGTCACGAGGGCAAGGAAGTGCACTGTATGGAGCACGAGAGAATATAAGCTCTTCCTCGGCATGCCGCGAAAGCATGCCGAGGCTATGTCCCTCAACTTCGAGAGGTTGGGGACAGGAGGAGCCTGAGGGGAAACACGGGGCTTGTGTCCAATGCAAACAGCCGGAGCAGGGATGTTGAAAGGTGCATGTGCCCCCCCTACTGGTGGAAATTCGGCATTGCGGGGCCCCGCCCAGGAAGGGGTTAGTCTGTATGTGGGACTAGCCGGGCAAACATCGCCGAAGCTCTGCTAGAGTGTCGTTAAGGCTGTCCAAGCTGTGTATCTCAAACATGCTATACAACGGCCTAATAGGCCTGAACCCCGACGCAACAACTCTTTGAGGCTGACCGCCTGAGGCCGGGTCCAAAACAAAGTTGATGGATATCTGAACCACACTACTGGGGCATAGCGGCCTAAAGTGCTGGTGGAAACTGACTGAGCCTGTGAGGAGAATATCCGGGGTGGTTCGTGAGAGGAGCCAGTTAAAGGAGACCTCAAACCATAAGGTGAACGGGAGCTTGTGTTATGCCCCAGGTGAGGGTAGCCGGTGTGCCGTGCTGATTTATTCTACTGGGCACCCGGGGCTGGTGAGCATTTGCCGCTAAGAGGGGGTCTACTCCTTTATTACCATTGTGGGGACTGGCTTCAGGTTAATCTATCCCTCAGCAGGTAACGCTGCCAACGCCGTGTTGCTATGAAAGTCTGACGTTGCGGAGGGTGAGTGCATGTTTGTATTGCTTCTGCTGCAATTACTCCCAGAATATAACACCTGCATGTGAGGGCCAATTTGAATGATAGAAGTGGAGGAAAATAAGAAAGCTGCTGTGAAGTGTCCCCCATATGATGGGTTTTGAAGAATAAGATCTGAATTTTTTAGCCCATATAAATAGGCCCATTGGGTCTTATTAACCAACATTGTCCAATTTACACCTATTGTGACATTTCCTATCGGTCTCATGAGGCTGGGGGGAACTTGATGGGAGGAAAGCGACTCTGCAAGCAAGATATATTATATATGCCTTTTGGTATTTAAAACTGTTCAGCAAAGAAGAGCAAGTTACAAAGTGGACTATCTGTATACAATTTTTTATACACTCCTATTCTCCCATTTCTCTTCTCTTTTTCCTTTGGTTTTTGAGATAGCCCTGTGGTATCTATGCATAGGTCTAAAGAACAACAAGCCCCTAGGGGTAAAGGCTCTAAAAAACATTACAAAACAATAGCTCAAAATCTATAGCTAATTTTCTCTCTCCTGTAGATAAAGAGAATAGACAGGACAAGAGAGAATCATATTCACTCTCTCAGTCCACGTTAGACTTTTCTGAAACTCCTATAGAAGCTGAGGTTATTATAGGAGATGAATCTGTGAGAGAGACCACTCCTGAAGAACCTCTAACAGCTTCAGCGTTAAAGAAAACTATGACAGCTCTTCTAATGGAGTTTCAGATATCCATCAGGGAAGAACTGATAGGCGAAATTAAAAATAATGCTAAGAATATAAAAACATTAACAGATAGAACAGAAATTGTAGAACAGACTCAAGAGGTTATTTTGAAGAATAATGATGAATTAAAGAGAGAGATAATGGGACTTAAAGAGGAGATCCAGACGCTAAAGAGCCAAAATCTCAGATTAGCGGAAGCTGAAAAACGATATAATATTAGAATCCATGGTATATCAGAGTCTGTTACCTTTAAAGACCTCCATCAATTTGTGGAATCCTTTCTGTTAAGCTTAGTGGAGCGCCAGAGCGAGAAGCCTATAGAGAGATTATACCGGATTCCTCTTCCACCTAACATGGGCAAAGAAATTGCTAGGGATGTAATTGTAAAACTGCATCATATGTCCTATAGAGAAGCAATACTAAAAGCTTCATTTAATAAAAAATGTTTTGAGAGTCCATATGAAAATCTTAAAATATTTACAGATTTGACAGGAGAAATTTTATTTCAACGTAAGAAACTTCAATTTGTGACTAAAGTTTTGAGAGACAAACAGATTTCCTATAGATGGGGAAATCCCCCAAAATGGATTTTTTGGTATGAGAATCACAGATACATTATTAATGACACTTTGGAAGGGGAGAATTTCCTGACAAAATTAAATAAAAGTCAGTAAATATTTGTTGGTTCACATCGGTTATTTAAATATGTTTTGGAATATAAATATTAGATTGTCTTCAATCAAAAAAAATTTGTAAAGAGTAGTGTATATGTATTATTTTGATAGAAAAAGGAAAAAAAAAAAAAGGGAAAAAAAAATTGAATGGTATTTTCTTTGCTCCTAATTTAAAAGTAACATATAGATGGTACACTTTAATGAATTTAGATAATGTGGAAAATACACCATGTTTTGATTAATATTTTTTAAATTACTGTTTTACTACGGGAAATTTAGAGAGTAAAATATAAACTCACTAGTTGTTGGGTAATTTTTTAGATGTGAATATATATTTTCACTTTTTTTAATATTAACACGAGGGAAACAATAAAGAAAACACTAACCTAGATAATGGGTAAAAATATATTAGTATTTAATAATGACACTAAGAAAATGTACTTTTATAAATTAGTGAGCAAAATACAATTCAATAGTTGATTGCTATAAGGGAAGGGGTACACAACTGGAGTAGGGAATTTAAAGGGAGATTTCTATTTGAAATTCTCTCAAATTAAAGGGAATAATATTAACATCTAGAGTAGGATTTAAAGCTTGGACACCCAAGATAATAGTAAAAAACAGATAGAGGGTACAATAGGACTTCGGCTAAGGCTTTCAGATGTATTCATCTGACATTGTTGCATCACGGGAGGGACTCTTCCTCTTCAAGGAGGACTGCTTACCGATATGCCTCAATGATTTGAGGAGGAATGAATGTTTTATGTTTGGTTTATGTATTGGTGTATATTTGTATTTGTGGACTGGAATTAAAGTTTTTCCAGGGGAACGGGGACTGACCATCATTTCTATTGTGATACTAACAGCATGTCATTAAAGATAGTAACGCAAAACGTTCAGGGACTGAATCATCCAGCTAAACGTAGTTTTTTTCTAAAGAGCTTTCTGCAGCAAAAAGCAGATATAATCTGCTTGCAGGAGACTCATTGGCAGGGAGCTCCAATTAGATTTTTTAATACACATTATAAAGTCGCATACAATTCAATGTATAAGAAAAAGGCAAGGGGTACCTCAATTTTTTTTAGTAACAAACTTATGGTCACAGAGGAATTTGTGGAAATAGATCAGGAGGGTCGTTATATATTATGGAGAGGCACAATTGACCACCAAAAATACTCAATATTGAATGTATACGTGCCGAATAAATCCCAAATTAAATTTCTTAGTAAAATCTTTAAAAAGTTTAATAAACTGATACAGGGATCTCTTATTGTTTGTGGAGATTTCAATATGCTCTCAGACCCAGTTAAAGATAGAAAATCTGAAAATCGTTCACCTCCAGACTCATCAGTGATAAGATTGTCAAAACAGTTTATTTCTCTGATGACAAATTATCATTTAATTGATGTTTGGAGAGTACTGCACACCAATGAAAAGGATTTTACTTGTTTTTCTCCAAGACATCCTACATATTCTAGGTTAGATTATTTTTTTGTTGATATCAATACACTTAAAAGAACTTTGAGAGTTGATATTGGGCCAAGAGTGTGGTCGGATCACGCTCTAGTTAACTTGGAATTGTTTTCGAAAAATTCTTCCATTAACTCAAAATCTTGGAGATTTAATTCCTCACTCATTGACTCAGAGACAAGTCGGGATTATCTTAAAAAATAAATTGATTTCTTTTATCAAGTAAACTCGGCTTCAGTAGAATCTAACATTACACTTTGGAACACACATAAGGCTTTTATAAGAGGGATCCTGATTAAATTGCAAAGTCAAAGGAAAAGAGAAAGAGGAACTCCTTTGAGAGAATTATATATCCAATTATATAATCTGGAACTAAGAAATAAAATTAATCCTAATGCTTCTGACTCGATGTTGATTAAAAAAATCCAATTGCAGATTAAATCCATTAATCAGATGAGAACTGATAAGTCTATATGGCTTTTACAACAAAAAATGTACCATTATGGGAATAAACCAAGTAAAATCTTAGCAAATAAACTTAGATCTCATGCTACTAAAAAAAGGGTTGATTATATTTATCACAATGGAACCTATCTTAATAACCCAGTCCAGATAGCAGAAGCATTTGAACAGTATTATTCTAGGTTATATAATTTGGAATTGGATCCTTCTTTTCAGAAGCCATCTCTGGAGGTCATTCAACATTTTTTGAATGAAATAGATTTGTCGCAAGTTTCACCAGAGGAAGTTTTAACACTAAATAATGATTTTTCCGAAAAAGAGATTTGTGACGTTATCTCTAAATTGAAGTTGGGTACTGCCCCAGGCCCAGATGGTTTTGGAAATCATTACTATAGGTCTTTGGTAACAACCCTAGTCCCACATTTAAAAAATCTTTTCAATGAGATTAAAAGAAAGGGACATATTCCTTCAGAAATGTCAGAGGCTCTGATTATCACTATACCAAAAAAAGACACAGGTATATTGGAATGTAAAGACTTCCGCCCCATTTCACTTTTGAATGTTGATGTAAAAATGTATGCTAAAATGCTGGTGGAAGAATTGAGTGAGGTTATTCACAAACTTGTATCAATAGATCAAACTGGATTTGTACGGGGACGTTTTAACCACAGTTTTAACGTGGCAAAGTCCCCCTTGCAACCCCTCCAGTCCGTCCAAAACTCCCGGATCAATGTCACGAGCCCCTGGTCCTTCAACAAAGCATTGTTGAAGTGCCAATAGGTGGATCGTGGCGCAGTTGGCGTTAGCGCCACCGTCACAGACACACAGTTGTGGTCTGTGAACGGAGCCAGCCTAATGGCACAAGAAACGACTCGTGACATATAGTGACTAGATATATATAGTCTGTCGATCCGGGAGTGGGACACCAGACCGGCTCTCACCCTGACGTAGGTGAAACCGTCTGATGCCCCTGGGTTCTGCTCTCGCCAGATGTCCTCCAGGGAGAAGCGGGCGATGATCTCCCGCAGGGCTGACGCAGAAGGCGGGTAAGGCTCTGTACTATTCCGGTCAAGAGCGTCGAGGGTGCAGTTGAAATCACCCCCGAGTACCAAACACTCATCTGCGTCAACCGTCTCCAAAAACTGGGACAGTCTGGCGAGGTACCTCACTCTCTCGGGCCCTCCAGCAGGGGCATATATATTAACTAGGTTAATGATGCTACCCTGCTCTCGGACCCGGAGGTGGATTAGACGGCCTGGGATAACAGCTTTCACAAGCAGCAGCTCTGGCTGAAAAGACTCTGAGAACAGGGTCACCACTCCACATGACGCCGATGTGAAGTGGCTGAAGAAGACCCTGCCTCTCCACTACAGTTGCCACGAGGCCTCAGCCTCTGGAGTGGTGTGAGTTTCCTGCAGGAAGCTCACAGAGTACCCTCCCTGATATAAATAGGAGAGTACCTGGAACCTGCGGAAACTGTCTTGACAGCCATTGGTATTTAGCGTGCTGATGTGCAAAGCCATTACTGCGTGTCAGGAATTGTGCATTCCTCAGACCCTTGAGACTGCTGATAGGACACGCACATTTTATAGAATTTCCGGACGCGGAGATGCTCCGCAGTCACAGAATTTTTGACCCTAGTGCTGACCACTAGATATTGCTGGAGAGAGTGGAGAATAAACGACATATTCTTCCACCTCTCCAAGGCCAGCCGCACCTTCCTTTTCTTTTGTCCATGAAGGGTGCTCTCAAGGAATAGATCTATTTCCTTGACAGGGATAACCCACCCAGAATCTGATGTTCCTTCTAGTGGGTCACCCCTGGGCTCCTCTTGGCTGAGGGCTTTTACTCCATCCTCCCCGGCTGGAGTCAGTTTCCTCAGCTTTATTCTCAGGGACCCCCTCTTAGATTATACAGAAGGAGTCCCTTTAGCACCCTTCAAAGTAAATAATGGACCCTTGGATTGCTGCTGCACCCCTGTAGCTTCAGGAGTGCATTCAGGGGTAGCTAGCTGGACAGCAGTGGCTGGCATGGCTTCCTTAATGGAAGCCTTGGAGGCTTTATATGCCTCCTCTGCCAGTTCCACCGCTGCTTGCTCAGCTTGGATGGCACCGATGTTAGGGTCAGTGGACGGCTGAGGAGGGTAGACAGGCTCTCCCATGATGTTAACAGGAAAACCTGTTTTATCACCCTCCCCCATTTCCACTTCCCCTTGTGCCACATCCCCCCTGACAGACAAATCCATGGGGTCCTGAATGGGGGTCATGCCTATATTCCCACCCCTCCAGTAGTGACTCGGCCTGGGGCTCTAACAAAGCCCGAGGTACGTCACTAGAGAGTGACACTGGAGGAGGAGACTGACTGGTGCCCTTGAAGCTCAGCACCTCAGGGACACTGACTACCCATTCAGCAGGGGCTTTGTTGGGACCCCCCTCAAAGGCCAGAGGCAGAACCTGATCTTTCTTGTCTACCCCTGCCTCACTTGGGAGACCCTCTTGCCCCTGCTTTTCCTCCAGAGCCTTTTCCACATTAACCCCTATAGGGTCTGGAGAGAGAGATGTGTGGTCTGGCACCGGCTGTCTGAGCTTAATAACAAGGCCAGACAATGTCACCGGATGAGGAGGAGATGTTTTGTTCCTCTTCTTGCTTTTAGAGGGAGGTGCTCCACTATAGAGCACTTCCCACTTATCAGCAACCTCCCTGTTGGTTTTATGCTTCCTCTTCCTGGGGACGTCACTCCTGGAAGAGGAGCTGCCACTAGCTGCCTCCCCTGCAGAGGGCTTATTATCCCTCTGCTTACACTGTGCCCCCACACTAACTGATGTAATTATGGTGGGGGCAGATTAGGACTTGGGAGATGCAGCTGTGACACTGGGAGGACCGGTGACATTCTTCCCCTTTTTCCCCGTGTCTGCAGTCCTGCTGGAGACCACAGACACAGATGGCTTTTTTGGGTAAGAAGGGGGTTTGGAGGCCGTGGTGGTGGCTAGAGGAACGGCCTCCTTGCCTGAGCTCTGTGGGGGGGCTATGACCCTTGAGGTCCCCGCTGTTATGGGCTCAGCGGGGATGGGTGCTGTACTGACGGAGGTTCCATTTGCTGGGGCTGGGGAATGATGCTTTACATTAGGACAATTCCTACGTGTATCTCCCAACCCCTTGCAATGATAGCACTGCACCTCCGTAGTGCTGTAAAAAATCCTGTAGAGCACCCCCTCAAATGGAACCCCAAAAGACCCCTCTATGTTTTCTGCGCCCTGAGGCAGGCACATTTGTACCTGCCTCTTGAAAGAGAGCACATGACGAAGTGCTCTCTCTCTGCACCCCAGGGGAATTTTAATAAATGGTGTTTTTACTTCCCCTAGGGTTAGCAGGTGGGGGCGCAGGAGGGAGTCTGGTAGGAAGGGGGGCACATTAGAGAGTGTTACTTTTGTGCCCAACCCTTCCAGGGGTTCTATTGGGACATATAATCCCCCCACTGTGATGCCTCTCTGTATAAGAATGTGAGCAGCAGCCAGAGTACGGGTAAAGAAAACTGCTTTCCCGTACATTTTGCTGGCTGCTACTATAACAGAGGGGCTGATGACATTAGCTGCAGCACGCAGATAGATATCAATGCTGTAGACCCCAGACATCTGACATTTAACCCCATGCTTCCTGGTGATCTGCCCCTCAGCCCCAGTGGTGGTATTACTGGGGCCAGCAGAAACCACCTGTGACCAGGTATTAGCCACAGGGGTAGGTCTGCTGGCAGAACCACCAGGAGCTGTGGCTGCCTTATCTGCCTGGGGACTATGCTGTGCAGTGCTGCAGCTAGGATTTTCAGGGGCCATTATTCCCCCTTTTGACCCCTGAGGCTTCTTAATGGTCTTATCCCTTAATGTTTAGACCCTTTTTTTTTTTTAGTTTATTTGTTTTATTTATTTTTATTTTTTGTTTTATGATTTTCTATTGTTTTCTTTTTTTTTAAATATATAAGTGTGAAAAAGAAACAAAAAAGACAAAACTAAGGGAGAGAGAGAGATGATGCTTGGCAGTGGAAGGGTTAATGGCCTGTTGCAAGGTGTTGCTAATTGCAACAACACAGAGAACACAGAGGCTTTTTAACCCCTCTGTGTCAGATGTTAAAAAAAAAGCCTTTTAAACAAAACTTCAAATTGTTTTTCCCCCCCCACTGCCTACAAAGATGTTACTTGTCTTCTCTCCCCCCAAAACATAAAACCCAACACCAAAGAAACAAAACTTTAACAAAACCTGAAAAACTTTAAAAAAAAAGTCAAAGTAAAAAAAGTTTCAGGAGTGAAGGTAAAGTGCTAAGGGAGGGGTGTGGCAAAGTATCCAGGAGACAGCTCACTCTCCTGGGATAGAGAGCTGAGCCTGACCCCCAGAAAACTAAAACTTAAATTAAACAAAGAAAAAAAAACACAAAAACTCCCAAAAATGAACAACACCGTGCACAAAGTGCTTATTAACAGAAAGGTGTTAAAATAAAACTTGTATTTGAGGGACTAAGACCCTAAAAAGCCTTTTGTTTAGAGTTCAAGCATGCACACAACCTCTTGGCACAGTACATAAAAGCAGGACACACACACTGGCTAGCGGTCAGGCAAATTAACTAAGATTTAACAAAATAAAAGTTTTGGTTTTTTAAAAGTAGACAACTAGTAAACAATATTATATTGTATGCATTGTGCACACACAGTATAAGCTGTGAGCCTGACACACACACTTGCTAGCAGGTGCTAGCAGGGAGACAGGCAAATGAAGTTAGATTACACAGAAAAATAGAAAGAAAAAAAAATGATGTTATAGCTCTAAAAAGGGCTTTTTGGGGTGCTGTGTTTACAGCAGAGATCTGATGGATCTGCACTGGACACTGAATAAACTTGCCTAGCTATTGATTTCCCTATTCAATCAGCATCGCCTACACTCTCCCTCCTCTTAGTAAGACTGCAAGTTAGTTATGATTCCAAAATGGCTGCTATCCATGAGTTAGAAGGCTCTGGAAGGGAGTGTATGCTGCTGATTGGCTGGAATGTGTCTGCTGACTGTGACATGCAGGGTCAAAGTTTGCTCAATGATAAAGTATAGGGGGCGGGTCGAATCTAGCGTCCACTAGGGTTTCCTCATAAGGGGGAGCTAGGTACCGTTAGTGTGAATTTGGACAGCAGGGGAAGAGGGAGCTCACCGATACAATTAAAGGGATGGGTACATGTTTAGGATTAGCTGTGTCTCCACCATTGTCTTACTGATTACCCCTCGGAAGGCTTGGATTAATAGGGTTATACAGCTAGGTTACTGGCCAGCTGTGGGTAATCAGGGGAGCTGAAATGACTTGATAGACAGCTCCCCCATGTGACCCAGGGTATGTACTGTGGTGATTGGTTGATATTATGTTTACCAAAGGATGAGGAACGTTTCTGATCAGTTTATGTTATGTTTAAATATTGTGCAGTGTTGCCAATAAACGTGTATTCGGTTTGGACTGACATAATCAATGTCTGAGTGTAATTCTGGGAAAAAAAATCCTTGCTCAGGGTTTTTGCTGCTGCTCCTGACTTGGGGAAAGTTTTTATCAGTAACTACTACATACCTAATATTCTGCCCTATCGTTGGTTCTCCTGGTGGTGACTGTGCTGGTACTGGTCCATCTCTTGCTAGCAGAAATACAATAGATCTCACAATTCTATTGGGTAGGATTGATCTAGGATTTTTTCAAGCCCAATCAAGTAGTAGATCATGACAGCTGAAAACATGGTTCAATGTGGTGGGAAGTTGTGCAAAGTATGGTCTTTAATAGTAATAATTTATGGCTAAACATCATTCTTCCCATTGTTCTTTTGTCTTTATTTAGACGTTGGGACACTAAACCCACATTTACAGCAGAGCTGTTTGATTAGGTGCGGGATTTAAATTGTGTGTTGTGTATCAAAAGTTTTTTAGCTCTTTATTATGAACTAGCGAATTGCCCGTCAAAAAATGACGGCAATGAAATTATAAGGTAGCTAAATTAGTAAATAAATATAGTGTACCTATTTTGAAGCATTGTGATGAAGAGCTGGCAATCTGTGTTGATGTTGCTGCAGCATTAGTGGTGTGGAGCTGCTGTGTAAGCATGCTGAATGTGTGCACTGTGTGGTATGAATATCCGTAGGTGGTTTGTGTGGCGTTTTGCGAGTTTCTTGTGGTGTTTTGCGAGTTTAGAGTGCTGTAGCCTCGTTTTCGTTTTGTTCGGCAGCCATTTTTTCTGTCGCTTAGATTTTTTTTTAGTCTCAAAAGTCTTTTATTTCGAGTAAAATCGAGGTATAAGTTGCATTTTTGAGGTCCTGGGTGCTCCCTCTTGGTGTAGGTAAGGTTTTTATGTATGTGCTGTGTGTATGTATTGTGTTTTAAATGTTTGTATGTCGGCGTGTTGCGTCCGATGTTTGCGAGGTCGTAATGTGTGGTAACGTGTTTCGTAGGTTGTTTGCGTTCCTCGTAAAATTTAGCGAGTGTCGTAATTTGTGTGTCGTGTTTTTTGAGTAGCGACGTGAAGTTTGCGAGGGTTTGAGGCCCTTGCCCAGTGACCTCGCCAACAACTGAGTCCCTCGCTTCGCGAGGGGCCTCAGTTGCTGGCATGGAGCGCCTTCGGCGCTCCATGCCGGCAACTGAGGCCCTTGCCCAGTGACCTCGCCAGCAACTGAGGCCATCGCTTCGCGAGGGGCCTCAGTTGCTGACATGGAGCGCCTTCGGCGCTCCATGCCAGCAACTGAGGCCCGTGCCCAGTGACCTCGCCAGCAACTGAGGCCCTCGCTTCGCGAGGGGCCTCAGTTGCTGGCATGGAGCGCCTTCGGCGCTCCATGCCAGCAACTGAGGCCCTTGCCCAGTGACCTCGCTACGCGAGGGCCGCGGCTCGCTTCGCGAGCCCGCAAGCGTGAGCAACAACCCGTACGCTCACAACTATATATGTGATAAGCAATGTGCATCTGAATAAAGAAACAAAAAATACATACAAATACAACATCACATATAATAATTGTCAAACTGGGATTCGTTGTCACGATTGCGACAAATCATAGTTTGACAGCTATGATTGATCGCAACCCCCACGCATGCGCATTGCGTTGGGGGGGTACGCATGCCGTGCATGTGCATTGTGTCGGAGGGGCGCATTGAGTCGGAGGCGCACACACGAGCGGGTGCCCGTGAGCGCGCCCGGCTGAGTGACACGGGAGAAAGAGACAAAAGATATGGGAAGGAGAGAAGGGAGGAAGAGACACAGGGGAGGAGGGGGAAGAGACACAGAGGAGGAGGGGGGAGAGATACATGGGAGGAGGGGTGAGAAACACATGGGAGGAGGGGGGAGACAGGGGAGGAGGGGGGAGACACACATAGAAGGAGGGGGAGACACACAGGGGAGGGAGATGAGAGGGGAGAGACACAGAGGAGGGGGAGAAACTCAGGCGAGGGAGAGGAGGGGAGAGACACAGGGGAGTGAAAATATTTTGGGGTGGGGCAGTTCACCCCTGGAGTTAACAGATCACCTTTCTAAAAATAATTATCTGCCTGTCTACAGAAAAAATTAGGGGGGCCCTTTAATCCACCACTGCCAGTCACAGACTACCATATTGTTGGCCCCAGTGTATTGCACTTGCTTCACCAATAGTAGATCCACCATTGACTTTCAGCATGGCAAATGGAAAATGAAAAAGTTGCAGAAAGAATCAATTAAAAAAGAAAATAGAACATAACAGGAAAGAATATTCACAAAGTTTGTGTTTGTTTTTAGAAAGCACAAAAAAAATACTCATTATGAGGATTAATTATACAGAGTCTCAACCTAAGTGTGTGTCAAAATTATGTTCATACAAAATATTCTGTGTAGGTGATGAACACAGTACATAGGGCCTCATTCTATTATCGGCCGTAAATCGGCCGTAAGGCTGCGATTCCTTGCGGGGGTTCAGTTAACTCGCGATTCTATTATACGGCCCCGCAAGGATCTCCTCTTACGGCCGGCCGCATATCTTGGAACCGGCCGTAAACTGTGAAATATAAAAACTCAAAAATAAATTCAAGCCTGCACTGTACAGCTCTGTAAATGCTAGGGATCATATTGGGGGACATGAGGAATAAAAGGAACCCACTCTCAAGCTTGCACATCTGCCCAAACCCGAGTTCAAATTAACTGTTTATTTGCCGGCTGCGGCGTGGGCGTGTCTGAGGTGCTCCAAGCACTCTGGACTTTTTACATGTATATTTTACGGATATTAAAAATGAAATATTTTACGGATTTGAGTACAGGATAATTATGTGCTATTTTTTCTAACACCTAAAATCCCTTTATAGTCTTCTCAAAGTGCAGGATGGCTTTATTTGAGCTATTTTATGTGCTTAATTGGTGCTAGCGAGACCTTTTTCCTGCAAGTAACTGCGGCTCGTTTTTAGCCTTGCAGAGAGGTTTCCCGGAGCAATTGAATTGCAAATCTCTTGCGGCCGTTTTAGATCAAAGGCTTTCCTCCGGCGCGATCGGCCGCAAGAGATAGCAAGGCACCGGCCGCAAGCCTGCCGGAGCCTACGGCCGTAAGGGAATAGAATAGCAGAATAGCTTGCGGCCGGTCCTTGCGGCCCCGCAGCGGCTGCGGCCGATAATAGAATGAGGCCCATAATGAGGGGATTCTTTCCGGCTTAGTAGCAGGTTCACTGAACCAACTAATTCAGAAAAATCTGAAACCTGCCAATGTTCCCTACATCAGTCACAGGGTGCTCATAGATTTACATTCACTGAGCTCTATTATGGTATTTAATTTTAGTACCTATCAAATTAATTATGGTGTCTCGTTTACTACAAGAAATTAGAAAGAACAGCTGTTAAGAAAGATTACATTTATTTGTTAATCAACTTTAATTTTCAGCATGTTAGGGTCTATACCAGGAATTCACTAAAGGTACAAGTGGTAGTTAGTGAACTAATTGTGAGGTTTACTGCTCACTATGTTGTATTTCCCTTTCTGGATCATTACCTTGTCATGGTGAAGGTGCTTGTGTACTTCAATGGAGTTGTTAGCTTTACCATGTAGGGTCACCCAAGACCGGCAGATCAAATTGCAGTCCACTAGACAAGGACATGGCAACCTACTCCAGTATCTTTTCCAAGAAAACCTTATGTACAAGCACAACCAGACACAAGATGTACCTGGCGTGCTGAGTTCATTGGGTCAAGGAGAGTCAGACATGACTGAACGATTAAACAACAAACAATGTTGTATATACTAAGATTTCCCTAGGGCTGAAACTTCATAGGTACTTTGCTTTAGTGATGCTGTAGTGAATAATTTTGGTAAAGCCTTCCAGAAAGGAGGCATCCCTTTGAGGATCTTAGCACTCCCCATACATGAACCACGACCACTAGGGTCCATTAATATACTGTACGTATTTTGAGTGGTTTTGCTTTTTAAACAGACTTGCGGCATGATATATATATATATATATATATATATATATGTATATATATATATATATAGTGAGGTAGATTGAGTAGGTGTGTGTCCAGTAATCCAGATGAATAATCAGAATATTGCAGTATATATTATTTTTATTATTATTGTTTGTTTGTCATGCGCCAACATATTCCGTAGCGCTATACATAAGTTAAGTTCCAGGCAACGACAAATTCAAATTTAACACATTGCAATGAATGGAGGGCCCTCTCTTTGAGCTTGGAATCCGGTGTCCATAGCGCTTTACCTAAAGCACCTTGCAGGATTGAAAACTTGCAGACTTACAGTCTAAATAATAATTTTTTATTGGACAAACATATTTATAAATATAATGACTATCTATATATATATATATATATACTCAATAAAGTTTCCAATTTATTCAATTATTTTCCAAAGTTTAGTTAAGGTTAAGTATCTGGGAGGGTTTATATGCTTCATGGTCACCAATAATACATGACAATATGTGTGCATATATTATTATGTAAATTAAGTCAGAGTCATACATTTTATATATACTTGCAATTTGTTGTGAGAATGTTATTATAATTAAAGTCAAAACCCTACATCTAGAAGGTTTACAAGAGTGTAGGAGACAAAGAAAATCTTCGGGGGGGGGGGGATAGAATCACATATATAGTTGTGAGCATGCGGGTCGTTGCTAATGCTGTGGGCTCACGTCGAAGGCGCTCCTTGCCCGCAACTGCGGACTTTAGGCCAGCAAATGTGGACCCTCGCAAATGCGGATCACCTCAACTGCAAAAATTACGGACTTAGCAGACACAAATACGAGCCAAGGAACTTAGAAAAAAAAACATTACAACCTCGCAAAAATACGAACTTAGGCCCCTAAACCCGCGCACATGAAAACAAATAAAAACACAATAAATACACACAACAAACACATAAAAAGTTTACCCACAGCAAGGTGGGTCACCCAGAACCTCAAAGTTACACCTCAATTTAAGTAGAAATTCAAGAGATTAGACACCCGAAAATCCCCTAAGCGAGAGAAAAAATGACCGCCCAAAAAAACGAAAATGAGGCTACAGGACCCTAAACACGCAAAACACCACGAAACACATGCAGATTTTCCAAAAAAGCCGTACGAGGTATTAACAAGGACGCAAAATCAGACACAGCCGCGTACCACACACATTAGCCGCCATTTTACAACACTAACTTACACAATGCGGAAGTACACAGCTACACTAACGGCTTCCCCTCACATTTACACTACACACTGCACACATTGTTCACACTTACACAGCAGCTCCACAACAGTGAAAACACATATTGTATGCTGCAGGAACATCAAAACAGATTGTCAGCTCTTCAGCACAATGCTTCCTGCATATATTACTTCAAAATAGGTAAAGTATATTCATTTATTCATTTATTAATTATTTCATTAGCATACAAAAAACCACTGCCAACGCTGCTCATAGCACACAAACAACCAACAGCCTCGCAATGAGCGCCGAAGGATCTCGGAACACCAACTAAATTAATGTCGCAACCAAACAGCATTACCTTCCTTACAATATTATTGCTGACATTTTTTGACGGGCAAGTTGCTAGTATAGTATAAAAATTATAAAGATTCTGATTTGATAAAATAGCTCATTGTTGTCAATATTATGTGCAACCTCTGTTCTTTTAAACACAAAGAAATAAAGATGTTATAGTAGTACCATCTTATGTGTCCCTTCTTTTCCTCTATTATGCTTTATGTGTAGATGTTGTTGCAATTGGTCTATGCCCCTGTCTAATAGTATTAATGTCCATTATATTGATTGGCCTGAAATAGTTGATTAAATATCCCGATATATACAGGTCCTTTATGTCTTTTGCTGAAAAATGTGAAAATATAAGTTAATAAAATAGGTAAAAAACTCAACAGCTGAATTTACATTGATAGGCCTCCATCACAGATAATATTCAACTATTTGTAAGCATGCTATTTTTCAAATCTAAAAAAATGAATAGTGTATATCAATATAACTGAGGCTGAAATTGAACTTGATTATATGGCATTATTTTATGCACAGACCAATAAACGTGAAAATAGAAAATGCATCCAAAAACGCAAGACATATACCCAGGTGGATATACACAAAAGCACCTGGGTATACAGCCATATCTATAGAGAAGCCTGTTATTGGTTGCATATTATAAAACGACGCGTGAAATTTACCAGTTAGAAGCACAGAGACGTGAAATCAACTCTGATACCTGAATTCTGCCGTTTATAATTTATATTTGTATATTATAATCTACATTTATGCTTTTACAGGAGAACATTATTTTTTCCGTACAGATACCATGCTATATTTCATTAGAGGGACATTTTGTGTGATTTTTCTGTTGTTGATCAACTGCATACTATTTGATTTTCAGGTTTCTCTGACAGCATCATGTAATCTAAATACCATAAAATTTCTTGAGGAATATCAATACTACAAAGAAGGGGATATCATAATCGGAGCAGTACTTACTGTGAATTCTGAAATATCAGAGTTCAAGAGTGAATATATGGATGAAGAAGAAATAATGTGTTTGTGGTAGGTTTCCATTCCAAGCATTTTTTATACGGTACCAGTTATTTTAGAAAGTACACAAGCAAATGTATACGTAATTGTATTTGGTTGTTGAAATGTTAGATAATTGAGCTTTAAAGTTGGGTATTTTATTGTTTAAATCAACTATAAAATACATCAATCTTTTTTATTCTCTTAATCAAGGGTAATTAACTATCTCTAACAATGGTAGGAGATAAGGAAAAGACGCATGTCCACTTCCATGTGCAGCAGGTTCAAAGGACAGTGGCCCACAACAAATATGGTGTCTACAGGTAGGGTCTCCCAGTAGGGCATGATTTAATTTTATTTATACTTTGGTTTATTACACATTGCAGGGATGAAGGTACGATGCTTAGTAGCAGCATCACATCCAGTTAAGACTCAGATTTTACTTCAGTAAATTAAGTTTGCCTTCTGATTTTAATGTGTGCCACTTTTTATCACACCCAAAATACACCAAGATTGTGATTGTTTTTGATGTACTAAATTGGGCTGTATTTTGGCCAAAAAAACAAACATATGGTATAAACACTATGGTGTATTTAATTTAACTTAATGAACCTATAAATTATAATCTAGATAAAATTAAAACTAATGAAAAATATATTTTTTAAAACTATTAAGAAAATAATACATTAACTACTGGTTTTAAATTTCAATTTAGCTTGTAACATACTTTTTCAATGTATTCAATTTAATATCTTAGGAGTTAATGTTATTTGTATTCATTATCCAGAGAGACAAAATAGCTAAGGAATTATCTACTGAACCATTCATTTTGCCCAAAAAATATTTTTCATGAAATATTGACTGAATTATGAAAAAAAAATATTTCTATTCTATTAGATCCCTGACTTCCCCTTTTAAATAAGAAAATAGTTACTATTTTAAAACTAAAACTGTTTTACAAATAACTTAATGTGCCTATGTATTGATTCCTCATGATTAGAAACAATCTACTGAACATACAAGACTGGATAGACTCCAACTGATATGTGTGTGTGTGTGTTCCATATCCAAAATGTTGCTCCTTTTTTTTTTTGCTGTTATAGAATAAAAATTAACCTGCTTTTGAAATTGGAACATGAGTGCTGCAAAAAAAAATTTTTTTATTGTTTATATATGCATGGGTTACAGAGCAACGATTCTTCCCATATGGCCTCAGGAGTGCTGTCTCACTGTGTTGTATATTACATTCTAACACCTTGCCTATTTTCAAGTTTAGTCCTTCAAAAGAGGGAATGTTACATTTCCAACTTTTAAATATTCAAAAAATGTAATATATATATATATATATATATATATATATATATATATATTACTAAAGCTGGTACAGTATATTCTCCTAAATATTTAAATTTCATAAGTATTAAACATATTCTTGTTTTGTAGATTATGATATTAGAGACTATTTTGGCATTATATTACATGGTATTGTTTCATTACCATTTTAATCCTTTTTTTATACAAAATAACATATGATATTAGGAATGAAATTATGAGATATTTTTTATTTTATTTATATTATAGGATGCCGACTTCAAGGTGTTCATCTGATGTTTCCTACTCATTTTAATAATCTTTAAATCTTTAATGTGAATGTAGAAGATACACTCTTCAGGTATAAAAAACAACAGTAAAATAACTTAAACAAGTAAGATACCAGTTGCAATTTATACTGTCACACACATGCACACTCTCTACCTCCCCTCCAATCACCAAAATACATTGGAGCAGCTTACTTATGGAATTGATTTGCAGTGAATTAAGTATTATGGTCATTTTCCTTTATATTTGGTTAAAGGTTTAATAGATTCAGTATTTGTCTTATTTTTTAATCATCAGATATTTATTTAAACTACTTGTTTTAATGGATTCTAATACAGGAGATATTTTATTTCTCAAATTCTAGTTGGTGATTATTGCGTAACAGTGTTCATTACTGGATTACTGGTATATTCCATATAACCTTTTCTGCCATAAGTGATTATAATTAAGCACTGGCCATTATTACAATATTAAATAGGTATATACTCATGGGTGTAGGATCCTAAATCTGGAGGGATAAAGTTTATAGAGACAAAAAAACTATTTACAATAGTGATGCACTGTTCAACGCAATGTGTTAGAATATAAAATCAATGGTACCTATCTAATGCCAATTGAAGATCTGAGGAAATACAGATTCTCCCTAAATCCAAGTCTGAGTATGGATGATAGATGTGTTGCTATCCTAAAGATTTTTAGACACCTCTCTGCAGAGTAAATCAGCTTGATGAAAACAAATTTGGAGGAGTGGGCACAAAAGATAAAAAAATATATGGTGAAGAAAATTTGGATTATCTTGGATTATCTAGTAGTAGTGAAGATAAAATAGATTGTCTTGGAACCTGGATGGTAAATATGCAGGTGGGAGCCTACTTGACCAAAAGGGAGACAAAGACAAAGTACAAAGACAAATATGCAAACATATTTTGTTGTGCAATTTGTTCACCCAGTAGCAAGAAAATAGTATTTTGCAACTTACCAGAGGAAGTATTTAAGGGCCATATTCTATTAGCTGCTCGCAAATGCCTCAAACTCACACATCTTTTTATAAATGTTTAGATGTATTCTATTGACTCCAGCTCACAAATTTAGATCACAAGACTGAACTCATAAACCCTGGCTTTTTAAGTCAGATTTCAGGGCATGATCATATGATCTTACAATATTTAAGCCTGTAATTTATTTCTTAAACACTCACAGTATTTCTTAGACACAGCCAATAGTAAATGAGACCATCATCATGATGTTAGTAAAACATGGAGTTTATACTTAAACTTCACTCTGAGACTACAAATTAATTAGTGTCGAAAAGTAAATTTTGCGATCGGACTTGCAATCCAGCAATGCAGAAATCAATAAGATTCATTAAAGCAACTGTTCTAGTCCATGCTGGCCGTACGTTTATAATAGTAGGTTGAATAGTTAACACTAAAGGTGTACAGTGTCCGCTCTAGTAAAGTGTGGTCCACCCACACAAAGAGGTGTATCATGCATTTGTCCAAAGAAAGAATCTTACAATTGGCGACCAGAATGTAATCTGCTGTATCTCGATGTAAGTTGTATGACTATCAAAATAAGGAGGACCAGTGGCTAGGAGGGCAGTGATCAAATTCAGAATTCAAAATAGCAAATTTGTAATAGGTCTTACAAATGAAAAAACATCAGGTCTTCATTTGTGGCATACATGATGAGACGAAGAATTAATTTTCCATGTATTTTGTTCAGTGTTTCAGTTGTGTCCGACTGATCTTATGGACCGCAGCATATCAAGCACATCTTATGTCTGGTTGTGCTAATCCATAAGGTTTGCATGGCAAATATACTGGAGTGAGTTGCCAGTTCCTTCTCCAGTTAGCCATGATTTGCCTGACCCCTCTGCTAAGACCTGCCCATCTTGGGTGACTCTACATGGTATCGTTCACAGCTTCATTGATTTACACAATCCCCTTCAACACGACAAGGTAGCAATTCAGAAGGGGTCTACATGTTTATACAAATATGAAGCTAAGATTCCCCCAACTGCTCTATGTGCTTGGAAACCATTGTATGGAAGATGTTGCTAAAGAGCAAGGATTTTTGTGGAGTTCAAGCAAAGGTAGACATTTTGGTAATATCATTGCACCTGACCTACCACTATTCAATCATCAAATAACATACTGCCCCCTCATTTGCCTATTTTGGATATCTCTTAAAGGAAGTCTTTGAAAAATAGTATGGGGTATTGTACCTTGTCCAATACATGGTGTATTCTAGTAAGGGCTTAAGACCTCAGACATGAGCTTGTGAGGAAGCTACTGAGTCACTGGAGTCATTTTTAAAGCACTAGCCTTAGCTCAAGTGCTTCACCACATAAAAATTTGCTATAATACTGAAGCACTGGGAGAGAGTTTATGGACATGGATCCCAATGGAATTTCATACTTGTTAGTAGCCAAGGTGAAGACTGCTCTCTCCCGGTTTACTTGACTGTAGTGATAGATAGCAAACATCAACACCAATAGTATGACCCTTCATCCTTGGCCTTCATCATTTTATTTTAGCAATAGCATAGAGCTATAAGTATTGTAATAAATGTTGGCTTCCCATATTACACAGAAGAGTGGGGAGAGAGAAATAAACCGCAATGGAATAATGACTGGATAATAAGTCAACATTTATCTGTCTTGTCAAGTTGAGGGAAACTTTTATTTTAAACCATTGAAAAGTTGAGTAAATTAGCTGTATAGTGACATTTCAGTCTTCTGTGTAGTCTTGTATTTTCTAAGATTTTTTCCAACTTCTTATATCTATTTGTACAGGATTATAAGTAGGAGTCAACATGGATTTATGAGGGATAGGTCATGTCAAACAAATATAATGAGTTTCTATGAGGAGGTTAGTAGGAACCTGGATCAAGGCAATTTAGTGGATGTAGTCTTTTTGGATTTTGCAAAGGCTTTTGATACAGTGCCACATGGGAGACTATTGTGCAAACTAAGAGATACAGCAATTGCAGTAAATATCTGCTCATGGATTGAGAGCTGGCTAAAAAACAGGAAGCAAAGGGTTGTTGTAAATTGAACATACTCCGATTGGACTAATGTGGTAAGTGGGTTTCCTCAGGGTTCAATATTATGTCCTCTTCTTTTTAACATAATTATTAATGACTTAGAGGTAGGATTGGAGTGTGGGGTCTCCATTTTCACTGATAACACAAAGTTGTGCAAGGTAATTAAATCAGATAATAATGTGCTTTCCTTCCAAAGCGATTCACATAAAATTGATGAATGACATCTAAATGACAGATGAGATTTAATGCGAAGTTATGCATCTGGGAAGGAAAAATAGCCATGCAATTTATAATCTTAATGGAGCAAATCTAGGTGTATCAGATATTGAAAGGGATTTGGGAGTGCTTGTGGACAACCACCTAGGTAACAGTGCTCAAAGACAAGCAGCAGCTGCAAAGGCAAATAAAGTGTTATCATGCATTAAGAAGGCTATAGAAGCCAGGGAAACAAATATAATTCTGCCACTATACAAATCTCTAGTACGCCCTCATTTGGAATATGGAGTACAATGTATGGCACCACTTCATAAAAAAGACATTTTAGAGCTGGAAAAGGTACAGAGGAGGGCAACACAACTAATAAGGGCAATGGAGGGGCTAAGTTATGAAGAAAGACTAACCAAATTAAACTTATTTTCTCTAGAAAAAAGGCTAAGTCTTGCTTGGGTTTTTGTTTTTCTGTTTGCCTTCCTCTGGATTCATTAACTAATTAATAATAAATTTAAAAAAAAATAAATAAAAAAAAAATAAATAAAAAATAAAAATAAAAAATTGATTAATAATTAATCTGCATATTGCAGATCAGAGGAGATCTTAAATGGTTGAACTTGACGGACTGAAAGTCTTTTTTCAACCTTAAATACTATGTGCCTCATTCAATTGTGATTTGGCCAATTGAATAGGCCTCTAAATAAGCACATAACATATATTTTTTAAAGAAGTTTTTAGTTAGTGAAAACCTTGCTTTTGGATAGATGTTTTCTAACTAAAAACTTCTTTAAAAAAATTATGTTATGTGCTTGTTTGGAGCCCTATTCAATTGGCCGAAATGCAATTGAATGAGGGCCTATGTAACTATGTGTGCTGTCTTACACCATTATAAAGGATTGAAGATATTTTTTTTGTGGAAACTTTATAAAAACATGTAACAGCATAATATAAACAGTGGGCTTTGAATTCTCTTCAAATTGACTAGATTTTCCTTTGTATTTGAACTAAATTTCTTTAAGCTAATATTATAAGTGTATGGTCATACAAATACAAGTTAAACACAGGTTATACATTTTTTTTAATTTTCGTCCCGTAGGCCATTTATTGCCTATTATAAAATCCTACTGAGTTTTCAGTTTGCAATTGAAGAAATTAATAAGGACCCCAACATTTTATCCAATGTTACTCTTGGATATCACATCTATGATTCTTGTGGAGATTCCAGGAAGTCGTTAAAGAGTGTAATACAGATATTATCTGGACAGAGGACGGCTGTTCCGAATTACTCTTGCACTGGGCATGGAAGGCTGGCAGGGGTTATTGGAGATTGGTCTTCTGGTACAACATTTTCAATAGCACAGGTCCTTGCAGTATATGGATATACACAGGTAAATGACAATTGCTTTTTACTAAACCATATTTTTTTATTTTGAAGCCCAGTTAGATGGATGTTGTCATTATACAAACAGATAATCTCTTTTGACAATGCTCACGGAAAATGCCCCACATATCTATATTTACATCAATCAACAAGTGTTTATTCTTTGTGTTACATGCATTCACCTAAGAATAGGTTGGTCCTACCTTTTCTCATAGGTCCATGTGCTTCTTTTTACATTGTATTTCTTAAGTTCTATTTACTTTTTTTTAAAGCCTTCTCCTCTTCCAATCTTGAACCATGTCAATGTTCTAACATTGTCATTGCAAGCAACCTTCAGCAGGTTTGGTTGTAGTCATTCTGCGGCTTTCTCGCTCTCTCTTTCTGTGCTACTATGAAATCTGGATAGGTGGCAAGGTGTATCTTATCGTTTTTTCTTTTCTCTTCCAACATTAAGTATGTTTGTAATCTAATTCCACACATATGTCTTGGTCTATCCAACACCATTTAGCCCTGGATGATTACCTTGTATTTATCTAAATTAGCTGATTAATGGTGGTCCTGGCAGGAATATACAGTAGAACATATTTGAAGGTCATTATTGATTACTGATAGGGGTCCAATGTATATGGATTTTTTTGTGTATGTTTATGCTTGCTTGTATCAGTTTTAACCTCATTAGGATATTTAACTGAACCTTTAGGTTCCCCTTATGCCAAATTCTTTAGAAAAAAAGAATATACTTTTCTGATCCATGATTATTCTACATGCAATTTAATCAACTATTTTATGAGTTCATTCAGGATGTCTATAATTTATTTGGAGCTTCTCACATCATCTCAAACTCTATAATATCAAGGATTACTTTTTTTTGTCCAACTGAGAGTATAAAGATGTTTTAAGCCATTGTGTATATATACACATTATTTTACAAATCAATGTGCACTTTAAGAGACATTGTCACATTAATTAGTATTTGGGAGCTGCTCATCTGCATAAAATGCAGCACAAATAACAGCTTTTTGGGGGGGATGAGTCACTGTAAAAAAAGGACAATACAATAAATAGTAAATTTTTCAAGCTCTTTAGGAATAAACTAAAAAAGAAAAAAACCTATGGTAAGAGACCTCCATTCTATGGATCCATTAAGCTAAAATCCAAGAAAAATTCACCTGGAAAACACTAATGAGCTATCAAAACACACTCTTAAATATGTTAAATGCTGGCTACAGAAACCAGATTATAGTGTGTCAAGTAAGGAATTGAAGCAGAGCATTTGGGTTAGGTGGTTGTAAATTAGACTTTCTTTGGAGATGAAGGGCAGAAGAAAGATGAGGCAGTAGTTAGAAAGTAGCATTCAGGGTTTTTTTAAGATGGATATGAGGAAGCATGGCAAATCTTGTGAGAATGGGTGCAGATATGTCTAGGATTGAAGATAGTGTTTGTTTATATAAGGATTGGAAAGGAGATTGTGATAATGTTGTAAAGGAGAATTTGCATCGAATGGCATGTTGCTGTTGGATGATATCATGTAAATAGAGGAGGATGTGATGGTGGGAGTAGAGCATAAGGTAAGATGATTCTAGCTATTGCTATTTTTTCACAAATAAAAGGGTCAACCATAGATAATATACAACCTGTCACCAAATGGTAAAGGGTTGTTGGAGATATCATACACGTCTTAACTAATTTAATAGAAGTATTGCATTAAATTGGAAGTTCAAAAGAAACTTTTGACTGTGAGTTATGATTTAAATAAAAGTAAGAAGCAAAAACACTGATCATATGATAATAACCATTTTATTAACCCAGATAAACAGATATTCAGACTTTAAATCTGTCACAACCTGTATGTTGAATTTGGTATGATAAGACCCTGTTGCCCAAACCTCTCCCCACAGTTGTGACCAGTTTGTTTTACCTCTGTACATCAGGAAGAACTTTCAGCCCTTAGGTTAGACTGAGAGATGTCTGTGGTCTTGTACAGCATAAAGATCTTTCTAAGTTCTGAAAAGAACTTACTCCAGGAACCAGCATCCAGCATCAATAACAACATTCACACATTAAGTATGTGAACCAGTTAAGCATTTTTTATTATTGAAACCATCAGACATATTTATACCACATTCTAGCGACAACAGACCAATCAATTCAAATGTGCATCCATGGTTACACCCAATCCTTCTAGCTCACTTCATCAGACGTGCCTGCCAAGACAATCACTCATTGTTTTTCCTTTCCACTACTGTATTCTTGGTAGGGGGCAATTACTTATAATAGGCCTGGAGACACCAGTCTGAGGTTGGTGATACATAGGGAGAGATACTGGTGTTATGTGACTCCAAGGGGTCAATTATCTCCTTAATCTTGTTAATAAGGGACTTGTCCATTACTATGAAATATTGGGCATATACAATATTTCCCTTGTAAGTGCTAGCCCCCCCAAAGCACAACACAGATACATCCCATCACTCAACCATGACAAAATCCAATTACATATTTTCTTTTCAAGTAATTTAGCAATGGAATGAGAGGAGTGTTCTGCTGACTTCTTATTAACTCACATTAATGAATGGCAATTGTTTTAGATCAGTTATGGAGAAACAGACCCTGTGCTAAATGATCAAACTCGTTATCCATCATTTCTTCGGATGCTTCAAGATGACATAGTTCATTATTCAGCTATTTCTAAGCTCCTGGAATATTTCAGATGGACCTGGGTTGGAATTATTGCCTCTCATGAAAACAGTGCAGAGAGAGGTACTCAGGAACTGATAGAACAGGCCACGAAGCGTGGAATTTGTATTGAATACATCATTACCATAAATGCTAAAATGAAAAGCTTTGTGAGAAGTGAATGGCTCAAAGTTAGCAAAAAAATCCAAAGATCAACATCTTCTGTTATAGTCCTTTTTGGAACACTTACTCTTTCATGTCTTTATGCTTTGTTTTGTGTTTCTAAAGACCTCTCTGACAAGACTCTTGTTCTTCTACCTTTGTGGGCCTTTGAGAAAGATATCATGGCAGTGCCCGAGGGGATAATCTTCAATCATAGTTTAACCTTAGACATCCCTTCAGTTATAATCCCAAGGATGGAAACATTCCTACAAAATATATATCCTGCAAAGTTGTCAGGAGACCCATTACTTGAAGACTTCTTGATGTTAGCCTACCATTGCATACCAACAAATCCTGCAAAGGTGCTGGTTTATCAAAAACATTATAGTGAAACTTTTCAAAACTGCACTGGATTTGAACAATTTAAATTTAAATCAGTGAGCACTTTAAATCTAGTATACAATGCTGTACATGCCATGGCTCATGGTCTACACAATCTACACCGATCTGCTTCTCATCATTCTTCTAAAAACAACAAACCAACCCCTGATTATAAACATAAGGTAAATCAACATCTAATGAAATATCTGTATGTCAAAGTAATCAGTAGAGAGAAAAGAAGTATTTGAAATACTAACATGAATGTAACATGAATACATCAACTGAATACAACATAATAATACAAAAACAAAGTTCTTTGATAATCACAAAACACTTCCCTTTTATTTTTAGATGCTGGCTTGCCAGTTCCAAGCACCTTTAAGGTTAATGCAAATATAAAAATTATATTATGTTGTATAAATTGTTTCCATATAATGTGAGAGCTATAAATGGAAATTATACAAAAAAAATAGTTTATTATAGTTTTGTAAATGTAAACAAGTCCAAAAGTATGTGTATTGATTATTGATATAAATATATATATATATATATATATATATATATATATATATATATATATTAAAACTATATATTGTAAAGCCGTACAGAAATGTGATGTGGGGGAGTCCTAGAGAATAGGTGTGTGTGCATGAGGCTAGATAGAGGCATTTGCCCAATCCAGTATGACAGGTGATAACAAATCTCTTAAATCACAATTAGACTGCAGCTGTGAACAGGCCCAGGTCAGTCTTTTGAAGAGTTAGTTGCAGCCCAAAGCCCAGAGAGGAAGTGTTGCTGCTGGGCTAGAGAGTGTGTTGAAGCTCAAAGGAAGCCTGGCAGTCCAAAGCCCAGAAAGAGTGTTGCAGCGGGGAGGCTGCTAACCACCCCCTGAGCAAAATAATTTATTTTTTAGAGTAAAAGAAAGTCAAGGACACAGCATTGTGGATACTAATAAACAAGCTGCAGAGTAATAAAGAGTCAAACAATTTGCAAAGATAAATTAAGACTTTTGGAACAAAAAGTGCTGTACATTACATAAAGGAAATTGGACTGTGTGCTTCTGTTTTGCTACATTGAGAGTAGCTGAATGCAAGCTGGGATAGTGAAGGAAACTATCTTACAGTTATAGGCCGTGCTCAGAAAGAGTTAGACCTATTTATTTCATGTTTGCTTTCTTTATTTTCTTCTGCTTTATGTCACTAATAAAGAATCATTAAAGGTTTAGAAAACGCATTGAAATTTCCTGTATGATGGTGTTCATTAAAATGTGACAGAAACTCGGCTCGACTAGAGAATCACATATATAGTTGTGAGCAAGCGGGTTGTTGCTAACGCTGCGGGCGAAGCAAGGGACGCAGTTACTGACAAGGAGCGCCAAAGGCGCTCCTTGCCAGCAACTGCGGACTTTAGGGCCGCAAATGCGGACCCTCGCAAAGCGAGGGGCCGCATTTGCGGAGGTGGAGTCTCCCACGTCGACCGCAAAATTTACGGACTTAGCATCCACAAATACGAGACACGGGACTTACAAGAATAAACATTACGACCTCGCAAAAATTCGACCTTAGCGCCTGAACTGCCCACACATGAAAACATTAAAAACACAATAAATACACACAACAAAACTCATAAAAAGCTTACCCACATCAAGGGGGGGCAACCAGGACGTCTGAAAGTTAAGTTACACCTCAATTTAAGTTGAAATAAAAGAGTCTAGACACTCGAAAATCCCCTAAGCAAGAGAAAAAATGTCCGCCGAAAAAAACGAAAAGGAGGCTACAGGACCCTAAACACGCAAAACACCACAAAACACCTACGGATTTACTGAAAAAGCCAGACAAGGTCCAAGAACAAGGACGCTAAATCACCTACAGCCACGTAACCCACATTAGGCGCCATTTTACACTAATTTAGACAATGCGGAAGTACATTGTATGCATTGTATACACACATTGTATGCTGGAGCAACCTGAAAACAGATTGCCAGCACTTCAGCACAATGTTTCCTGCATATATTACTTCAAAATAGGTAAAGTATATTAATTTATTATTTTATTAATTATTTCATTAGCTTACAAAAAAAAAAAAAACGCTATTCATAGCACACAAACAACCAACAGCCTTAGCAATCAGCGCCGAAGCATCTCGGAACACCAACAAAATTAATGTCTCAACCAAACACCATTACCTACCTTACAATCTTATTGCTGTCATTTTTTGACGGGCAAGTCGCTAGTATATATATACTAGCAACTCACCCATCAAAAATTATGGAAATAAAATGTTATGCCTTGCGAAGCTGCTTGCCACACAATGCGAGGCTATGGGCCCTCCGTGCACCTTTGGCCCTCATTGCGAGCCGCAACTTTCCTGCTTTGCAATGACCATCTTCAGCGCTCATTGCTTACCTGTTATCCTGTGTACTTTATACATTGAAAAATGGCAAATATGGCTCAAATTAACTTGCAAACACACTAACAGGCTCCCTGACTCTCCCACTGTGCTGTGTGTGAGTGTGTAAGTTATTTTGAGGCATATTTGTTGTTACTTTTGAGTTCTGTGGTTCGGCTGTTAAAGTCGGATTTTTGCAAGGCGAACAGTGCATTTACGGGTTTCGGTCCTAAGTCGTACGGGTCGTAAGTCCCACTTGCGCCTCTGGTGCAAGTCCCGTGTATATTTATTTATATATATAGTACTATGTAACTATGTAACTATATATATATATATATATATATATATATATATACATACATACATGTATTGCCCTTTCTGGATTGCTACCTTTTCCTGGTGACGGGGCTTGTGTACCTCAGTGAAGCTATGACCTATACAATGTAGGGTCACCCAAGATGGGTAGGTCATAACAAAGAGTTCAGAGAAATTGACATCCACTGGAGAAGGAACTGGCAACTCACTCCAGTATCTTTGCCATGAAAAACGTATGGATTAGCACAATCACATACAAGATATGACTGCTGTGCTGCTGGTGAGTCAGACACGACTGAACGACTAAACACATATGTAATGAGTGAGTTGGTAATGAGGGCCCAGAGCAAACAAAACATATTATTTGTACTGGACTATCCATTTGCTTACCCCCGCCTTTAGTCACACTGTTTGACAAATCATCAAATGCCACTAATAATAATTATATTAATATTATAATAATATTATATGAATAATCATTTCCTTATCATCATTCTCAAATGTTTTATATATGTATCAAGTTAGTGATGTATAACACCTCACAAGGTACAAAGAATAATATAATATTGCTTTAGTTACAGCACTATTTGAAGAGAGTTAATTTCAAGAACCATATGAACGAGCAGATAATATTTAATAGTAGAGGACACATGAATTCACTATACTATGTTGTGAATTGTATCGTGATGGCAGATAGAACAGTCCTGCACAATAAAATTGGTTGGTTCAGCACACTCGCTAAAGAAGATGAGCAACTTATGATTGTACCAAATAAAACCATTTGGAAGCATAACAAGGTAAGATGCCCCTTTATACATTGTCCTTGTGGTTTAATGTTTTATTGCTCCTGAGTATGTAAAATTACGGGGGTAAAATTGTAAGGCTGGCAATGCTGCTTGCCACACAATGTGAGGATATGGCTCCTCTGTGCCCCTTCAGCACTTATTGGGAGCCTCTTCCCCCATGTAATTTACAGGCCCCGCGATGAGCGCCTTTTGTGCTCATCGCGAGCCCCGCGGCACTCATTGTGAGCCTTTCCCCGCTGTGTATTTTAGGGGCCTTGCAATGACTGTTACTACCTTGGGTTAAGAGTTAGTGTCTTGGGTTAAGTGTTACTGCCTTGGATTAAGTGTTACTGTCTTGCGTTAAATGTTAATTGTTTGAGCTTTTTTTTACATCCTTCGTCCGGGTTTTAAGTCCTTCTGCCTCGTTTTCGTCTTGTTTACGTTTTTTCACCCGCCATTTTTTTTTCTCGCTTAGGCTATTTTCCTTCTTGAAAGAATGATAAATATGCCTCAAATTAACTTGCAACCTTACTTACAGGCTGCCTGTAAGTTTGAGGCATATTTTTTTTGTTTTTAGCAGGTCTTTCGCGTTCCTTGGTTCGGCCGTTAAAGTTGTTATTTTCCGAGGCCCACATTCCATCTATGTCCTTCTGTTCCTAATTCCTATGGGCCATAATTTTGTGCACCACGCTAAGTCCTACTGGCCTCGGCGCTCATTGCAGCCTAAGTCCCGCGTGCATCAACTGCTCGCCTCGCCATGCAAGGGTTGCTGTGCAATGAGCGCCTTTGGAGGAGGATGACAAATTATCTTATTTTTTTCATAGACATGGAATAATCAACCAATAATCAACTATTCTGCTGCTCTGTCTCCTTGCTAGGTATTATTTTGTATGAAGCATACTGTCTTGTAGTTCACAGCTATCTTTAATGTTTGGCAATATTTGCTCCTTTTAATGCACTTGATCTTAGTTGCTTTCTCCTGTTGGAATTCTTCCAGGACTCTCCACAATTACGTGGTAAAACTTTCATGTAACAGCATCTGTAGCAGCATTTATCTGATTATATGCCTCAAATACGTTTGATCAGCTACAGTTAGCTCTAGTGTTTGCTCAAAACTAATTGTTTTCTCCATGCTATGGCTTCATTCTCATGTTGCCGTCTTACCATCTTTTTTAAAGACAAACAAAACCATATTTTATTATCAGACAAATAATACTTAGTAAAATGTAATTTCTTGGTCTCATGATATAAAAAATGGACAATTATGTCAAAAGCACAATAAATTTACTCTAAGCTGACATTATTCGTTTTCATTTATTTGTATCTGGCATTTGGGATGTGTTATCTACATTCAGTTTGACTTATTATGTATTATGTATATGTGGCAATCTGTTTTCTTTATTCAGGCTTGATAAGGTTGTTATGGCCAAACCTACCCAGCAGATGCATCAGGTTCTTTTATTTCCCTTTACCTAGGCAGCAGATGTCTCTTAGGATCCCTACTCAGATGCAGCATTTGAAAATGTGAACGTAGGCTCAGCATTTTAAAATCAGGAACTGCTTTACTTGCTGTTGAAATTCTTAACTAGTCTAATAGATGTATATTTACACTTGAGATGATAACATTCTGCAATAGTATGGGAGTTTTCTGGGTTTTGTATGAATTGCTAATACAGTCATTGCCAATATTCCATGTGCCAGGCATCATAACATCTTTACATCCACTTCAGTAGTTGTACAGGACACCAGGGCAGCTATAATCTCTGGCACTCTGACACATGTATACAGTATATCTTCCAGATATCTTATTCCATATATATATTAATCCAGTCAGACAGTGAGAATTGTTACCTCACTCTTTTCCATGGCAGAAGCATACACACTTAAGAGAGAGCAGACTTTGCCAAAGCAGGCAAGGTGATCAGGGTATCATGACAGTATATATTACTTATATATGAGTGCCATTGAAACCATTGTCTATATGAGCAGCTCTGAATCAATAAAGAGGCATTAATCAAGTATAACAAATAATTGTAATGAAAAAACAAAAACAATCTAAATAATAAAAGATGAGGTAGCATCATAATCATAATAAAAATATGTTCTGCTTTAAATAATGTTTCTGTTTAGATTCCAAAATCTATGTGCTCAGAGAATTGTCTTCCTGGTTATCGAAAGGTTGAGATTGAAGGAAAGCCATCCTGCTGTTTTGACTGCATCCCATGTGAAGAGGGAGAGATCTCCAATAAAACTGGTACATATGATTTATAAATTGTTATAGCCAATATGTACTGCAGCCAGCACATTCATTTCATTACCTCAGCAATTCCCCAGTGCTAGTACCCAAGGGCCATGCAGAATACTCTACTATCCAAGGACCACTCAGAATATTATTACATTGAGCCTTGAGCTTTGAATGTCCATACTTGAGGCTGATTGTGTATCAGTCATTTTGGTCAGGTACCTTGGTGCCCAGTGGGCAATTGTCCTGAGGTTATGGTTGACTCTCTTGGTTGGTGTCTGGGCCAACATACACAAGGCTTTGCCCACCAACTACTCCTATGCACAATAATAAACCCTTTTGGACATTTTATCATTTTTTTAAACCATGGCTTTATTGTGTCATTGGGTTGCTTGAAGCGGAGTTCCCCAACTCTGGTTTGTTGACTTTTGACTTTTAATTTCCAATTCCCAATTGTCACTACTCGTCTTGTAAAAGTTTATTTGGTCAGTAATGCACATATCTTCCCCACCACAAGAAAATGCGGATCATGATCATCCTTAGAGACCCGGCAGAGTAGTCTAGACTGAATCCATTTTCTACATGCACTATTTCTTGATAGCTATGTAGCTCATGTTAAAACATATAGTAATATAGATATAAATAGATAAAAAGATAAATAGATAGATAGATAGATAGATAGCAGATATAAAACTTTTACTGTTCCCAAAACAAATGATCCTTATTAGAAGCATATTAGTTTATCTCACCTTCCCATTGACAAACATTGTTAATTATTTGTTATCTTATGTCTTGACTTCTTGATCTTTTCTTTTCTTAGACAACTGTTACAAATGCTCAAGCAACATGTGGCCAGCAGAGAATAAGGACCAATGCGTTCCCAAAGTAACAGAATTTCTATCCTACACAAATGATATTATGGTTATTCTCTTTTCTATTATGTCTGTTTCCTTTGCTGCCATAACTGTCTTTATTTTTGGAATCTTTATACATTATCATCACACTCCAATCGTTAAAGCTAATAACAAAAACCTCAGTTTCCTTCTCCTTGTCTCCATCCTCCTGAGTTACCTCTGTGTATTCTTGTTCATCGGCCGTCCTGTGAATATAACCTGCATGCTCCGTCACACCTCATTTGGTATCTTCTTCTCTGTTGCTGTGTCTTCATTGGTGGCCAAGACTATCATGGTTGGCATTGCTTTCAAAGCCACTAAACCTGGAAGTAGTTGGGGAAAATGGGTAGGAGTCAAACTGTCCAATTTTGTTGTCATTATTTTATCATCCATCCAAGGAATTAACTGTGTGAGTTGGTTGGTCATTTCTCCCCCTTTCCAGGATTTTGATATGTACTCTATCCCGGGAAAGGTCATCATACAATGTAATGAAGGGTCTGTATTAGCTCTCTGTTTTGTCCTAGGGTATCTGGGACTTTTGGTAATTGTCAGTTTCATCACAGCTTTTTATACTAGAAAATTACCAGAGAGTTTTAATGAATCAAAGTTCATCACCTTCAGCATGCTCGTGTTTATTAGTGTTTGGATCTCCATGATCCCGGCTTATCTAAGCACTAAAGGAAAACAGATTGTGACAGTAGAGATATTTTCTATTTTGGCATCAAATACTGGGCTTTTGAGCTGTATATTTTTTCCAAAATGTTATGTTATCTTATTTAGACCTGAAACTAACACAAAATCACATTTAATTAAGAAGCTTAACACATAAACTTAAACTATCTAAAAAAAATATCTTCTCTAATGTGCATAATTTATTATTTTCTTTTTGGTGGTTAATATATTTTGATTTAATAATAAAAAAGAAATTACAGTTACATAGTTACATAGTTACATAGTAATTAAGGTTGAAAAAAGACTGTCAGTCCATCAAGTTCAACCTGTTAAGATCTCCTCTGATCTGCAATATGCGGATTAGTTATTAATTTATTTGTTGATTAAATAATTATTAATAGTATAGTATTGGAGGAATAAAGAGATAGTCCATCAAATTCAACCTTTTTAGATCTCTATTGATCTTTTTAATGTGGACTATTAATTATTAATTGTTAATTGATCCAGAGGAAGGCAAACAGAAAAAAAAAAACATTGAAACTTTGCCAATTGTCTCATAAGAGGAAAAAAAAAGCAAAATTCCTTCCTGACCCCAGAAACTGGCGATCAAATTTCTGCCTGGATCAATATTCCTTTGCTAGTTATCTAGGATAGCCTTGAATGCCCTCTTTATTCAAAAATATATCTAACCCCTTTTTGAAGTTGTCTATCGAATTCGCTGTTACCACCTCCTTTGGTAGAGAATTCCACAGTTTAACCACTCTAACTGTGAAGAACCCTTTTCTTTGCTTAAGGTGAAATCTTTTTTCCTCTAACCTCAAAGGGTGTCCTCTTGTCAGTTGAAAATCTCTTGCTACAAAAAGTTCACTTGACAAAGCCTTATATTGACCCTGGATGTATTTAAATAAGGTAATCATTTCCCCTCGTAGACGCCTTTTTTCTAGCGAAAATAAGTTTAATTTGGTTAGTCTTTCTTCATAACTTAGCCCCTCCATTCCCCTTATTAGTTTTGTAGCCCTTCTCAGTACTTTTTCCAGCTCTAACATGTCTTTTTTATGAAGAGGTGCCCAAAATTGTACTCCATATTCCAAATGAGGGCGTACTAGGGCTTTGTTTAGTGGCAGAATTATATTTGCTTCCCTTGCTTCTATACCCTTCCTAATACATGCTAATATTTTACTTGCCTTTGCAGCTGCTGCTTGGCTTTGAGCGCTGTTACCTAGGTGGTTGTCCACTAGTACTCCCAAATCCCTTTCAATATCTGATACCCCTAGATTTGCTCCATTAAGATTATAGATTGCATCGCTATTTTTCCTTCCCAAATGCATAACCTTGCATTTATTTGTATTAAATCTCATCTGCCATTTAGCCGCCCATTTCTCTAATTTATGCAAATCTCTTTGTTGGGAAAGTACATCATTATCTGATTTTATTACCTTGCACAACTTAGTGTCATCAGCAAAAATGGAGACACTACTTTCGAGTCCTACTTCAATGTCATTAATAAATATGTTAAAAAGGAGAGGACCTAATACTGAACCTTGAGGAACCCCACATTAGACCAATCGGAGTATGTTCCATTCACAACAACCCTTTGCTTCCTGTCTTTTAGCCAGCTCTCGATCCATGAGCAGATATTTACTGCAATTCCTGTATCCCTTAGTTTGCTCACTAGTCTTCCATGTGGCACTGTATGAAATGCGTTTGAAAAATCTAAGAAGACTACATCCACTGAGTTGCCCTGATCCAAGTTCCTACTAACCTCCTCATAAAAACTAATTAGATTGGTCTGACACAACCTATCCTTCATAAACCCATGTTGACCGCTACCTATGATTTTGTTCAAATAGACTTATTCTTGTATTCTGTCCCTTATTAACCCTTCTAAAAGCTTCCCAACTACCGATGTGAGGCTCACTGGTCTATAAGTCCCCGGATTTGCTCTAGATCCCTTCTTACAATTGTATTTTTATAGAACTTTCCCAAAAAGTACTCAAATTAGTTAGAGGAAAACAATAGAGTTATAATCTTAAATGGCACATGGTTTCTAGGAGTTTGAATGTGGTTATACAAATGCCTGGATTAAAAGAAATTTCTTTAAACCCTTTTAATTTTTTTCTTAGAAATATTTAAAATGTTTAACATAACTCATATCCATGTTGCATATACAGTGGGACCTCTATATTCATCATTAATCCACTCCTAATGAATGAGGAATACTGAATTGGATGAATATCGTATCACATTATCATTGAATGAATTTTTATTTTGATCACCATGTGGTGGGTGATATTTTGTGATGAATATTGAATTTGACGAATTTAGGGCTGGCAAACAAAGGCTTGTTTACAAAATAGAGAGAAATGTTGCTAAAAATGTATAATTGTAAACAAAATGACAATTGATGCTGTAATCCCAATATTGTAAAAGTCTGATTAAGAAAACATGACTGAGGGCCCTATTCTATTGCCCAATTCGTAAATGTATTAATCACTCATAATATTGCCACATATTCTATTATATTCTATTAGCTACTCTCCATCCGATTGTGAGTTACCCGCCACAATCACTACGGGCCAGCAAAAAATGCAAAATCGGCATTAGATCTCCATTGATTTTAGCACAGCTCAAATATTCAGAGCACTAATTAATTATAGTTACACAAAATCGATATTCTATTTGACCCGTAGTGCAAGATCACAAATAAAGTCTAACTCTCGATTTAAAAAATGATCTGTCAAAAACATTACGAGTACTAAATTGGACTAGCAAGGACTTGTTCATCATTGTAGCATCGATTAAACACACAATGCTGTACTTTAACAGCATGGGAAGGCATGGAAACACATTAATTGCACAGTAGTCCCAAACTTTTAACAGTTTTTTCTGAGTAATATCGATCTTGGGACTCAAGTGGTTAATATATATCATGAAATTGACACGGACCAGAACAGATGACCTAATGCATTTTATTGAGTGCTAGAGTGCTTGATTGTGAGGTCGATTGGCAAATATTACTTATTGTCACTACTTAATTCTTAGCGTCCGATTGCAGGTTACGTCAAACTTTAATTTTTTAAAGATGCCATGATGACAGTCACATTTACTGTGTCTGTGTCTAAGAAGTAAATTACGGGCTTGCTTAAATATTGTCAGATCATATGATCACGCCACTTTAAATCCTACAAAAAATGGGGTTTATGAGAATAGAATTAAGGAGGTAAATTGCGAGCTTGAGTCTATAGAATACATCTAAACATTTAGGGAGAAAATACTGCAGCCAAATTTACAAGTTTGACACATTTGCAGGCTTCTAATAGAATAGGGCCTTAAGTTTTTATCCTGATAAATGCAAGGAAACCTATGAGGGACCATGGCATTGAAACAATCCTTTTTGTGGCAGTATGATGTGATAAATTGCTGTAGGGATTGGAGTGCTTAAAGAAGATAAAGTAAAGGTTGTTAGTATATTTACTTTTCTCTTGTTCAGGCAATAAGGAACCTGGTAGGAAAAAGCAGCCTGTGTTCTAAATTTTAAATAATTACTTAAATGTTGTTAAAGAGCACATGGGACATTTACGGTACTGCAAAAAATCACTGAGCTCCTCCACAGATGTATTTGCGTGAAATGAATAAATAACCCATCTTTGGTCAAAAATGTTAAGCAACGTCCAGCACTTAGATTCTATTAGAAGAATTTAATGCACAATTAGGGAGTACTATATCCCTTGATTGTTTACAACTCCATTACAAATATAAGTGAACAAAGTGTCTATTTCCTACTCATATCAATTTTCTTTAATTTTTTTCAACTCACAGTGTTGATTAGAAACACCTAAAAATAAGTTAAAACCATTGTTAGAAACTCCTTAGGCAACTGCCAAGATTTTAGAATTCCACAGAATGTAATTTCTCTTTTGTCTCTATTTTTCTATTGCTTTTAAACAAACTTGGTTAATTAATTTTCTCACTATTCAATATTAAACGATTCTTGTGGATTCCAAGTTCTGAAGTTCTTGTGGATTCCAAGTTTTGTATTGGTAAACCAGTTCTACCGAACTTTTAAAAATACGGTAGATAAACTAGGCCACTTGTGAGTAAATGTATACCCAATATGTGATTATAATTCCAAAGGTTAGTATGAAGTCCTTTCTAAGGCAAAGAGTGTCTTCTTTCCCTCATAATAAAATATAATTTCACACTCAAACAACCGATATGGAAGTAATTAAATATATCAGCAGAAAAGAAACAGATTTCCAGTAGAACCAGTCTTCCTTATGAAACATCACCAATATTTGTAATAAATTATACATAGTAAGTATCACAATCTTATCCAATATATAGTAAATAACACATTCCAATGCATCCAAAAAGATATCTTTATTAATACACAATATAAAATAATTATAAACAACATGTTTTAAATTAATAAGGCTGCTCCAGTGTATCACATCTCAACAGAGAGCATAATTTATAAATACTTTCTATAACATATATAACTTTATATAACATATATAACTTCATATAACAATATTCTCATATGATGTGAATCCCACAACTGCTAATAGTAGTTATAAGTGCAAAAAAAGGAATTATCAATGCAACACTATTGTTAGATGACCCATATTTAAGTGGCAGACATGGAGCCTTCCACTTGCTCCCTATAAGTGCCATATAATATATAGTCTAAACCTTCTTACAAAGCTAAGCCTTCTCTAAGAGAAGAAACCCCTATTAGTAAGTGGAGGTATTGAGGATTGCCACTGGTCCCCCTTACTTCAGAAAATAGGAATCTAATCTATTTTAAATAAAAAAGAACAGTCAGTAAATCATGAAGCAACATCATTGTATAAAGTAACGTTTATTCATCTGCGTTGGCCGTGCTGCTCCTGTTTGCCCCGGAAGTGATGTCGCCACGCTGAACCGGAAGTGGTTGAAGAATCAAGGAAGCGATGCACATGCTATAATTATGGACACACAAACAGCACTGGACTTATTGTATTTTATTATCATTTATACTATTTTTTATTGACATGTATTTATGCATAAACCTTACTTTATACAACGATGCTGCTTCATGATTTACTGATAGTTCTTTTTTTATTTAGAGTAGATTAGATTATTCTTTTCTGAGGTAAGGGGGATCAGTGGCAATTCTCAATACCTCCACTTACTAATAGGGGTTTCTTCTGCTGTGGGAATGTTTTTCAGCAGTCGGGACTAGGAAACTGGTCAGAGTTGAGGGAAAGATGGATGGTGCTAAATACAGGGATATTCTTGAGCAAAACCTGTACCACTCTGTGCGTGATTTGAGGCTAGGACGGAGGGTCACCTTCCAGCAGGACAATGACCCCAATCACACTGCTAAAGCAACACTTCAGTGGTTTAACCTTCCTGACGGTATGTTTATTTCAGTATTTAGAATGTTAAAGCGGTACATTCTAAAATACTGACATAATTATACTGTCTTTAGACACCATTACCCCTTCACCCTCTCCTCCTCCCTTTCCTCTTATCCTCGTTCTCCTCCTCCATTTTCCCTCTCTCCACTCTTATCCACCCCACCTCCATTTCCACCCTTATCCGCTCCTCTTTCCCCTTATCCTGCTCATTCCTCTTTATCCTCCTGACCCTCCCCCTTATCCTCCTTTACCCCTCATTGCTGATCACAAGCGCAAACCATCCAACTTGAAGGAGCTGGAGCAGTTTTGCAAGGAGGAATGGGCAAAAATCCCAGTGGTAAGATGTTGCAAGCTCATAGAGACTTATCCAAAGCGACTTGGAGCTTTGATGGCCGCAAATGTGGCTCTTCAAAGTATTGACTTTAGGGGGGTGAATAGTTATGCATATTTTCTTTTTACTGGTATTTTATCCTATATGTTGTTTACTTCACAATAATAAAAAATATATATATTTAAAGTTGTAAATTTGGCTGCAATATTTTCTCCATAAATGTTTAGATGTATTCTATTGACTCAAGTTCACAATTTACCTCCTTAATTCTAATTTCATAAACCCCGCCTTTTTAAGTTGGATTTAAAGTGGCGTGATCATATGATCTGACAATATTTAAGCAAGCCTGTAATTTACTTGTTAGACACAACCACAGTAAATCTGACTGTCATTATGGCATCTTTAAAAAATTAAAGTTAGACGTAACCTGCAATCGGACGCTAAGAATTAAGTAGCGACAATAAGTAATATTTGCCAATCGACCTCACAATCAAGCACTCTAGCACTCAATAAAATGCATTAGATCATCTGTTCTGGTCCATGTCAGTTTCAAGATATATATTAACCACTTGAGTCCCAAGATCGATATTACTCAGAAAAAACTGTTAAAAGTTTGGGACTACTGTGCAATTAATGTGTTTCCATGCCTTCCCATGCTGATAAAGTACAGTATTGTGTGTTTAATTGCTGCTACAATGATTAACAAGTCCTTTTGAGTCCTATTTAGTCAGAATGTTTTTGACAGAAATGTGATCTTTTCCTAAATCGAGGGTTGGACTTTATTTGTAGTGATGTCCCGAACAGTTCGCCGTAGAACTATTTGCGGCGATTTTCGAACGGTGAACATATGCACTTTTCGGTACGCCCCCTATTCTTTATCATTGAGGAAACTTTGACCCTGCACCTTACAGTCAGCAGACACATTCCAGCCAATCAGCAGCATACACTCCCTTCCAGAGCCTTCCATCTGTATGACAGCCTCCATTTTAGACTCATTCTGTAGCTGCATTCGTTGAGAGAGGAGATATATTCTACCTGCTGTTGATTTAATAGGGAAATAGATAGCCAGGCTGTGTATTTAGCTTTAACTACACACCTGAATGACTCCTTTGATATCTGCTGCAAGGACAGCAACCCAAAAAGCCCTTTTTAGGGCTAGAACATCATTTAATTTATTTTATTATTTTTTTCTGCTGATTTAATAGGGAAATAGATAGCCAGGCTGTGTATCTAGCTTTAACTACACACTTGAAGGACTCCTTTGATATCTGCTGCAAGGACAGCAACCCAAAAAGCCCTTTTTAGGGCTAGAACATCATTTATTTTATTTTTTTATTTTTTTCTGCTGATTTAAAAGGGAAATAGATAGCCAGGCTGTGTATTTAGCTTTAACTACACACCTGAAGGACTCCTTTGATATCTGCTGCAAGGACAGCAACCCAAAAAGCCCTTTTTATTTTATTTTATTATTTTTTTCTGTGTAATCTAATTGCATATGCCTGCATGCTAGCGTGTGTGTGAGGCCTATTGCATCCAGTCTGCCAACTTTTGCCAGTGCACAGTGACACTCATATCTGGCGTCACCATAGTGTGCAGTGAAATAAAACAATCCTTTTTTTACTGTAATCAATTGAATATCAATAGCCTGCCTACAGGCGTGTGTGTGAGGCCTATTGCATCTAGTCTGCCAACTTTTGCCAGTGCGCAGTGACACTCATATCTAGTGCCACCGTAGTGTGCAGTGAAATAAAACAACCCTTTTTTTACTGTAATCGAATGAATATCAGTAGCCTGCCTACAGGCGTGTGTGTGAGGCCTATTGCATCTAGTCTGCCAACTTTTGCCAGTGCGCAGTGACACTCATATCTAGTGCCACCGTAGTGTGCAGTGAAATAAAACAACCCTTTTTTTACTGTAATCGATTGAATATCAGTAGCCTGCCTACAGGCGTGTGTGAGGCCTATTGCATCTAGTCTGACAACTTTTGCCAGTGCACAGTGACACTCATATCTAGTGCCACTGTAGTGTGCAGTGAAATAAAATAACCCTTTTGTTACTGTAATCGAATGAATATCAGTAGCCTGCCTACAGGCGTGTGTGTGAGGCCTATTGCATCTAGTCTGCCAACATTTGCCAGTTCGCAGTGACACTCATATCTAGTGCCATGGTAGTGTACAGTGAAATAAAACAAACCTTTTTTTACTGTAATCGATTGAATATCAGTTGCCTGCCTACTGGCGTGTGTGTGAGGCCTATTGCATCTAGTCTGCCAACTTTTGCCAGTGCGCAGTGACACTCATATCTAGTGCAACCGTAGTGTGCAGTGAAATAAAACATCCCTTTTTTTACTGTAATCGATTGAATATCAATAGCCTGCCTACAGGCGTGTGTGTGAGGCCTATTGCATCTAGTCTGCCAACTTTTTCCAGTGCGCAGTGACACTCATATCTAGTGCCACCGTAGTGTGCAGTGAAACAAAACATCCCTTTTTTTACTGTAATCGATTGAATATCAGTAGCCTGCCTAAAGGCGTGTGTGTGAGGCCTATTGTATCTAGTCTTCCAACTTTTGCCAGTGCACAGTGACACTCATATCTAGTGCCACCGTAGTGTGAAGTGAAATAAAACAACCCTTTTTTTACTATAATCGATTGAATATCAGTAGCCGGCCTAAAGGCGTGTGTGTGAGGCCTATTTCATCTAGTCTGACAACTTTTGCCATTGCACAGTGACACTCATATCTAGTGCCACCGTAGTGTGCAGTGAAATAAAACAACACTTTTTTTACTGTAATTGAATGAATATCAGTAGCCTGCCTACAGGCATGTGTGTGAGGCCTATTGCATCTAGTGTGCCAACTTTTGCCAGTGCACAGTGGCACTCATCTGTAGTGCCACCGTAGTGTGCAGTGAAATAAAACAACCCTTTTTTTACTGTAATCGATTGAATATCAGTAGCCTGCCTAAAGGCGTGTGTGTGAGGCCTATTGCATCTACTCTGCCAACTTTTGCCAGTGCACAGTGACACTCATATCTAGTGCAACCGTAGTGTGCAGTGAAATAAAACAATCCTTTTTTTCTCTAATCAATTGAATATCAGTTGCCAGCCTACAGGCGTGTGTGTGAGGCCTATTGCATCTACTCTGCCAACTTTTGCCAGTGCACAGTGACACTCATATCTGGTGTCACAGTAGCTTGCATGCATAGTACCACTAATCGTAAAAAAAAATGACAGGCAGAGGCAGGCCACCCCGCAGGGGCCGTCGTGGTGCTGTGATTCCCTTTGGCCCTAGAATAATGCCCAGTTTTCAGAGGCCACGTACCCTGAACTTGAACAGTTCTGAGGACATGGTTGACTGGCTAACACAGGACACCCAATCTTCTACAGCTTCCGCTCGGAACCTAGACGCACCATCCTCCTCCAGCTTAGCTTCGGGCACCTCTCCAGTTACCACTCGCCCGCCTGCCGCCACCACAACACTAGCACCACAGCCGCTTCACTTGACCCGTCAGCCGAGTTATTTACAGATCCATTGGAAGAAATGAGTGATGCACAAACATTAGTGCCAGAGGATGTAGATAACAGGGATATGTCCCAGTCAGGCAGCAATACACACATGGACGTACGGTCTGATAATGATGATGATGTTGGACCCGGTGATGCTTCATTTATTGAGTTGTCAGATACAAGTGAAGCGGTTGATGATGACGATGCGTCCGTGGATGTCACGTGGGTGCCCGCTATAAGAGAAGATGAACAGGAGGAAAGTTCAGATGGGGAGACAGAGAGGAGGAGGAGACGAGTTGGAAGCAGTGGGAGGTCGTCGAAAGTAGCTAGTGGCACAGTCAGACAGCATGCATCGGCACCCGGGGTCAGCCAGACAGCACGCCAGTCAACGCATGCTGTTGCCACCACCAGAATGCCATCATTGCAGAGTTCAGCAGTGTGGCAATTTTTTGGTGTGTCTGCCTGTGACAACAGCGATGCCATTTGCAACCTGTGCGAAAAGAAACTGAGTCGTGGGAAGTCCAACACCCACCTAAGTACAACTTCTTTGTGAAGGCACATGATGTCACATCACAAACGCCTATGGGATCAACACATGAGTACAAGCAGCACACAAAGTCAAAGCCGCCATCCTCCTCCTGGTACAGCATCTTCAGCCACGTTAACAACTGCTGCCCTGCTTGCCCCCTCTCAACCATCCGCCACTCCGTGTCTCGCCCTGAGCAGTCCCTGCTCATCTGCCCACAATCAGGTGTCTGTCAAGGACATGTTTGAGCGTAAGAAGCCAATGTCACAAAGTCACCCCCTTGCCCGGCAACTGACAGCTGGCTTGTCTGAACTCTTATCCCGCCAGTTTTTACCATAGAAGCTGGTGGAGTCGGAGGCGTTCAAAAAATTTGTAGCTATTGGGACACCGCAGTGGAAGGTACCCGGAAGAAATTTCTTTGCACAAAAGGCAATTCCCAACCTGTACTTGATTGGGCAAAAGGAAGTAATGGCATCTCTGGCACACAGTGTTGGGGCAAGGGTCCATCTGACCATGGATATTGGACATGGTCTGCAAAGCATATTCAGGGCAGGTATATCACCTATACTGCGCATTGGGTAAACCAGGTGATGGCTGCCAAGCATGGAATACGTGGCTCTGCAGAGTAGTTGGTGACACCGCAACGACTTGCAGGCAGGCCTGCTGCCACCTCCTCTACTCCTCCTACTCCATCCTCTTCCATAAACTCCTCGGCTGAGTCCTCTTCTGCTGCTGCTATGTCTTGCTCCACATCAACGGCACCCCCCCAGCTCCCCAGGTACTATTCCACATCCCGGATACGGCAGTGTCACGCCGTCTTGGGGTTGATTTCCCTGAAAGCAGAGAGTCACACCGGACCAGCACTCCTGTCCGCCCTGAATGCACAGGTGGATCAGTGGCTGACTCCGCACCAACTTAAGATCGGCAAAGTGGTTTGTGACAACGGAAGAAATTTGTTGGCGGCATTGAATTTAGGCAAGTTGACACATGTCCCGTGCATGGCACATGTGTGTAATCTGATTGTACAACGCTTTGTGCATAAGCACCCAGGCTTACAGGACGTCCTGAAGCAGGCCAGGAAGGTCTGTGCCCATTTCAGGTGTTCCTACGCGGCCATGGCGCACTTTACAGATATCCAGCGGCGAAACAACATGCAAGCGAGGCGCTTGATTTTAGACAGCCCGACACGTTGGAATTCAACACTCCTAATGTTCGACCGCCTGCTCCAACAAGAAAAGGCCATTAACATGTATTTGTATGACCGGGGTGCTAGGACAGCCTCTGCGGACCTGGGGATTTTTTTGCCACGTTAATGGGCGCTCATGCGCAATGCCTGTAGGCTTATGCGTCCTTTTGAGGAGGTGACAAACCTGGTCAGTCGCACCCAGGTCACCATCAGCAACATCATACCATTTGTTTTCTTCCTGGAGCGTGCCCTGCGAAGAGTGCTGGATCAGGCCGTAGATGAGCGTGAAGAGGAAGAGTTGTGGTCACCATCACAGCCAGAAACAGCCTTATCAGCATCGCTTGCTGGACCTGCGGCAATGCTGGAAGAGGATTATGAGGAAGAGGAGTCAGAGGAGGAATGTGGCTTTGAGGAGGAGGAGGAAGACCAACCACAACAGGCATCCCAGGGTGCTCGTTGTCACCTATCTGGTACCAGTGGTGTTGTACGTGGCTGGGGGGAAGAACATACCTTCAGTGAGATCACTGAGGATAAGGAACGGGACATGACTAGCTCGGCATCCAACCTTGTGCAAATGGGGTTTTTCATGCTGTCGTCCCTGTTGAGGGACCCTCATATAAAAAGGATGAAGCAGAACGATCTGTACTGGGTGTCCACGCTATTAGATCCCCGGTATAAGCAGAAAATTCCTGAAATGTTACCGAATTACCACAAGTCGGAAAGGATGCAGCACTACCAAAATAAATTAAAAAGTATGCTTTACACAGCGTTTAAGGGTGATGTCACAGCACAAAGGCAATCTAACAGCGGAAGAGGTGAACATAATCCTCCTCCTCCCACGACGGCAAGGAGAGGACGCTTTACAGACGTGTTGTTGATGGAGGACATGCAGAGCTTTTTAAGTCCTATGCATCACTACAGCCCTTCGGGGTCCACCCTCAGAGAACGACTCAGCCGTCAGGTAACAGACTACCTCGCCATAACTACAGATATCGACACTATGAGGAGCGATGAACCCCTTGACTACTGGGTGTGCACGCTTGCCCTGTGGCCTGAGCTATCCCAATTTGCCATAGAACTTCTGTCCTGCCCCGCTTCAAGTGTCCTGTCAGAAAGGACCTTCATTGCAGCAGGAGGTTTTGTCACTGATAAGAGAAGTCGCCTAGGTCAAAAAAGTCTAGATTACCTAACCTTTATTAAGATGAATGAGGGATGGATCCCGAAGGGATTGTCAGTGGGCGATACATTCGATTAAAAAAGGCCTGATAGATGAGCTGCCTTGAGCTAATAATGGTGCACACGCTGCTATATTTTATCCCTGAATGCCGGATGACTTGCGTGACTTATTTGCCACCAACTAGGGTTCAAGACGCAATGTTATATGGCACTTTCTGCCTGGCAAACTAACATCAATTTTTCTGGTCGCTGCAACAATACCTACTTTTTGCATTTAAATTATTTTATTTTAGAAGGCGTACAGCATGTAATGAAAAATAAAGCATTTTTGAACAGTCTTGCATAACAGTTGTGAAAAAATACATATTTACAATAGAGACATTTTGTGAAAGTTAGCTGGCTATTCCTTCTTATTTTTACTTTTTAGGTTAATAATTTTTCTTATTTTTTACTGTGATTGCAATTTAAGAGATACCTAAAACATGGTAAAACAGACAATAGTAAAGAGTATATCTGCAGGAAACACCAAAGTCCTATTAGCTATCATACCTCCAGCAGTATTAGCTTATTATTTACAATATCTAACCTGGGCAATCACCCTTGGGTTACCCTAGGGCAGGCTTCAGTAAGCGACCTCTCCTTTCCTGGGATGATTTTGCCGCCGGTTGCTTCTGAAGGGTCTCCAGAGCTCCCCCACTCTGGTCCTTCCCCCAGTGTCGCTTCAACCAGTAACAAATGTTTTATATTTGTAAAGCAACCCAATGATCCCCCTTGATAGAGGTTTATCTTTACAAATTTTGGAGAATCAATTTTAGACCGGTGTCCCCTGTTTCTGGGTCAGGGAGTGTGTGAAATGCCTCAGCCTACAGTAATTGTAATGTTCTGACAGCGGTAGCTCATGCTTGTCCCTCAGTTCCTCATAGGTGACCATCTGGCCATTTACTAACCAGTCTCCCAGTCTATCTAGTTTCCTTGACCTCCACCAGTGTTGTGATGTTGTGCTCATGTGTTTCGGGGCCTGAGGGTGGTCAAGAATTGGGGTCATTTGGGTGGATCCAGGGAACAAACCCGTGTGTTTCTTGGCCCATTTCCAGTATGATAGTGAGTGTCTGATTAGGGGGTTTGGCGAGTTTTTAAGGCTCTGAGGCAATTTTGATAGCCAAGCCACCTTGTCCCAGGTTAAGGGCCTTAAAGTGTGGTTCTCTAAATACACACAGGCCGGTTGATGACATATAGAATGTGCTATTGGGAGGAAAGATAGGTGACGGAACAGGTATTAAACTGATAGGAATGAGTATTACAACTTAATACAACTCTCCTAACTGGTGGCACCTTAGATTGCGCGTGCAGTGCCCCAAATTCGAAGTAGGAGGTCCGACCAAGCATCTTTTTCCATCATCCTGTTCCAAAATTCCATGCCATATACACGTCCACTGATAGGTAACGTAACAGGTATTAAACTGATAGGAATGAGTAGTACAACTTAATACACCACTCCTATCTGGTGGCACCTTAGATTGCCCGTGCAGTGCCCCAAATTCGAAGTAGGAGGTCCGACCAAGCATCTTTTTCCATCTCCCTGTTCCAAAAATCCATGTCATATACACGTCCCCTGATAGGTAACGTAACAGGTATTAAACTGATAGGAATGAGTAGTACAACTTAATACACCACTCCTATCTGGTGGCACCTTAAATTGCACGTGCAGTGCCCCAAATTCGAAGTAGGAGGTCCGACCAAGCATCTTTTTCCATCTCCCTGTTCCAAAAATCCATGTCATATACACGTCCCCTGATAGGTAACGTAACATGTATTAAACTGATAGGAATGAGTAGTACAACTTAATACACCTCTCCTTTCTGGTGGCACCTTAGATTGCATGTGCAGTGCCCCAAATTCGAAGTAGGAGGTCCGACCAAGCATCTTTTTCCATCTCCCTGTTCCAAAATTCCATGCCATATACATGTCACCTGATAGGTAACGTAACAGGTATTAAACTGATAGGAATGAGTAGTACAACTTAATACACCACTCCTATCTGGTGGCACCTTAGATTGCACGTGCAGTGCCCCAAATTCAAAGTAGGAGGTCCGACCAAGCATCTTTTTCCATCTCCCTGTTCCAAAAATCCATGCCATATACACGTCCCCTGATAGGTAACGTAACATGTATTAAACTGATAGGAATGAGTAGTACAACTTAATACACCTCTCCTATCTGGTGGCACCTTAGATTGCATGTGCAGTGCCCCAAATTCGAAGTAGGAGGTCCGACCAAGCATCTTTTTCCATCTCCCTGTTCCAAAATTCCATGCCATATACATGTCACCTGATAGGTAACGTAACAGGTATTAAACTGATAGGAATGAGTAGTACAACTTAATACACCACTCCTATCTGGTGGCACCTTAGATTGCACGTGCAGTGCCCCAAATTCGAAGTAGGAGGTCCGACCAAGCATCTTTTTCCATCTCCCTGTTCCAAAAATCCATGCCATATACACGTCCCCTGATAGGTAACGTAACAGGTATTAAACTGATAGGAATGAGTAGTACAACTTAATACACCTCTCCTTTCTGGTGGCACCTTAGATTGCACGTGCAGTGCCCCAAATTCGAAGTAGGAGGTCCGACCAAGCATCCTTTTCCATCTCCCTGTTCCAAAAATCCATGTCATATACACGTCCCCTGATAGGTAACCTAACAGGTATTAAACTGATAGGAATGAGTAATACAACTTAATACACCACTCCTATCTGGTGGCACCTTAGATTGCACGTGCAGTGCCCCAAATTCGAAGTAGGAGGTCCGACCAAGCATCGTTTTCCATCTCCCTGTTCCAAAAATCCATGTCATATACACGTCCCCTAATAGGTAACGTAACATGTATTAAACTGATAGGAATGAGTAGTACAACTTAATACACCTCTCCTATCTGGTGGCACCTTAGATTGCACGTGCATTGCCCCAAATTCGAAGTAGGAGGTCCGACCAAGCATCTTTTTCCATCTCCCTGTTCCAAAATTCCATGCCATATACACGTCCCCTGATAGGTAACGTAACAGGTATTAAACTGATAGGAATGAGCAGTACAACTTAATACACCACTCCTATCTGGTGGCACCGTAGATTGCACGTGCAGTGCCCCAAATTCGAAGTAGTAGGTCCGACCAAGCATCTTTTTCCATCTCCCTGTTCCAAAATTCCATGCCATATACACGTCCCCTGATAGGTAACTTAACAGGTGTTAAACTGATAGGAATGAGTAGTACAACTTAATACACCTCTCCTATCTGGTGGCTCCTTATATTGCACGTGCAGTGCCCCAAATTCCAAGTCGGAGGTCCGACCAAGCATCTTTTTCCATGTCCCTGTTCCAAAAATCCATGCCATATACACGTACCCTAATAGTGGACGTAACAGGGATTAAACCGATAGGAATAGTACTACTTAACAGTACACACCTTATAATAACGCAGACAGAGGCAACGCGTATAATATTCCATGCTGTGCAGTGGAAGCCCCCAGACTCTGACCTGTGTATAATATGCCATGCTGGGCAGTGGAAGCCCCCAGACTCTGACCTGTATATAATATTCCATGCTGGGCAGTGGAAGCCCCCAGACTCTGACCTGTGTATAATCTTTCATGCTATGCAGTGGAAGCCCCCAGACTCTGACCTGTGTATAATATTCCATGCTGGGCAGTGGAAGCCCCCAGACTCTGACCTGTGTAATATTCCATGCTGGGCAGTGGACGCCCCCAGACTCTGACCTGTGTGTAATATTCCATGCTGAGCAGTGGAGGCCCCCAGACTCTGACCTGTGTATAATCTTCCATGCTGGGCAGTGGAAGCCCCCAGACTATGACCTGTGTATAATCTTCCATGCTGGGCAGTGGAAGCCCCCAGACTCTGGGAGTCTGAAGAAGAGGAGTCAGAGGAGGAAGGTAGCTTTGAGGAGGTGGAAGAACAAACACAGCAGGCGTCCCAGGGGGCTTGTTGTCCCCTTTCGGGGACCCTTGGTGGCTGGGTGGAGGAAGAGACCTTCAATGACATCAGTGAGGACAAGGAACGGGACATGGCTAGCTTGGTATCCAACCTTGTGCAAATGGGGAGTTTGCGGTTGTGCAAAGGGACTGTTTGCGGTTGTTTGCGGTGCATTAAACGGGGATATTGGTCTGTTACTGTGAAGCGAGTGTAACCCTTACACTACCTGATCGATACAACATCATACCTGATGTTTTAAAGCATGTTATTCCAAACAATTTAGGAATGATAGGTGATTTATGCCCTTTATGGCTTAAAACCAGACTCTGCATCAACTATGTAATTTTCCGTGGGAGTTTTGCCATGGATCCCCCTCCGGCATGCCACAGTCCAGGTGTTAGTCCCGTTAAGACAACTTTCCCATCACTATTGTGGCCAGAAAGAGTCCCTGTGGGTTTTGAAATTCGCCTGCCCATTGAAGTCTATGGCGGTTCGCCGATGTTCGTCCGTTCGCGAACATTTGATGGAATTCGCGTCCGCGGTTCACAAACCGAAAATTTGATGTTCGCGACATCACTATTTATTTGTGATCTTGCTCTACGGGTCAAATAGAATATCGATTTTGTGTAACTTTCATTAAATAGCGCTCAGAAGATCTGAGCTGTGCTAAATATTTGATTATATCTGAGTGCCAAGCAACGTAACCTTCTACAGTGGGTACTTGTGATATATTCACCACATGTAATTCTCATCTTAATATATATTCTTTTCATCTTATTTCTTATATCCACTACTTTTGCTATACTTGTTTGCTCAATATGTGTCACCTATTTAAAGAAAAAGAATCCATACACAATAAAGATGTCTGTAGAGGCTTGCTGTGTGTGTATTTTTAACAGTATACACAGGCCCCTATTCAATTGCAAGCCTTCATACCGGCCATAAGTCTGCAGGCTTGAAATTTGTTGTATATTTTCATCATTGATCCCAGTTTGGTTTTATAATATCACACTTTAGCACTTTATAACACATCTGTAGTATTACCCAGATTTTTTTTTATTTACTTGGGAATAAGACAAAGTCGAATTTATGTCTAGACAAAAGATGAAGAATACCATACTGATTTCTCACTTGCTTGATATTTCTATGGTCAAATCATTAATTAGCTGTACACCTATTACCCATATATAACTTTTATCTTCGGTTATCTGATTAGTAGTCATATGTGACTCTGATATCCAACTTGAGGATATTATATTACAATTTCCACTTCTTCATTATACAAATACAATGTATTTTAATTTTATTTTAGCCATGTATACATAGACATATTTTAGTCCCTGATGCACTGGGCTTACATTTCCTTTCTATTATGGATTCTAGTTGGGAGTATTCTATATTAAACATATTGTGCTAGCTCAGAGTACATGCTTATTCATTTTGGGTTACTATACTAACCGCAAGGCTTAAATAGTGCACAGCGACGCTGGCGCCACCTCCCATTTGAGAAAGACATCTGAGTGATGTCAAAACGCGTCAGGCGTGGTGTAACAAGCGTCCTCACACAGGGCGCACACTAGCGTCCCTAGAACTCTCGGTTTAGTGCAATGTTGCTGCTTACACAGGCGAGTCAAAATAATTTGATTTTAATATGCCAACCTGATATTATGCTATTGTGTATCTGACCAACCATTGATTTAGAGGAGTCATACTTCTACTTGATCCATAAATTAATCATTTGATGAATACATTGCCATGCATTGGAGTTCATCTTTATTAATAATAGTGTCTGGGAAATGGGAGTATAGATAGGAGATAGTACCATACCAAAATCTATAGCTACTATTAGAAGACTGTAATAACAACAATATACCTGACAACAATAAATCAAGTATGGATCTATAGCTCAGAATTACAGATATCTGCTAATATAATCTATTGCTATATCCTTTCACCATTGAGATTGGTACTCTATCCCATATTACCATTATTGCTCCTCCCTGTAGAAGACTAAAGAGAATAATATATTATCTAATTGAATATAACCAATTTAAGAACTATGTATCCTATTAAAAACACTCACACACAGGGCCAGATCTATCTTTTTGGAGCCCCTAGGCAGTGAAGTGGAGAAGCCCTTGCGAGTAATTATGCACGGACCAATTTTTGCCATTTCTTTGCAGGTAACATCCTTTTACTGTTATAACTCTCTTGTTCTAGCAGCCAGTCTATGAACTGCAGCACTTTGGTTTTTTTTAAGCCAGAAACCAATTTTCTTTAAAAAGTGGCACCCCTCATAGGGATGCACTCTTAGGTGGCTGCCTAGTTGGCCTAAAGGATAATCCGGCCATGTTCACACAGAAAGTCTCTACAGAAAACCAAAATATCTTTATTGTGTAGGGATTTATTTCTTTACATAGCTGACATGTATTGAGTATACAAGCCAAAGTAGTGGATATAAGAAATAAGATGAAAAGAATATATTCTAAGATGTGACCTATACGTGGTAAAAATATCTCAAGTACCCACTATAGAAGGTTAAGAAGCTTCTTGGTACTCAGACATAATCACATATTGGGTATACATCCACTCATTAGTGCCCTAGTTTATCTACTATATATTTGAACTGGTTTACTAATACAAAGGCATAAGAAACTGAGGGCCTTATTCAATTGCGATTTTGCCAATTGAATAGGGCTCTGTATAAGCAAAGAGCATATTTTTTTACATACGTTTTTAGTTAGTCAACTATCCAAAAGCAAGGTCTTCACTAACTAAAAACTTCTGTAAAAAATATATGCTCTGAGCTTATATAGAGCCCTATTCAATTGGCCGAACCACAACTGAATGAGGCCCTGAGAGTTCAGAACTTGGAATCCATAAGAATCCTCAAATATTGAATAGTGAGCAAATTAATTATCCAAGTTTGTTAGAAAACAATATAAAAATAGAGACAAAAGAGGAATTACTTTCTGCGGAATTCTTAGTTATGCTAACAATGTTTTTAACTTATTTTTAAGTGTTTTTAATTATCTCTATTAGAAGAAGCTGATCTATTGTTAAAGGTTATTTGTTTACCAGATGCACCCAGCATGCTCGGTCTATAGGATCACGGAGAGTCAGACATGACTGGACAGCAAAACAATGAGTTAACCAGAAGCAAATGAAAATTGACCAATAAGTACCATTATTGATGTATATAAAGCAGATTATGTCTTATTTTGTTATTTCAGAAAGAACAGTAATAAACACAATTAAAACACACGCGTCAACTAGTAAATCAATAAAAAATAAAAAATAATATTAGTAGTTTATGTAATATTGTATCAATGTATACAAAAATACAAAATAAAAAAAGATACTTTCTACAAGAGAGGCATTTTTCTAGAATTGTTCCTCCATATATATTCTTTGGAGGTGGTTAATAGATTTTCATCTACAGATCTTAGATCACAAGTAGGAACATAAGGAGTAAGGAGCTCCTTAAAGCTGCTGGGACTTTCATCATGTAGAATGTTGTATCTCAGGAAGCCAAGCTTAACATATATGTGGTCTTTCACAGCGAGGCAGTGTAGGGTCCAGAAGACAGGTGTTATGTTGCAGGAATGAGGTTGTTTGTTATTAACTTCATGGCAGCATTCTGTATCAACTGTAAATGATATAGCTCATTAATTGGCAGTCCTAGATGAAGGAAGGGTAGAGATGGATAGAAGGGGGTGGGCAGAGGCGAAGATGGATAGATGTGGTCATTGCAACAGTTAACATGAGCTTGATGGATATCTGGCAGGTCCAGATTTACACATTTGCTGTCCCTAGACAGTAAAACCTAAGGTTCAATTGTGTAGGCACACAACAACTCTTCAGTTGCCAATAATATGAAAATGGAAAAATACAATCCCCCATAATAATGAGCAAAGTATGTGAGCACTGCACAGATGCCACACGTTGCTGCTGACGAAATTGTGCATACACGGTTGTTACGTATTCGAGCAGAGAGAAGAGGAACAGGGGGAGAGTGAGGGAGAGTGCACAGAGAGAGAGAGAGCAGAGACAGAGGGCAGAGAAAGATATAGAGGACAGAAACAGGGCACAGACAGAGGCAGAAGGCACAGAGAGAGGGCAGAGACAGAGAGCATTGAGAGAGACCAGAGGGCACAGAGAGAGTGAGGGCAGATACAGAGGGCATAGAGAGAGACAAAGGGTATATAGAGAGACAGAGAGCATAGAGAGAGACAGAGGGCACAGAAAGGGCACAGAGAGGGACAGAGGACAAAGAGAGAGGGCATAGACAGAGGGTACAGAGAGAGACAGAGGGCAACTTTACCAAAACCAGAGAGGAAACCCTTAGGCCCTCATTCAATTGCAATTTGGCCAATTGAATAGGGGTCTAAATAAGCACATAACATATTTTTTTAAATAAGTTTTTACTTAGTAAACGTCTATCCAAAAGCAAGGTTTTCACTACCAAAAAACTTGTTTAAAAAAAAAGATGTTATGTGCTTGTTTAGAGCACTATTCAATTGGCCAAATTGCAATTGAATGAGGGCCTTAGGGTGGGAGGGGGTTTACAAAAGATGGAGGTGATGAATCATCCATTTTAAGTTGTATGAATGAGGTGAGAATGTATGGAACTAGGAAAAGGATTGGCGAGGTGGGGGGCAAAAAAGACAAAATCTTAGGAGTAAACATGAGTGGATTAATAGGAAAATAATCCATACAGTTATTAGAGAACTTACATAATCAAATATGGGACAATTAAGGAGTTGTACTCAAAATTTACATAGACTTTTAAATGACATATATTAAATAGAAATTAGGGAGATGACCGTTTTGATATAATTTGCCTTCAAGAAACCCATTTCCAAACTGATAAAACTCCATACTTTAAGATAAAAGGATTTAAGGAGGCAGTAAATTCAACTTATAAAAAACAAGCAAGGGGTATCTCAATGCTGTTTAATAGTAAGTTGAATGTAGTAGATGATGTCGTCTTGAAGGATCCAAATGCTTGTTATATTATACTAGTGAATTGCCCGTCAAAAAATGACGGCAATGAAATTGTAAGTGAGCTAATGCTGTTTGTTGTGTAATAATGAAATATATAATACATTAATAAATGAATATAGTTTACCTATTTTGAAGCATTGCGTTGAAGAGCTGTCAATGTGTTTTGATGTTGCTGCAGCATTAGTGGTGTGGAGCTGCTGCGTAAGCGTGGTGAATGTGTGCAGTTTAATAGTGTGCATGCCCGAGATGAAACCGTTAGCGTAGTGGTGTACTTCCGTATTGGCGTAAAATGGCGGGTAATCTGTGGTATGCGTCTTCACGGATTATCCGTAGGTGCTTCGTGGTGTTTTGCGAGTTTCTTGTGGTGTTTTGCGAGTGTGTTGTGGTGTTTTCCGTGTTTAGAGTGCTGTAGCCTCGTTTTCGTTTTGTTCGTCGGCCATTTTTTCTCTCGCTTAGCGATTTTATTAGTGTCTAAACCTTTTTTGAGGTCCTCGATGGTTCCTCTTGCTGTAGGTAAGCTTTTTATGTGTGTGTTGTGTGTATTTATTGTGTTTTAAATGTTTTATGTTCGCGTGTTGCGTCCGATTTTTGCGAGGTCGTAATGTGTGCTAACGTGTCTCGTATGGTGTTTGCGTGTGTAGCCTCGCTTATCAAATTTTTAGGGTGTAAACTCTTTTATTTTGAGTGAAATCAAGGTGTAAGTTGCATTTGTGAGGTCCTGGATGCTCCCTGTTGCAGTAGGTAAGTTTTTTATGTATGTGCTGTGTGTATGTATTGTGTTTTGAATTTTGTAATGTTCGCGAGTTGCGTCTGAGTGTTGCGAGGTCGTAATGTGTGTCGTATGTTGTATGTTGTTTGCGTTACGGCGTAAAGTTTGCGAGGGTCGCAGTTGCGAAGGCGCTCCATGCCAGCAACTGAGGCCCTCGCCCGCTGCCCTCGCTATGCGAATGCTGCGGCTATGCGAGGGCCGCGGCTCGCTACGCGAGCCCGCAAGTGTGAGCAACGGCCCGCATGCTCACAACTATATATGTGATGGAAAGATTGGATAGAAAATTAAAAATGTACAATAGTAAACTTATACATGTATCCAATACAAATCGGATTACCGTATATACTCGAGTATAATCCGACCCGAGTATAAGCCGAAACACCCATTTTACCACAAACTAGTGGGTAAAATGAGTGACTCGAGTATAAGCCGAGGGTGGGAAATGTGCTGTCCCTGTCTCCCTCTTGTGCCCTCTGTGTCCCCCTCTCTCTCCGTGTCTCTTCTCCCCTCTCCCTTCCCTGTGTCTCTTCTCTCCTCTCCCTTCCCTGTGTCTCTTCCAACCTCTCCCTTCCCTGTTTCTCTTCCTCCCTCCCTTATCACCCTCCTCAACCCCACTCCTCAACCTCCCTCCTCATCCTCAACCTCCCTCCTCATCCTCAACCTCCCTCCTCATCCTCCCTCCTCAACCTCCCTCCTCATCCTCAACCTCCCTCCTCAACCCCCTCCTCAACCTCCCTCCTCAATCCCCCCATCCTCAACCCCCTCCCCAACCCCCCCATCCTCAACCCCCCCATCCTCATCTTCAACCCCCCATCCTCAACCTCCCTCCTCATCCTCAACCTCCCTCCTCATCCTCAACCTCCCTCTAACCCCCTATCCTCAACTCCCCTCCTCAGCCCCTCCTCCTCATCCTCAACCTCCCTCCTCATCTTCAACCTCGCTCCTCATCCTCCCTTCTCATCCTCAACCTCCCTCCTCAACCCCCTCCTCAACCTCCCTCCTCAATCCCCCCATACTCAACCCCCTCCTCAACCTTCCTCAACCCCCCATCCTCAACCCCCTCCTCAACCTCCCATCCTCATCCTCAACCCCCCATCCTCAACCTCCCTCCTCAACCTCAACCCCCCTCAACCCCCTCCTCAACCTCAACCCCCCTCAACCCCAACCCACCTCCTCAACCTCCCCCCTCAATCCCCCAAAACCCCAACCCCCCTCCTCAACCCACCATCCTCATCCTCAACCTCCCTCCTCATCCTCAACCTCCCTCCTTATCTTCCATCCTCATCCTCAACCTCCCTCCTCAACCCCCCCATCCTCAAACCCCTCCTCAACCTTCCTCCTCAACCCCCCATCCTCAACCCCCTCCTCAATCCCCCATCCTCATCCCCCCATCTTCAACCTCCCTCCTCAGCCTCAACCCCCCTCAACCCCCTCCTCAACCCCAACCCCCCTCAACCCCAACCCACCTCCTTAACCTCCCCCCTCAATCCCCAACCCCCCTCCTCAACCTAAACTCCCCTCAACCCCCCTGGTCCACCAAAACCTCCTCAACCCCCCTCCTCCACCTAAAACCAGCCTAAATACCTCCCCCCTCACTTACCTGCTTGGGCTCCGGCCTCCGCTCCTTGTCCCGGCGCCGGTGCGCATGTGACGTCACATGCGTGCCGCATCATTAGCATATACCGGGTGCCAGCACCAGGTCTTTGTTAATGACGCGGCCGCATGTGACGTCACTCACATGCGCGCTGTCGCCGGGTCAAGGAGTGGAGGCCGGAGCACAAGCAGGTAGGGGGGGAAGAGGGGGGAGGGATTAAGGGGGGTTTAGGTCGAGGATGGGGGTGGAGGGGGTTTAGGTTAAGGAGGGGGGAGGGAAAGAGACACGGGGGGTAGAGAGACACACGGGGGGCTATAGACACACGGGGGTTAGAGACACACGGGGGGTTAGAGAGACACGGGGGGTTAGAGAGACACGGGGGGAAGGGGGGGGTTGTGACTCGAGTATAAGCTGAGCGGGCCCTTTTTTGCCTTAAAAAAAGGGCTGAAAAACTCGGCTTATACTCGAGTATATACGGTAGATTCCTAAACATAAGGAATTAAAAAATATAGTGATATAAATCTGGTAATTTGCGGGAATTTTAATCTATGCCTAAACTAGGAATTGGATAGAAAAGCAGAACTATCATTTAGCCCTGATTTGCAAGGGAATAGAAATTCTAATTTATTTTCGTAATATACTGTTTAATCAAAATATTTTTGACTCATGCAGAGTCTCACTCAAATGAGAGATATTTTACTTTTTTTTTGCATAGGCACAAAATCTTTTTTAGGTTAGACTTTATACTCATCTCAGAGAGTCTTTTAAAAAGAATAAATAGAGCAGAAATTGGTGCCATAACATGGTCAGATCACGGTATTATTTCTGTTGATCTCGACATAGGAGCGTTACCCTTACAGAGAGCGACATGGAAATACAACATAAACTTCATGAAAGATCAAAAAATCGGAGACAATCTAAGAAAACAAGTAATTAACTATTTCAATTAAAATGGTCCTCCAATCCACTCTAAAACAATGGTCTGGAGATGGCACACAAGGCTATAATTTGAGGCATTTTGATCAGTTGGTATCACTGTTACAAAAAACAAAGAGGTCTTCCATTAAAACAATTATATTGTGAATTAGCCAAATTAGATAGGCAAATAAAGAAAGATTTTAATAAAATAACTCAGTAACAAATTAGACTCTACCAACAAAAAATTTAAAAGATAAAACAGGAAATTTTAGATCGATCAGTATGGAAATTACAGAGAAAACTCTATCATTTCGGAAATAAGGCAAGTAAGTTATTTGCAAATAAAATTAAAACTAATAAATTGATAAATAAGAGGATTGATTATTTGAAATTTAAAAATCAACTAATGACTAACTCAAAGTATATCACAAAGAGTTTTGCAGAATGGAAGACACAGAAAGCTTTGTAAGACTTTCTCAAGAAGAAATAAAATAATTGTTGGATAAGATCAAACTACCAAAAATTATGAGAGCTAGAATTCTTGGATGGAGAAATTAGGGAAAAAGAAATCGAGGAAGTTATTTCTAATTTAAAATTAAATACATCACCAGGACCAGATAGGTTTAGAGCACACTATTACAAAATATGTATGAAAACAATTGATAGGAACTTAAATATCCAGAGTGTAGACATTTTCGACCTATTAGCCTGATCAATGTAGATATAAAAATGTAGGTATAGGTTTATATAGGTAATAGGTTTAAATCTCTTCTAGGGGGGTTAGTATCAAGAGAACAAAATGGATTTGTTCCAAACAGGCAAGGAAGCAATAATGTTAAAAAATGTGGAGAGAAATGGATACCAGCAGTCTTCCTCTCATTGGACGCAGAGAAAGCATTTGACAGGGACATGCACCAAGTATTGACCAAATTTGGCTTGGGAAGGTTTGGAACATGTGCAATAGGTGCTCTGTATGGATCTCCAGCCACCCCTGTCAGAGGTATGGGTTTTACATCAGTGAAGTTCTGGATTTCAAATGGGACAAGACAGGGGTGTTCCCTGTCACCCATGATTTTCGCATTAACATTGGAGCCACTTTTGGTTCTCATAAAAAATGATATGACATTGAGAGGAATTAAGATTGGTACTAAAGAGTATAAATTGACTGCCTTTGCCGACGACATCATAGAGAAGCTGTTTTCTTGTGTAAAGGAGTATAGTCAAGTAGATAATAATGAATTGAACCTACAAAAAACAGAGGCTTTATGACTGAATCTAACGGAGGAAGACTTGGATTTATTAACGAGTAACTACAATCTAAAATGGCAAGAAGAAATTAAACATCTTGGAATTAGATTACACAAGGATATAAAAATGATAATCCAGATAAATTATAACAAGATAAACAAAGAAATACAACAATTAATTACAAATTGGAAGGGATTAAATATCTCATGGGCAGGAAAGATAATATCAACTAAGATGATTTTACTCCCAAAAATCGCCTACTTTTTTAGATCCATCCCTTTCCCTTTACTGCACCATTTAATAAATAAACTTCAGTAAAAATAGACTGTTTTGTCCATAGTGGGAATAACTTAAGAATAAGGAGATTTATCTTAGAGTAGAGATTCAATAGAGGAGGGATGACATACCCGTCAATCTCTACATTTCAGGAGGCAATTTCGATTTCACATATTATTGAATGGAGTTAAGATAGTGCTGAAAATGAAGGGATTCAGATAGAAAATGAGTGTGCACGTTTAGGAGAACTTGTGAAAATTCTTTATCAAGAAAATCATACAACTGTAGCAATCTTTTCAGAATCTACATAAAAATCAATATAAAATTGTGGAAAAAGTTGAATAAAATATATAGATTAATATATTTTCCGAGTCCAATTCTCCTGTTAGAAATTCTGTCATCTAAGTTTAAATTAAATGGGGAGATAAAATCTAATAGATACAAAAAACTTAAAATAGGAGACCTATATGTCAACAATAGAATTGGAACCTTTGAAGAGATAAAAATGATATTCCCTCATATACCGGCAAATTGGCTCGATTATAGAGCATTATGTTCAAACTTGAAAAGCTTAGATGGTTATTTTTTTAGAAAGAGGGAAGAAACCTCATGTGAAAAATTGATAAAAACTAGAGACATTTAACATCAAAAATGTATAATATAATGAGAAAGAATTTTGTGGAAGTAAAACCTAATAATTTACTCAAATGGGAAAAAAATCTGGGAAAGGAACTTCCAATACATGATTGGTACAGGCATTTTGTCCCTTCAAGACTACAGAAAATCGATAAAATACCATTCTTTGTTGGAGGAATTGTGGTGAGGAAGGGTCGTTCGTACATATATGGTGGAGATGCCCTTTGGAGAATAATTTCTTCCAAGTTAACTGAGATCACTAAAGAAAAAATAACATTGACCCCTGAGATCTCCCTACTACATATGTTTTCCTGATAAATTATGTTGATGTTAGAATGTTTTTGATTCAAACACTTATAATAGCCAAAGCACTGATAGGAAGTAATTGGAAATAAAATAGTGTTCCAACCTGGATGGAAATAACAAATAGATTGGAAAAAAATTACTTAATGGAAACAGAAATCAGTGACTTGGGTATTCCAATAAACAAGAAATTAAGGTGGAAAATTTGAGAAAAGTATAGGTCCGAAATTTATAAAGGCTAAAAGCTCTGTATTAGAAAAAAAGTTTCCTCCATAATGAAAATTGAGAGATTTGTCTTGCCTTGAGGTGCCCATGCTTGGGCTAGAATTGGCTAGTTTTAAATTAAGAGATTAATTAAAATATTGTAATCCATGTATGAATGGTAACTCAGGAGATATTTATATTGATGTTATAAAAAATGGCTCTGTGATACGATTTATAATATAATACTTGATGAAAAAGAGATGTAATATTTAGGAAGTATTAAATTGTTATTTCTTGATTTAAGATGTGTATGGAATGGTCTCCCCATCGGCAATTTAGCAAAACGGGGAGAAGTTATGTAATGTAATTTAATTTGTGGTTCCGTTTTGTAATATATGCTATTGTTTTATATATTGTATTGTACCGAAAAACTGAATAAACTATTAAAAAAACAAAAAATAAAAACAGAGACAAATGAGAGCAATCTAAAGATTGGATTGATAACTAATCCCCTAAGAACTAGACACCTGAGGAGCGCTACAGAGTATTACAAGGTCATACAACCCTGTACTTTTTTATCTTGCATACTAAACATCTTAAACGAGGCAGAAGAGTCTTTCTCTGAATACCATTGCCTGCTCCATGTTAAATTTTACACATGTTATACTTTAAAGAGATTAAAGATTTGTTCCAATACTGTATAATTGAAATGTATATGCAAAATACCAGTACATCAATTAAATGCCATTTTAAAATATTGCATTTTCTTATAGTAAAGTAAAGTTTCCCTTTTTACCTGTCAGTCAATCTTGCTGATCCACCCACCAGACATAGGTCCCTATTTAACTCCAAGCCGATAATTACACGTAACTCAACATTTTAGCTGCGTTGTTACTAATTTTTTTACATATTCGATTGACTCAAGTCCGGAATTACAGGCTCAAAGCCCCAACACACAAACCATGAACCTGTACGTAGCATTTCAGGGCATGATTATGATCAATTAAGCAAGCCAGTAAGCTACATTTTAGCCAGTAGTAAATTAGACCGTCATCATTATGTCAGTAAAACATGGCGTTTAATCTACAATCAGTTAGTGTTTAGAGGTCCAATTTGCAATCAGACTCACAATCCAGAAATGTAGAAATCAATAAACATCAATAAAGCAACTGTTCTAGTCCATGCGGTTTCTATGATATGTGTTAAGTCATTGATTCCCGGGATCGATATAACACTGAAATAAAATGTAAAAAAGATTTTTTTTTTATTGCAGATGATGTGATATGATGTAAGCTTGAGACTATTGTGCAATTAATTATAATGCCTTTAATTGCTTTCCCAGTATTTTTAAGTACAGAAGTGTGTGTTTATTTGCTTTTGCAATTTTACGAATAGGTGTTTAACCCATTTGCGAGTCAGATCTAGTACCTATATCATTTTTTGATATATTTGCCATTTACAGGTTTGAAGGCAATCACGGAATTGTTGACTTGTTGTAATTGAATATGGATTTTGAGTCTTTTTGCACTGGTAACATTTACGGACTTGAAACATCAATGGAAGGAGATTTGACGGAGTTACTTTTTTGACAAACCACAGTGTTTTTGAGCTTTTAACTCCAATTGCGAGAAGCTAAAAGAAGCAAATTAAATATCAGCAATATTTACAGTCTCCATTACAAGCTCATGTAATTGGGATTTGGGCAATTGAACAGGGGCCCTAGTCATAGTTATTAGTCATTTTAATGGCTGATTATTGCCAGCCTCTCTGCTATGACCTACCCACCTTGGGTGATCGTACATGGTAGAGGTCACAGCTTCACTGAGGTAGATAAGCACCATCACCATGAAAAGGTAGCGATCCAGATGAAGAGTCTTAACAATATAAAGGTACAAACCAAAGTATGGGATTCTTATAGGAGTATTAAGTGTTTTATTCTGGCTATGCACTTCAGATGGAAAAATGAGGATTTGATCACAACTGAAACTTGGGGCCTCATTCAATTGTGGGCGGTAATTTGATCGCAAATCACCAATTTCCTGCGATCGGGTTACGTTCTCGCATTGCCCTATGTTTACGCTGCTATTCAATTGTCCAAGCGCGCAAGTTAACCCTCCTTCCCGCTGATGGCAAACCATGCTATCGGCAGTAAGCATTTGCTGGCTTGAACATGATCGCTGCCGCAACTTGTGTTTCAAGTCCGCAAACTCGGAGCACTGTCATTGCAAAAATAAATTCTAGACAGCACTGTAAAGCACTGTTAATGATGGGGAATACAATGGGTGACTTTAGGATTATAAGCAGAACATTGCTTGCACTTTGCCAAAATACAATACTTTATTTCATGTTTAATTTCCGTTGAAAGTCCTACGTGCCTGAATGACCTCCAAGCACATAACTCGTTATTCAGGCACGTAGGACTTCAATAAAATATGGAGGTTGGATTCCACAGTCTTTCGGGCTTGGAGGTTGAAGCCCATAGGACTTCTGACGGAAAATAAACATGAAATAAAGTATTATATTTCGGAGATGTGCGAGCTTGATTGTGTTGTGCTTTTAATTCTAATGTCAATAATTGTGTTCCCCATCATGTACAGTGCTGGATTGATTTAATATTTGCATTTCAAGTGCTACGACTAGTAAGTAAGCACTTTGCAACACCTCCTTGGTACAAGTAAGCTGTGATTTGCGTTTAGCCATTTACGGACTTGACGGAAGGCTAATCGGAGCAATTGAATAGCGATTAGGGATATTTTGTGGCCTCAACTCTCGCGGCCGTGAAAGATCAAAGGCTTTGAGGGAAGTAAGCTGCGATTGACGAAATCGCAAGAAATCGTAGCTAGCAGAACAGAACCCGATTGAGGCAATTGAATAGCTAGCGATCAGCCCGGAACTCTAAAACTTGATTTAATGTTGAGTCGAAGTTTTAGTTTCCCAATCTAACAAACAATCTAGAACAACCCCAGAGTTGCATACTTGTTCAGATTTCAACCGCTGAAAGTCACCAAGCTGAAGGCCCACTATAGTATGGCCCAGGGAAGTTGCTGTTCTGGGTTCAGTTCAGCTTATTCCTGCTTTTCTAGGAGGAAAGGTTAGATTTTCTTCATCTGGGTCAAAACATAGTTAAAGCTATGTGTCATCTTCATAACACGTATGCTAATACGATGTATTTATGACCACTCTAGGGCTGAACATTGGTAACCACAGCTAGTGGAATTTAAAAACACATACTATGAATAATAACCAAATACCCCCCCAAAAAGTATATATTGGCTGAAAGAATACAAAATAAAAATAATTCACAAGCTGATGACGTGTTACTACATAAATTATTTACTCACTAATCTTAGCTAAAATCAGATTTTTTTCAGAACTGTGAGAGTGAGGGCATAATTATTGTATATAACATATTTATAATATATAAATGGAGGTCAAGAATTATCTACCCTTTGGGCAAAACAATTATCTGTAATCCTCTAGAATTAATTTTACATATGCAATTGGAAAGATTTCCTTTAGGCGAAAGATATTTAATATCACATATATGCCTTGTTGCTAAATGGTTACTTTTGAAATATTGGAAACAACCACAAGTACCTTCCTGGAAAGAATTAGAGAATGCTGTCTCAATTAATAGGGAGATGATAAAAACAGAATCGCTCGATAATGTATGGGACATAACTCCTAAAGCCACACACTTGATAAAATGGCAGCTTTGGGACCAATATTTGCTATCAAGCTAGAGAGTTGGTGGATGCGAGTGTTTTCCTGGTAATGTCTCCATGACTTTTTCCCTTTAATGTTTATTTTCTTTTTTTTTTGTTTTTCTTTGTTTTTCGTCTCTGTATATTGTTAACATATAGCTTTATTCGTCTTGTTTTTTTTTCTTTCTCTTTATAAAAATGTATTTATATGAATAAACTTTATAAATAATAAAAAAAAAAAAAAAAAAAAATTATAAATGGAGGTGAACAATCGTAGGAAAGTGGTCTGGGAGCTGGATAGTAAGCACCAACAGGAAGTTTTTTTTATGATACGAGTAAGATCCCCTCTTTCCCACACTTGCCTTCTTTCCTCCACTTGTTCCGCGCCGAGAAGCAAGTACAGGCTGTGATGTCAGATCAGGAGGAACAGCTCTTCCTAGAGGCGCCACATTTCCCAATGGAACAAATTTGTATGTAGGGATTATAAGAATTGGGGTCATTGTCTAAGTGTAAACATCTAATACGTTTACACATCTTATATATTCTGATCTTGTGGTCATGTGTCCAATAGGAGAATAATACAGCAGTTTAATTAGCCAATGTGAAATGTGCCTCTCATACTAGACAAGTTAAAAACCTAAGGTGATTTCTAAAGTGCCTCTATGTAATATTATTTGCTTTGCAGATTACAGGACATGCAGAACTTGTATTTTCATAATGATATCTTCAAACCATTTCTGTGATGGATTTAATGCACCAGATATTTTCTTATGTTATATAGTGACCTTCCCTTAAACATCTCAGCATCTATATATCCACTTTACCAAAAGAGCAACTTGATGGCTCCATTTATTGTATTTTTTTCTCAGTTTCATCCATCCAGTAAATCTGTTTGACTGACAAAGAGGGTTCTGTCCTTGACTGTTCATCTTGTCCTTGTCTTTAATGCAATTTGTTTCCCTAAGAAAATTGTACTACCTGCAGTTTGATTACTTTGTCCGTCCTTCAAATTGATCTAACTCTAACTAATTTACAGGGAAGATTGTGGTTGTACTCTAAATTCAAAGCCATTTCACATCCAACCAGTAGAATTATTCATGTTGTTGCTGTCACATTACACTGGATGAATGCCCTAACATTAGATTCCCTATCCCAATAAAATATTACAATAAGTGGCACCTATGGTTAATTCATTGGTACCAGTATCACCAATTTGCTTGTATTTAGAGTCTGATCAACCTGTTTGATAAGTCTTCCATTGTCATTTACTATAAGCAAAACAGCAAAGTCTCCTTCTGGATCGCTTCCTTGTTGTGGTGAAGGGGCTTGTAATCCTCAATGAAGCTGTGAGCTATACAATGTAGGGTCACCCAAGATGGGCAGGTCATAGCAGGAAGTCAGACAAACTGTGGTCCCCTGGAGAAGGAAATGACAATCCACTCCAGTATCTTTGCCAAGGAAACCATACAGATATGCACAACCAGAAACACAAACAGATGTGCCTAGCATGCTGTGTCCATATGGTCACAGAGAGTCGAACACGACTGAATAACAATAACAACAAAAAGTAAAGAAACACAGTAAATACATAAGAAAATAATGACAAAAGTATACCTATTGGTACAAAAAGTATAAGGGATCTTGCTCTTGTAAAACATTACAATCTAAGTAGGTTAATGGTAGAGAGGCAAAGAGGAGGGAATTGCTTGTGTGGTCTGATATGGGAGCAGGGTCCGTGTACAGTGGCTGTTTGAATATTAATAAATCAGTCTTCACTTGATTGATTTGTTTTCAGAGAATGTTTTAAGATGGGAAGAGTAGAAAAGAATCTGGCAAAGTGGGGTAGAAAATTCTGCAGGGTCGGGGCAGCACTGGAAAAGTCTTGTAAACAGAAGTATAAGGAGTTCACTTGGATGGGTTGCAAAGTTGTTGAGCTACATAATACCTTAAAGGGCCAGTTAATTCAGCACAACTTGGAGCACATCACTGTAAAGTACTCCTAAAAATGTTTTGAAATAGTTTTTGAATTCTGGAAAAAGATGCCTTTTTACAGAAAAAATCATAAATAAATCGTCAGTTTATATGAAGCTCTGCCATGTCGCCCAGGCAGACTGACAGCAATAGCTCAGTGCAGAGAGCAGAGACAGAAAGAGGGGTAGCCCTTCCCAAATTCATCTGTGCGTGGAAATGACTCCTGGAAACTCCTAAATATGTTACTTGTGGGTTAACTGGTGGTTGATTACATTCCTGAATGCAGAGAAAAAACAAAATCCTGTGTTAATGGGCTGGCACCGGCTGGTGACGGCATGTGTTGTTGATCATGGAAGTCAGTAGTGTGTTTGTAAACAGACATAACACTGCAGATTTTAGCTGTTTAATTTACAAAAGCAGTAGATCATTTATAGAATCATGTGCTTTTTCACACCATGAAGATCATTATTGTGAGGTAAATGGTCCTTTTAAATACCCACTTATTTAAGTCACTCACAGTGACCAATATAACTCACATTTTACATGTTATGAGAAAAATATACTTAGCATAAAATCGTTATTCTTCCACTCATATTGATAGTCAAGTGAATTCCATCATTTCATACATCAATGTAATTGAAAAGCAACATAATATAGCTATTAGTCATAAAACATTATATATCTGCTCTTGTTTAAAATATTCTCCCAACTGCCCCCCCTTCACTCTGCTAATAACCTTCTTCTTTCCTCCTCTCTTATAACCTTCTCTCACTCCCACCTTCAAGACTTTTCTCATGCAGCACTACTATCTTGAACTCCTTGCCCCACTTCATTAGACTATCTTCCTGCCTCAAAACCTTTAAAATAATAATAACACTTACACCCACAATCTACAGTACAACACACCGACACCTCCACTTGACTAAACAAATTGCTTTCACACCGCCATCTTGCATTTGTCACCCTCTTGCATCCCACCGAAACCCTTAGATTGTAAGTTTGCGAGTTTTCAATATTGTGTCAATGCCTTGGAAACAATCAAATGTACATTTGATTTTAAGAGCAAAAACATGGCCCTCCATTCTTTATAAGGTGTTAATTTTGTTTTTGCCATGTACTTAACCCCTATACATCGTTACAGAATATTTTGGCACGTTACAAATAAAGATAATAATAATACACTTCTATGTTGGACTGCAAGCTTGCCTGGCTCCTATGGGAGGCAATTATGTATATATATATACTCCTACTATCAAGTATAAAATCATAGTTGTAGTCTTGCAGTTGTAGTGATTTTACCTACATCCAAGATGTTTCAAATTTCTCTCAGGTATCTAATTATTTTAGAGGTAAAAACAAATGTTTGACTCCATTGATGAATAACTGATTATATGTCACAACCTAGAGCACAATTCAATTGAGCAATCGTAAGTTACCAAAGCCCATACGTGTGACCTTAAGTTAATTTGCTATTCAATTGGTATTTTTTTTGCGGGCTCCAAACAGTTTACGGGGTAACAGGCTTAAAAGCTTTGCAATGGTTAAACCCGGAACATACAGCCTCCCGAAGCATTTGATCTTTCACTTCCTCAAGAGTTACGATAGCTAAAATTGCAAATCTCTATTCAATTCCACAAGGCCGCAAATGGTTTCAGACCCGTAAGCGGCAATTGTAGGAGAAAATCCTACAAATGCTATAGAGGACCCGCAAGGGGGTTTAACTGTAAATGCAAATAAAAAATCAATACTGCACTGTAAAAAATGGGAAAAGTGATGAAAGACATTCAAATTAATTGAACAGTCCCAAGATTACAAATCAGCAGTAAAAAAAAATATTTTTATGTTTCATTTCGGGGTTATATCGATCTTGGGAATCAATGAGTTAATACATACCAGGCCACCCACATGGACTAGAACAGTATTGGCATTCCTTTTTATTATTTTGTATTTTGAGGGTTTGCGAGTCCCCTCGCATATCGGACCCCCGAACCTAATTGACTGACATGTAACCTCCATGTTTTACTGTCGTAATGATGACAGTCTCATTTTCTATTGACTGTTTCAAAATGGGAGGTTATGGTCTTGCTTAATTGATCATATTCCCGCCCTGAACTGCTACGGATGAGTGCATGGTTTACAGAGTCGGCTTTCGGGCCCGTAACTTGCAGGCTCCTTCAGTTAAAAAGCCCCAGAATCGGAGACGAATGGAAGCCCTCAACACGCCCGCAGACATACAGCCCGGATCTCGTGAGATGCAGGCTTGCAATTGATTCAGGCTCCAAGTCTTTGGATGGGGCTTAAATCAGCAACATTACCAATCCTACCCGGTAGGACTATGATATCTCCTCACTTGGATTGGCTAGATTCTGTGTAAAGTAATGTTCACACAAGCATTTATTCTCAATAAAACACACCATGTACATGTATTCCAAAGAGAACAAGAACATTTTCTGTTACCTCGTCTTATATAATTGAACAACAAATTGAACAACAAATGTTTAACAAAAAAAAAACATATTGTGCAACCTGGCTTCTCAGGGATAGATGGGTGCCCGTATGTCTGTCTATAACAATAGGTGGTCTATGAGACCCTCTTATCACTCTGTTTAATATGTAACAGTGTGCAGGCTATTAAGAAAATCACTTTACCAATATGTGATTGCAGGGAGGCTGATCAGGACATACTAGTCCCAAATCATGTCAGCCCTGTGCAGCCACTATAGTAAGTTACAATAAAAACACATTGGAACAGTGAAGTGCATGAGAAACAAGTCTAGTACAGGAAGAAATCCCAGCCATTATAATGTCTTTTTCAGTTCTCAGGGCAAAGTGTGGGGAGGGAACAGGGAATCCTGACAATATAATAGTTGAAAATTTAAAGTTGCTTTTAATTAATCTTTTTCAAAACATGTTGGTTGTCCAGTATCAAGCCAATGTCATCATAAAAGCATGTTATAAACATGACAATTCAATGCTCTGTTAAAGAGGCTACCTTAGAGGCACACAGTATATAAACAATCCATTGTAAGCAGAGGGTGGCTATATGGGATATCTGTTTAAATTAGGACTGTATATAGGTTATAGACCAAAGCCAGATATGAGAATGAAAATGTATCAATCATCATTTAGTCTGTCCGAGCCTGGTTGAAACTGATTGTTGACAACAAATTGAATGATTATAACAAATCCATTGCTGGCCTTTTGTAAGATCAGAACATCACTACCTGGCACAACTTTGCTTTCCATAGATCTGCTATAAACTGAATACAGAGATTTGATAAAACAGAATTGGCATTACTGTCTTTACCCGTACATAGTGTTTGATACAATGAAACATGGTATGATTTATATAGCAATATAAGTCATGCCTAAACTTACTGTTTCTAATTTACCATATTATAGATACAAGAGTATATTAGTCCAATTGTGCGCTTTTCCCTATTCATAGACATTGTTTAAATAGAGTTCCCCACATCCGCTCCAGACAATATTGTAAATATGTTTTTTAATCGTTTTTTATAGTTCATTAATTAATTAATGTGACATTTGTATTTTATTATTGATAAAATATAATTTAAGTTTTACATATAGCTCATTCCTATCCACCCCTGTGCAATTGGATATAGATTGCAATTTTTTCCTGACACATAAGGATTTTTTTATTTGCACACAGTTGCAGATATTTGGTAACTTCAGTTGTATCATAACGTAACTAGTTCTGAAAGATGTACTTTCCTGTCTCTATAATTTAAGTATTCATTTTACACTATTAGTTAGTCAAGTGGTTTAAAGTTGGTTTGGGAGATAGTATATCCTCAGAAACGTTTGAGAGGCACCCAGAACCCTTGAGATTGAAACCACCTTGCCTGTTCTATAACCCTAGGCAACTTGTATACAATAATTAAAATGCCTAGAAACCCTAAAACACTGTATTTGTTAACAGACAAATGTTGAGCTACTCGTTATTTTTGATCCTGAAAAAATGTGTACAAAATGTATATTAAAAACACAAGAAGGGTAGGGAGAGACAAGCGCAGAAACACAAGATAGTGTAATATAGTATCATTAAAACATGAAAGGTCAAATAAAAATTCACTCACATTTGATATCCTCAAGCTTATGAGGTATGTTCAGCGCATAACAACTGTGGCAAATTGCCCTTTTCTTCTCTACTTTTGGCCATTATCTGATATATATTTTTATAACACCATCTCACAGGAGGTTTCAATGCGTTTACATACTTTTTTATTGTTTCTTGCCAGTGCCCTTTAACCTCTGGATTTCAGGATTCCTAGTCTGTGGTCTTTGCTAAATAGCTTCCCCACTTTAGTCTTTCCGAGTCTGGATCTTTCTCTCCGGCTTCAGATGTTGCCGCTCCAGTGCAATTCCGGCAGCACCTCTGAGAAACTCTCTCTGTCTCTGCTGCAGCGCTACTCCTCTGGGTTCTAGGCTACAACTCTTCCTCCAGCCCAGCTCCAACACACTGCCTCTCTAGGCTCTAGCTGCAACTGAACCTTAAACAGACTGTCCCAGCCTGTTCACAGCTTCAGCCACATTATGACGTAATAGAGCCTTTTTAACACCTGCAGTGCTGGATTTGGCAAATGCCCCTATCCAGCCTCATCCTTACATATCTGCCCTCTAGGACTCCCCCATACATCTGCACGACTTTGTCACACAACTTAAAGTCTCAGTACCAAAGGTGCTGTCCGGATCAATGGAGAGAATAAATGTGCAATGTATCCATTCTGGAGCATCGTCAAGGTACAATGGTAAGAATCCTTGGTGATGATTAATCAGAGATGGTCCACAGATGGAAAAGAACGGGAACAAGTCTCTGTTTCCTTACTCCAGTGTTGACAAAATTATATTTAGCAGCCAACAATAATAGAACTGGATGCAGTTTTAAATCAAGCCCAGATATCTGTATTATACACTGCTCCACAGAATATCCCACAGAAACACAGCTGTATGCAGTCTTAAATCAAGCCCAGGTAATTTCAGAAGAACAACCTTTCACCTGATCCATATCTACATCCACAATGGAATATTTCATATTATTCATATCTGTGTTATGATAATTGCTGAGATAGACTTATTTCTGTTAGATTGAAGTGCTATTATCAGGATATGTTACTGTTTATTTGTAAACCAAAAATACTCTGTGTTCACTCACCCAAATGTATTGCTCCTATCTCTCCACCCACCCAAATAACCCCCTCTCTGTCTCATAGATATCTGTATTACAAACTGCTCCACAGAATATCCCACAGAAACACAGCTGGATGCAGTTTTAAATCAAGCCCAGGTAATTTCAGAAGAACAACCTCTCACCTGATCCATATCTACATCTACAATGGAATATTTCATATTATTCATATCTGTGTTATGATAATTGCTGAGATAGACTTATTTCTGTTAGATTGAAGTGCTATTATAAGAATATGTTACTGTTTATTTGTAAAACAAAAATACTCTGTGTTCTCTCACCCAAATGTATTGCTCCTATCTCTCCACCCACCCAAATAACCCCCTCTCTGTCTCATAGATATCTGTATTACACACTGCTCCACAGAATATCCCACAGAAACACAGCTGGATGCAGTTTTAAATCAAGCCCAGGTAATTTCAGAAGAACAGCCTCTCACCTAATCCATATCTACATCTACAATGGAATATTTCATATTATTCATATCTGTGTTATGATAATTGCTGAGATAGACTTATTTCTGTTAGATTGAAGTGCTATTATCAGGATATGTTACTGTTTATTTGTAAACCAAAAATACTCTGTGATCACTCACCCAAATGTATTGCTCATATCTCTCCACCCACCCAAATAACCCCCTCTCTGTCTCATAGATATCTGTATTACATACTGCTCCACAGAATATCCCACAGAAACACAGCTGGATGCAGTTTTAAATCAAGCCCAGGTAATTTCAGAAGAACAGCCTCTCACCTGATCCATATCTACATCTACAATGGAATATTTCATATTATTCATATCTGTGTTATGATAATTGCTGAGATAGACTTATTTCTGTTAGATTGAAGTGCTATTATCAGGATATGTTACTGTTTATTTGTAAACCAAAAATACTCTGTGTTCACTCACCCAAATGTATTGCTCCTATCTCTCCACCCACCCAAATAACCCCCTCTCTGTCTTATAGATATCTATATTACACACTGCTCCACAGAATATCCCACATAAACACAGCTGGATGCAGTTTTAAATCAAGCCCAGGTAATTTCAGAAGAACAGCCTCTCACCTGATCCATATCTACATCTGTGTTATGATAATTGCTGAGATAGACTTATTTCTGTTAGATTGAAGTGCTATTATAAGAATATGTTACTGTTTATTTGTAAAACAAAAATACTCTGTGTTCTCTCACCCAAATGTATTGCTCCTATCTCTCCACCCACCCAAATAACCCCCTCTCTGTCTCATAGATATCTGTATTACACACTGCTCCACAGAATATCCCACAGAAACACAGCTGGATGCAGTTTTAAATCAAGCTCAGGTAATTTCAGAAGAACAGCCTCTCACCTGATCCATATCTACATCTACAATGGAATATTTCATATTATTCATATCTGTGTTATGATAATTGCTGAGATAGACTTATTTCTGTTAGATTGAAGTGCTATTATCAGGATATGTTACTTTTTATTTGTAACCCAAAAATACTCTGTGTTCACTCACCTAAATGTATTGCTCCTATCTCTCCGCCCACCCAAATAACCCCCTGTCTGTCTCATAGATATCTGTATTACACACTGCTCCACAGAATATCCCACATAAACACAGCTGGATGCAGTTTTAAATCAAGCCCAGGTAATTTCAGAAGAACAGCCTCTCACCTGATCCATATCTACATCAACAATGGAATATTTCATATTATTCATATCTGTGTTATGATAATTGCTGAGATAGACTTATTTCTGTTAGATTGAAGAGCTATTATAAGGATATGTTACTGTTTATTTGTAAACCAAAAATACTCTGTGTTCACTCACCCAAATGTATTGCTCCTATCTCTCCACCCACCCAAATAACCCCCTCCCTGTCTCATAGATATCTGTATTACACACTGCTCCACAGAATATCCCACAGAAACACAGCTGGATGCAGTTTTAAATCAAGCCCAGGTAATTTCAGAAGAACAGCCTCTCACCTGATCCATATCTACATCTACAATGGAATATTTCATATTATTCATATCTGTGTTATGATAATTGCTGAGATAGACTTATTTCTGTTAGATTGAAGTGCTATTATCAGGATATGTTACTGTTTATTTGTAACCCAAAAATACTCTGTGTTCACTCACCCAAATGTATTGCTCCTATCTCTCCACCCACCCAAATAACCCCCTCTCTGTCTCATAGATATCTGTATTACACACTGCTCCACAGAATATCCCACATAAACACAGCTGGATGCAGTTTTAAATTAAGCCCAGGTAATTTCAGAAGAACAGCCTCTCACCTGATCCATATCTACATCTACAATGGAATATTTCATATTATTCATATCTGTGTTATGATAATTGCTGAGATAGACTTATTTCTGTTAGATTGAAGTGCTATTATCAGGATATGTTACTGTTTATTTGTAAACCAAAAATACTCTGTGTTCACTTACCCAAATGTATTGCTCCTATCTCTCCACCCACCCAAATAACCCCCTCTCTGTCTCATAGATATCTGTATTACACACTGCTCCACAGAATATCCCACATAAACACAGCTGGATGCAGTTTTAAATCAAACTCAGGTAATTTCAGAAGAACAGCCTCTCACCTGATCCATTTCCACATCTACAATGGAATATTTCATATTATTCATATCTGTGTTATGAGAATTGCTGAGATAGACTTATTTCTGTTAGATTGAAGTGCTATTATCAGGATATGTTACTGTTTATTTGTAAACCAAAAATACTCTGTGTTCACTCACCCAAATGTATTGCTCCTATCTCTCCACCCACCCAAATAACCCCCTCTCTGTCTCATAGATATCTGTATTACACACTGCTCCACAGAATATCCCACATAAACACAGCTGGATGCAGTTTTAAATCAAGCCCAGGTAATTTCAGAAGAACAGCCTCTCACCTGATCCATATCTACATCTACAATGGAATATTTCATATTATTCATATCTGTGTTATGATAATTGCTGAGATAGATTTATTTCTGTTAGATTGAAGTGCTATTATCAGGATATGTTACTGTTTATTTGTAAACCAAAAATACTCTGTGTTCACTCACCCAAATGTATTGCTCCTATCTCTCCACCCACCTAAATAACCCCCTCTCTGTCTCCCAGATATCTTACACACTGCTACACAGAATATTCCACAGAAACACAGCTGGATGCAGTTTTAAATCAAGCCCAGGTAATTTCAGAAGAACAGCCTCTCACCTGATCCATATCTACATCTACAATGGAATATTTCATATTATAGATTTCTGTGTTATGATAATTGCTGAGATAGATTTATTTCTGTTAGATTGAAGTGCTATTATCAGGATATGTTACTGTTTATTTGTAAACCAAAAATACTCTGTGTTCACTCACCCAAATGTATTGCTCCTATCTCTCCACCCACCTAAATAACCCCCTCTCTGTCTCCCAGATATCTTACACACTGCTACACAGAATATCCCACAGAAACACAGCTGGATGCAGTTTTAAATCAAGCCCAGGTAATTTCAGAAGAACAGCCTCTCACCTGATCCATATCTACATCTACAATGGAATATTTCATATTATTCATATCTGTGTTATGATAATTGCTGAGATAGATTTATTTCTGTTAGATTGAAGTGCTATTATCAGGATATGTTACTGTTTATTTGTAAACCAAAAATACTCTGTGTTCACTCACCCAAATGTATTGCTCCTATCTCTCCACCCACCCAAATAACCCCTTCTCTGTCTCATAGATATCTGTATTACACACTGCTCCACAGAATATCCCACAGAAACACAGCTGGATGCAGTTTTAAATCAAGCTCAGGTAATTTCAGAAGAACAGCCTCTCACCTGATCCATTTCCACATCTACAATGGAATATTTCATATTATTCATATCTGTGTTATGATAATTGCTGAGATAGATTTATTTCTGTTAGATTGAAGTGCTATTATCAGGATATGTTACTGTTTATTTGTAAACCAAAAATACTCTGTGTTCACTCACCCAAATGTATTGCTCCTATCTCTCCACCCACCCAAATAACCCCTTCTCTGTCTCATAGATATCTGTATTACACACTGCTCCACAGAATATCCCACAGAAACACAGCTGGATGCAGTTTTAAATCAAGCTCAGGTAATTTCAGAAGAACAGCCTCTCACCTGATCCATTTCCACATCTACAATGGAATATTTCATATTATTCATATCTGTGTTATGATAATTGCTGAGATAGATTTATTTCTGTTAGATTGAAGTGCTATTATCAGGATATGTTACTGTTTATTTGTAAACCAAAAATACTCTGTGTTCACTCACCCAAATGTATTGCTCCTATCTCTCCACCCACCCAAATAACCCCTTCTCTGTCTCATAGATATCTGTATTACACACTGCTCCACAGAATATCCCACAGAAACACAGCTGGATGCAGTTTTAAATCAAGCTCAGGTAATTTCAGAAGAACAGCCTCTCACCTGATCCATTTCCACATCTACAATGGAATATTTCATATTATTCATATCTGTGTTATGATAATTGCTGAGATAGATTTATTTCTGTTAGATTGAAGTGCTATTATCAGGATATGTTACTGTTTATTTGTAAACCAAAAATACTCTGTGTTCACTCACCCAAATGTATTGCTCCTATCTCTCCACCCACCCAAATAACCCCTTCTCTGTCTCATAGATATCTGTATTACACACTGCTCCACAGAATATCCCACAGAAACACAGCAATCCCCTCCCTCCCTCCCTCCCTGCCCCTCTACCCACCCACCCCTCTTTACACTTAATATATTGAGGCATATTAATTACCTGCACCTGTTCAATCAGTGACATCTGATTATTACCTCTATCCACCTCCCTTTAAGTATACTTGTTAATACAGTGTCACTATGTTTTCTCACACCATCTTCCTCACTATAACCTGCTGCCTCTTTCTCAGACTCTCTTATACAGTCTCTAGACATCATGTCTCCAATAATATAACTATCTCACCTTCCCTGCTTTCCTCTTCTCTTCTCTGCTCCCATGAGCTCCTCTCCTTCCTCCAGTCACTATCTCATCCCTCCCCTAAAGCTGGAAAGCAGAAATGTAAGTCCTACTCCCATCTTCTTTTACTCTCTCTCTCCTTCTTCTGATGGCTTGTGGAGATATATCCCCTTAAACAGGCCCCTCACTCATTCCCACCTGCTGTCAGCCACGCAGAGTCCCCAGGGCAGCAAATACCCAAAACACCCATAATCTAATACCCATCACTTGTCACAAACCATCTACTTTGCCCTTCTCCTGTGCCCTCTGGAATGCAAGGTCTGTTTGCAACAAACTTACTTTCATTCATGACCTTTTCATTTCCAACTCCCTCAATTTACTGGCTATCACAGAAACCTGGCTCACTCCATCTGACTCTGTCTCCCCTGCTGCACTCTCTTATGGTGGTATACACTTCAGCCATACTCCTAGACCTGGGAACAAACAAGGTGGAGGTGTGGGCATACTGCTATCCTCTCGCTGCACTTTTCACTGCATACCCCCTGTTCCCTCCCTCCAATTCTCATCTTTTGAAGTCCACACTATTCGCATCTTCTCTCCCATACCTCTGCAAGTAGCTGTGATCTATCGCCCGCCTGGATCAACCTCTCAATTTCTGGACAACTTTGCCGCCTGGCTCCCTCACTTTCTCTCCTCCAATATACCTTCACTCATTCTTGGCGATTTCAACATAGCCACTGACACCCCCACCTCCCCAACAACTGCAAAATTACTTGCACTTACCTCTTCCCTTGGCCTCTCACAATGGACAGATTCAGCAACTCCCAGTGGTGGACACTCCATTGACCTTATTTTTACTAATCTCTGCACTATCTCCAACCTTGACATCTCCCCACTTCCCCTATCTGATCACCACCTACTAACTTGCAACCTCACCTCATCTTCCGCTCACCACCCTTCTTCAAATCCTGCCACCAGAACACGCAGAAACCTGCAAGCGCTCAACCCACAACAATTTTCAAATGTACTAACACCCCTTCTCAGCCCCCTCACCACCCTTGCCTGCCCTTACATCGCCACTTCCCAGTACAACGCTACTCTAACCTCCACCCTTGACTCTCTTGCCCCCATAATCTTAAGCAAATGCCCTCGCTCTCAACCACAACCATGGCACACCACACAAACACGCTATCTACAGAGATGCTCACGCACTGCAGAACGACTATGGAGGAAATCTCGCACTTCAGCAGACTTTCTCCACTACAAGTTTACCTTGCGCTCCTACTTCTCTGCCCTCAATCTTGCCAAACAACACCACTTCTCATCACTAATATCAAACCTGTCCTCCAACCCTAAATGTTTATTTGCTACATTCAACACCCTCCTCCACCCACCCCCACCTCCTGCCCCTTCCTCTCTCACTGCTGATGACTTTGCCAGCCATTTTAAAAATAAAATCGATACCATCCGAAATGAGCTCTCCTCCCAGCTTGGCCCTACCCCACCACCCTCTCCCCAAACCTACAACACCCATTACCCTTCCCCAATCCCACCTCCACTATGGACTCCTTTGACCCTGTAACCGAGGATGAAGTATCTACTTTACTATCAACCTCTCACCTTACCACATGTCCTCATGATCCTATTCCATCACAGCTAATCCCTCCCCTATCCACCACACTTATCCCAGCTCTCACACATCTATTCAACCTCTCCCTAAACACTGGCAAGTTTCCATCCTCCTTAAAACACGCCACAGTCACACCCATTCTCAAGAAGCCCTCTTCTGACCCAGCTTCTGCTTCCAACTATCGCCCTATCTCATTACTTCCCCTTGCTTCTAAACTCCTTGAGCGGCTTGTTTACAATCGCCTCACTCAATTTATTTCCTCCAATTCCCTACTTGACCCCTTCCAATCTGGTTTCCGGGCCCAACACTCTACAGAAACAGCCCTTACAAAAGTCACTAATGACTTGCTAACCGCCAAATCAAAGGGTCACTAATTTATTCTAATTCTCCTGTATCTCTCTGCTGCCTTCGATACAGTTGACCACCCTCTTCTAATCCAAACTCTCCGCTCTTTTGGCATCCAGGACACAGCTCTTTCATGGTTCACATCCTATCTTAAAGATCGTACATTTAGTGTCTCCTACTCTGGCACCTCTTGTTGACCTCTCCCTCTGTCTGTTGGCGTTCCCCAAGGTTCTGTCCTAGGCCCCCTCCTCTTCTCCATCTACACCTCCTCCCTTGGCACCCTTATAAAATCCTTTGGATTTCAGTATCATCTCTATGCAGATGATACTCAAATCTACCTCTCTGCACCCAATCTATCCCCCTCTCTTTTAGCTCAAGTTTCCAACTGCCTCTCTAGCATATCCTCCTGGATGTCCACCCGTCAACTCAAATTCAACATGTCTAAGACTGAACTTCTAATCTTTCCACCCTCTACTACAGCTTCCACACCTCAAATATCTCTCACTGTTGACAAAACCATCATTACCCCTACCTCCCAGGCCCATTGTCTTGGGGTTCTACTGGATCCCGCCCTCTCTTTTATTCCTCACATCCAAGCAATAACAAAATCATGTCAGTTTCACCTAAAAAACATCTCCAAATTTCGTCATTATCTTACAGAAGACACAGCTAAAATTCTAATTCACTCTCTCATCATCTCTTGACTCGACTACTGCAATTCCCTCCTTGCTGGCGTCCACATCTCTCGTCTGTCTCCCCTCCAATCCATAATGAACGCCTCTGCTAGACTCATCTTCAATACCAAACGATCAGTGTCTGTAGCTCCTCTCTGTCAATCACTCCACTGGCTTCCCATAGCTTCCCGAATCACATTTAAAATCATGACCCTAACATATAAAGCCCTCAACAACAGTGCACCCCCTTATATCTCTGCTCTTGTTTCAAAATACTCTCCCAACCGGCCCCTTCGTTCTGCTAACGACCTTCTTCTTTCCTCCTCTCTCATCACCTCCTCTCACTCCCGTCTTCAAGACTTTTCTCGTGCTTCCCCATCTATTTGGAACTCCTTGCCCCGCTCCATTAGATTATCTTCCTGCCTCAAAACCTTTAAGAAATTATTAAAAACACACCTGTTTAAAAAATCTTATCACCTTCAGCCTTAACATGTACAACTGAACATTCCACAGCCTTAATAACATTACACCCACAACAACACACAGACCCCTCCACTTTACTGAACCAATTGCTTTCAATTGTATTTGTCACCCTCTTGTATCACACATAAACCCTTAGATTGTAAGTTTGCGAGTTTTCAATCTTGTGTCAGTGCCTTGGAAACAAGTTCTATGTACATTTGATTTTATGCTCAAAAACAGGGCCCTCCATTTTTTACAAGGTGTTTAATTTGTTTTCTGCTATGTACTCAACCCCTGTACAGCGCTACGGAATATGTTGGCGCGATATAAATAAAGAAAATAATAATAATAATAATAGAATGGGGCTTGGAATGAAGTTGCATAGAGCTTTCTCTATAGTATAAAATAAAATAAGGAAATAACAGTTATGGATGGAAAATATGAAGATCCAACCTTAATTTCCAAGCCTATAATGTGCAAAATGGTGGCAGGACTCACATTTTATAAAGTACTAATGATGTGTGGGTCACAGCCAGTGTTCTGATGCACTTCCCAGGTGTATCCATTGCCTAGAAACAGATTGGCCAAACGGAGAGCCAGGACAGGAACTTCCAGTTATGATGCTCAACAGCACCAGCTATGGCTAGGCCGTATAAATTATTGAAATAGGCCTCACAGACTCTCATAACTGTAAAAGTATAGAAGACATACACTAAGTGAGCACTTGAAAAAGAAAGTGTGTAAAGAAAAGATGGCACAATCACTCCAAAAGCGGGACTAGCGATAGGTTCAAAAATGTAAACAGAATAAATAGTCAAATAGATAATGGCACTATAATTTGCATCCATACTATATGCAGAGAATATTTTGCAAAATATGTACATACTATCTACAGATGAATATCCATGGTAATGAAAATAGCATATAAATAAAGCACTAAATACTGCTAATGTAAAGCATTAAATACAGCTAATGTACCAATATATCATGTCGACTCATGAGATAAATAGGTTCTAAAATATTTATAGAAAGGATTATTCCTCATAATTTGTACCATTATATAAGCAATATGACATGTGGTCTCTGGTGACCCTAAGAATCGATATGAAAATGGTCCATGTAATACATGATTATGGAAACCAGTGAGCGTTTAAATAACCGTTTGTGTCAATTGGTTTTCTACAGAGTTGTGGAAACCGTTGAATCTTCCCTTTCAAGGCAACATCCAAGAATGAAATTTCTTTTTGGTCTGTGTTCAAAGTAAAAGCCAAATTCATATTGTTGGAAATAACATATGTTAAAAAGTCTTCGATTAGTACATCATCACTGTCTTCCCAGACAATGATAATGTTGTCGATATATAGGAGCCATATAATGATCTTGGGGTATGGGTTATTCTTCCAGATGTTTATATCCTACCAGTGTCCCATAAATAAGTTGGCAAAACTGGGTGTGAAGCAAGTTCCCATGGCCATTCATTTGTTTGCACATAGTGTGTGATATGTAAAAAGAATTTATTCACACTTATATGGTGATTATTCTGTTCCCCAGATTGTGTTTCTTTTAAATTGTATGTCCAATCCTGGATTTTTTAAAAATTATATAATTTTAATCAACGTTGTGATCTCTAAAAATATTAAAGCATTTATTATTTTTTCTTTTAATATTCTGTCGTGAATGTATGACTTCAATTTAGGTGGCAGACACCTAGATATATCAGCAATCCTTTATATCCTGCACATAAAATGTTTCCTTAAACCTAAAATAATTATGATGAAGAATAAAATGGATTCCATCTAGGACAAAATCTTTCTGTAAGTTCAAATCACTGTTGATTTCCAAACTCTGTTTCACTGCACTGATTCCCAGATAATGTGGAATTGAAGTATACAGAGCAAAAACATTTAGTGAAATCCATCTATATGTTGCAGTAATTTCCAGAAGATGTGGTGTATCTTGTTAGTAGGACTTCAAATTCACTACAATAGGTTTAAGGATGCGTCCACATACTCAGATTTTCTGTGAGAGATCCAATTCCCGATATGATTTGTCTTCGAGATGGATTTTCCAAATGTTTATGTTTCTTTGGTAATTGATAGAAAATTGCCACCTTGGAGTGTTCTATATTATGTTTTTTGGCTCTTAATATTCCCATGGATTTAACTTCCTTAACCAAGATTTGGCACTCATCTGTCGGGTCAACTTTTACATTATGTACTTGGATCCCCAATCAGATTAGAGGCTTCTTCTAGATATACCATATTGTCTTGTATGACTATTCCACTTCCCTTATCAGCCCGTCGTATGACTTTTGATTGGTCAACTTGCAATGCTTTAAGGGCTTTTATCTCTTGAATAGTGAAATTGGAACTTTTATATATATACTGTATATATAAAGTTCCAATTTCACTATTCAAGAGAAAAAAGCCCTTAAAGCATTGCAAGCTGACCAATCAAAAGTCATATATTAATAGAGTCAGACAGTGATAACTCTTACCATCTTCTATAGCGATTCTGACACATATATATATATATATATATATATATATATATATATATATCTTATATATATCTTATTTCATATCTATCATAATATTATCAGAGTCACTGCAAGCTGTTACCTTCACTTTCTTTAGGAGCGTACACACTTCATTACTGGTACAGGACAGCCATTCTCTTCTCAAGTACCTCCCTTAAATTAGGAGCATCACAATGCATTCAGCACTGACTTGACTGCTTCTCAAACTGACAGTTACCTCAGAAACACACATTACAAAACACTCTCAACTGTCAGTTACTGGCTACCTCATAGCATTCTAACTAACAATTAACTCCTTATCACCTGGACACAACTAAACATACAGTAATCAATATAACATGACATAATCCTGCTTGTCTCTATTGAACTTTTCTCTTTTTCTTTTCTGGATTTCATATTTTAGCTTGTTTACCCTATCCTTGATGTCTCTATCGATTTGTTTATATAGGACATCCTCCTCATAGGGCTTCAATTCCTCTATTGCTTCATGAATTTTACCAATTATTGTTTCCAGGTTCCTGTTTCTATAATCAGTCAAAAGCAGCAAAATATGATATCATTCAATGCATGAATAGGGACTAGATAGAATAATGGGGTAGTAAGTGTAGAGGGGGTAAGGAATTAATTAACTAGTCATGTTGGAGGAGATGGGAGAGGGTTAGTATAGTCAATAGGGAGGTACTGCTAAGTAACTCAATTATACTGGCAGGCACTTCAGAACTACAGATTCATAACATAAGGTGTATGCTTGCTAATGCCAGAAGCTTGCCATGAAAAATGGGAGAGTTAGAATTATTAGCAGTTAATAGGAAATGGGATTTAATAGGCATTACTAAAACATGGTGTGATGACTCTCAAGACTGGACTGTTAATCTGGATGGTTATAACCTATTTAGGAAAGATATGGGCAATGGTAAAGGGGGAAGGGATTTGTCTGCAATTTAAGCCTGAATTTAGCGATAATGTTGTATGTTTGTGGGTAGAGTTAAATAGCGGAGCAGCAAATTCCAAAAGAAGATTGGTAGGAGTATGCTATAAACCCCCAAATATTATTGAAAGTGAGGAAATGCAATTATTATTTGAGATTGGAAATGCAGCTAAGCATGGGCAAGTTGTAATAATGGGAATTTTTAACTACCCTGAAATAAACTGAAACCAGCAGAACTGGTAAAGGGAGCAGGTTCTTGAGTACACTCAGGCATCATTATCTGGCCCAGGTTATAGAAGAGCCTACTAGAAATGAAGCTATCTTAGATTTTGTTATTACAAATAATATCAATATGGTATCAAATGTTGGAATAGGGCAACCTTTGGGAAACAGTGATCACAACACAGTCTCATTCAAGATTGAATTTAAAAAAACTGTTAGTGGGCAATAAAAAATCTTCATTTTAAAAGGGCAGATTTTAATGGTCTAAGGGCAGCAATACAATGTATAGACTGGGACAAAGAACTGATGGGTAAAAACAGTGAACATAAATGGACAACTTTTTAATCCTTACGAAATATACATACACATCGGCATATACCGTGTGGAAATAAAAGTAAAAGGAGTAAATCCCATCCAACGTGCTAACAATGATTTAAAGATCAAGATACAAAATAAAAAACAGGCATTTATATTATACAAACAAGAGGGGACAGAGACTGCTTTACGGGAATACAAGGAAATCAATAAGGCAGCAAAAGAGCTATTAGACTGGCTAAAATAAAAAATGAAAAATGTGTTGCAAAAGAGAGTAAGACTAACCCTAAAATATTTTTTAAGTATATTAATGGAAAGAAGGCGAGGAAGGAAGCTATAGGAACATTACACTGTGAAACAGGCCATCTGAAAATGAGTGACCAGGAAAAAGCAGATGAGCTAAATAGGGTCTTTTCTTCTGTATACACAAGGGAGGTACTAGTGGTTGGGATACTTCAATATAATGGGGCTACATTACCTTCACCAAATAATTGGTTAGTGCAGGAAAAAATCCAAAAGAGGTTGAAAAAATTAAATTTTAATAAAGCCCCGGGTCCTGACGGAATACATCCACGGGTATTGAGGGAACTGGGTTCTGTAATAGCCAAACCATTATATTTAATTTTTCACGATTCAATCAACACTGGTTCGCTACCGGATGACTGGAGAATAGCAGAGGTGATACCTATATTTAAGAAGGGAGTAAGTGGAAATCTGGGGAATTATAGACCTGTAAGCCTCACTTCTGTAGTGGGAAAGCTTTTAGAAGGGTTAGTAAGGGATAATATAAAAGAATATGTCTACTTGATCAGGATTATAGGTAGGAGTCAACATGGATTTATGAGGCATAGGTAATGTCAAACAAATCTAATTAGTTTCTATGAGGAGGTTAGTAGGACCCTGGATCAAGGCAACTCAATGGATGTAGTCTTTTTAGATTTTCGCGCTGAGTGCCCTCGGTGCTCATCGCATGGCTCGCAATGCGCACCTTTGGAACTCATTGCGAGCCTCTCCTCTGGTGTATTTTTGCTCCTCTGAGCACCTTCGGCGCACATTGCGATCCTCTCCCCTTGTAAGTTTTTTTTAATGCAGTGGACAGTATAATTTTTTATTTTCCATTACTAATTATTCATTATTAAATTAATGTACGTTAATAATTAATTAGGAATTCTTGAATGTATTAGGAAGCGTGAAGCATTAAGGTATTCATAAAGTAATGGCAGTGTAAAATATGGTATTTATTATTTAATTTTTTTATATATATTTAAAAAATGTTTTTATTAATTAATTACCTATTTCTAATTAACATATCCATTAATCAATAGCCTGAAGAGCTAACAATCTCTTTTGATTTTCCTGCAGCATACAATGTACAGTTGAACTGTTGTTGCCCTGTGGAGAAAGTGTCAGCAATGTGCCAAATGTGCAGTATAAATAGGCTGCGTGCGCGAGGCAAAACCATTGGTTTAGTCAGGTAAAGCGCCATTTTAGATTTGTAATGTTATTAGTTGCAAGTTAGTGTTGTAAAATGGCGGCGATTGTCTATGTGTTACGCGGTTCATGACCATTTTCTGTCCTTTCTAATTTTGTACCTCATACGTTCCTGGGTAAAAGTCATACGCATCTGGCGGTGTTTTGCACGATTAAGGGTCGTGTAGCCTCGTTTTAATTTATTTCGGCCGACATTTTTGTTCTTTCTTAGCCAATTTTTGAGTGGCGACACTGTGCTAATTTGGCTTAAATCTGCGTGCAACCTCCCAGACGTCCTGGCTGTCCCCCCGTGCTGTGTTTTATTTTTTTTATTTTTTTATTTTTTTTTGTGTTTTTCTATTTGTGCGGTTCGGCCATTAACTTCAGATTTTCTTTTTTTAAGTCCCGCGTCGCACAATTTTTTTTTCTAAGTCCTGCATTCCTCAACAGCTTGCAGCCTAAGGCAATCCTGCGTTTCCTAACTGCTTGGAGGCTAAGTCCCGCATTTTTCAATGCCTCAATGATCTCCCATTCCATATTTGATCTATTGTATTCACTGTACATAGTGACCACCACTCTACATATGGGACTTAAAATATTAGTCTTTTATTGAATGATATTGTATTTTGGTGCATATTCATCCTTAATACTTCTCTAGAAGTTTATATATTTGAGGGTGTAAAAGCTCCTGTTTGGAAGTGCTGTTTACCCTCTTGGTCTTTTTGAAAGCTATATACTGTATGTATGTTGTATTTTTTTTACAATAGCGCAAAGGAATATAAAACAAACAGCCCTATTAAATTCCCCTATCATGTAAAACCATAGCTTATAATGTAGCCGTAAGAGTTATGGCTATTAAATTGGCCCCGTAAAGCAAGCGGCTGCCAAAATGCGGGTTATGTGCAAAAAAAGCGTATGCAACATGGAACGTGGAACTTCGCAGCCCCAAATCCTTTGTCCTGTCAAGCCCGTAACTGCTACGTTCCAATTTAGCTATTCAATTGCAGCGAATTCTCTGGCGTTCAACCCTGTATCACTCAAATGGCGCCAAGAAGCCAACGGGTGTCAGAGAGGACCCGCAAGGGGGGTAAGTCCAATCCGTAGCACTGTAAATGCACATATACACACACCACTGTACTTGTAATAACAGGGAAAGTGATGTTAGGTCTTAGAAGAAATAGCACAACATTCTCAAGCTCGCAAGTTGGCAATATAAAATACTTCATTTCATGTGTAATTTCTGTGTTATATCGATCCCGGCAATCAATGTGTTAATACATATAATGGAACTCGCATGTAATTGAATATCATATTTACAGCTTTATCAATATTACATTATATCTGCAATGTGGGTCCGATCGTAAATCGGTAAGACTTCGAAATCCAACCTCCATTTTTGTGTAACGCAATGACTACCATCTCTGTTTCCATTGGCTCCATCTAAACCCGTAACTGCAGGTTTGAATAATTGATCGTGTTCACGGCCAAACATCCAAAGTTCGAAAAATGTTTTGCAGGTTTGCGTCTCAAGCCCGTAACTCGCGGCCTGTTCTAATTTAATAGATATGTTACACAGCCGAATTTCAAGCCCGCAGCCCTTGCAAGCTTCCCGGTGCTGCTACGGGTTTCTAATTTAATAGGGCTGATAGTACCTAAGGGATATAAAAAGTTTATAGAAAAAAGTTTGTGAAAGGAGACTCAGTACTCGATGGGGACATCTACCAAACACACTGAATATAGAATTAAAGTTTATTTTGTCTTGCAGAGCTCAGCAGTTTCTTATGTTTTGCTTTTTAGAATCTCTCTTCTTTGCACATCACACCACAGTGCTGTATAAATCATGTCGCCGCTGCTAATTATTTTTAATGACTACAAAAAAATGGTGTTCAGTCAGACATTACAGTCCAACCACTTTCGGTCATTTGTTATCTAGTGATTATTTAGCTACATATTGTGAAAATAACAGAAATCTATTTTTTTGGTACTAATGGTATTCAGTAAAGCTGATGTTTGCCATGTTTCTTGGCATACTATATTACTTTTGGATTTTATTTAAAAAAAATACATTTTCAGCAGCACAGGAAAACTAATTTTAATGACATGAGTAATATCAGTGACAATATGGAATACTTAGATAGCATGATAGCATGTATATATGATATTAAGAGCTGTCTCAATTTATGCTTCCTTCAGATATTTTGTAGTGAATAGCCCCCATTTCCTTCCAGAGGATTTGCAAGAGTTTATACATATACATTATATAGATTTTGATAAGAAAAGGGTAGTTTCTACACATTTCTGGGGTGTACACAGTCTATCCATCTGAATGCTACTGCTTTCTTGATTATTAATGTTAGTAAAACATGCATAAGTAGATCATTTAAAAACCCTTTCTTTAAAGTACTATTTTCAGACATTAATCTTAATTCTTCCACCTTGTAACTTCAAATCTTCTGGGCGACACCATACTTGAACTATATTATCATACTGTATGTCTTCTTTCCCTTCTCTCCTCTAATTCCTTCATATTTTACCCCATGCACCATATTAGTTGCCCTTCTTTGGATTCTTGTGCTAATTGTGGTTGTATATTTGAATGTACTCAAGTGGAATAGGATGTCGGGTGTGTATCCCCAACTTAGGCGTAGTGCAGGGTAGGTGTGTCAGTAAGATGATCCGTGTATTTGTAGTAGATTCTTATGGGTAGTCCTACTGGATGTTCTTTCTTACCCCTGTCTGGAGGTGGTCTGGACTGGGATGTCAGGTATGGTGATTCCCTGTTTCAGGGTTAGGCAATGCTTTGGCTTCTATTGGTGTGAACTGGGATCTGAAGCTTTTCTTGGGGCTCTGTTCACGTCAGTGCCCGAGAAAAAGAGAAATGCAAAGGTAGAGTGGAAAAAGCCCACAATCCCTTCAGTAGTCCCAATGTTATGGGATAATGTTTGGTCTGAAGCTCTCAATGTTGGTCTCTCTTGTGTAGAAATTGTATTTATATATACACTGTACTGATGGCGGACGGATAGATAGATGCTATGTATCTATCAATTGCCTGGTAGCCATCCAGATCTGTTCTCACAGTGCAAAGATGTGTATGTCTGGTCAGTGTGTATGTGGTGTGTGAGTGTGTGTGCCTCTGTATGAGTGTGTGTGTGTGATATGTGGGTGGTGTGTGTGTATGTGAAAAATATTAATTCTAATCTAAAGTTTTTTTTATTCCAATGCCACTTACTTTTTATAAGAAATTGTATACTACTCTTCCTTCTCAAAGTTCTCTTCTCCTTACATTGGTTCTGGATTCTCTTGGTTCTAGGAGCCATTTCAATATTCCACCCTTAAATTTCTTGTAAATGTTGCAGAAACACATTTTAAAATGTCTTTCCCTTTAATAGACTCAGGGCCTCCAATAATTCTTAAATTGTTTCATCTAGAGCAGATTTCCAGATCTTCAACTCTCTTAAATAAAATACAATTTTATTGAATTAACTGTTTTTTATTTTATTTTATTTTTTGAATTATCAAGCTTGAATTATCAGCACATTTAAAATATGCATTTAAACATCATAAATTTGTTATTTTTTATCTGCAAGTGGAATGGTCACGAGTGACTCTTTTTAGAGAGCTTTAAAAACTAGATACATGTTGTACCAATCATTTTCTTCTTCATTAAATATCTGAAATAAACACCATTTTCTCTTACAGGTGTAGCATGAAATTAGTGGTTCAGTATGGTAATCCGTGGCATATTTGCCATTTAGTTTATTTACTAGACAAAAAACGGTCTTCCCTGAAATGTATTTTTGTTTAAATAGATAGGTACCATCACCACACTAGCAAGTCCAGTGTAAGTGTAAGCACACAATTCCACTAGTAAGTATACTATGTGAAGCAGACAATATTAGCCTTATATCAGTTTTTTATCTAAAAATTGAAAAGCTGTATATAATATTTTTTTTTTGCACCAGGGCCCTCCATTTACTAGCTCCGCCACTGGAAACATATATGTAGAGATGGGAAAGTAAAGGAGAACAAAATGGAAACCGCTTTGAGGCAAGAGGTGTATCCCACCTTCAGGCTTTTTCTGGTACTGCCCCTATTCTCTGGAACTCCTTACCTCGTTCCACCAGACTATCTACCTGCCTCAAAACATTCAAAACCTCACTCCGTTTAAAGAAGCTTATCACCTTCCATCTTAACATGTGCAACGCTTCTGTCACCCTCCTGTACCACACCCAAACCCTTTAGATTGTAATTCTGTGAGTTTTCAACCTTACATAGTTACATAGTAATCAAGGTTAAAAAAAGACTTTAGTCCATCAAGTTAAGCCTTTTTAGATCTACTCTGATCTGCAATATGCGGATTAATTATTAATTGATCCAGAGGAAGGCAAACAGAAAAAAAAACAAGTAAAACTTTACCAACCCCCCCCCCCCCCAAAAAAAAAGTTAAATTCCTCCCTGACCACAGATACTGGCGATCAGATTCCTTCCTGGATCAACACTCTAATTATCCAGGATAACCCTGAATGCCCTTTTTTTTTAAAGATATATCACCAATCCACCAATCCATCTTTAAAGTTATCAAATCCGCTGTCACCACCTCCTTTGGTAAAGAATTCCACAGTTTAACCACCCTTACTGTAAAGAGGCCTTTTCTTTCTTTAAGATGAAATCTTTTAACTTCTAAACTCAAAGGATGTCCTCTTGGCAGTTTAAAACCTCTTGGCACAAAAGGCAAAGGCTTGTATTGACCCTGGATGTATTTATATAGGGTAATGATATCTCCTCTCAGACGCCTTTTTTCTAGAGAAAATACGTTTAATTTCGTTAGTCTTTCTTCATAATTTAGCCCCTCCATTCCCCTTATTAGTTTTGTTGCCATCCTCTGTATTTTTCCAGCTCTAAAATGTCCTTTTTATGTCCTCCATATTCCAAATGAGGGCATACTAGAGATTTGTATAGTGGCAGAATTATATTTGCTTCTCTTGCTTCTATACCCTTCTTAATACATGCTAATATTTAATTTCCCTTTGCAGCTGCTGCTTGGCTTCGAGCACTGCTACCTAGGTGGTTGTCCACAAGCACTCCCAAATCCCTTTCAATATCTGATACACCTAGATTTGCTCCATTAAGATTATAAATTGCTATCTGTCCTTTCCAGATGCATAACTTTACATTTATTCATATTAACTGTCATCTGCCATTTAGATGCCCATTCCTAAATGTTATGTAAATCCTTTTAAAGGGAATGCACATCATCTGATTGAATTACCTTGCACAACTTCATGTCATCAGCGAAAATGGAGACACTACTTTCCAGTCCCACCTCTAAGTCATTAATAAATATGTTAAAAAGGAGAGGACCTAATACTGAGCCCTGAGGAACCCCACTTACCAAATTAGTCCAATCGCAGTATGTTCCATTTATAACAACCCTTTGCTTCCTGTCTTTTAGCCAGCTCTCAATCCATGAGCAGATATTTACTGCAATTCCTGTATCCCTTAGTTTGCACAATAGTCTCCCATGTGGCACTGTATCAAAAGCCTTTGCATAATCCAAATAGACTACATCCACTGAGTTTCTTTGATCCAAGTTCCTACTAACCTCCTCATATAAACTAATTTGTTTGTTTTTTATATGGCCTATCCCTCATAAATCTGTGTTGACTCCAACTTATCATCTTGTTTAAATAGACATATTCTTGTATTCAATCCTTTATTAACCCTTCTAAAAGCTTCCCCACTACATAAGTGAGTCTCACTGGTTTATAATTCCCTGGATTTGCTCTTGCTCCTTTCTTAAATATAGGCATCACATCTGCTTTTCTCCAGTCATCTGGTAGAGACCCTGTGTTGAGTGAATCTTGAAAACTTAGATAAAATGGTTCAGCTATTACAGAACCCTGTTCCCTCAGTACCCTTGGATGTATTCCATCAGGGCCTGGGGCTTTATTTTTTCAAACCTCTTTTGGATTTCTTCCTGCGTTAACCAATTCTAATCACATAAAATAGTTGTCAAACTACGAATCGTTGTCACGCTTTGCGAGCTCGCCAAGAGAGCTCGCAAAAACTGCGTCCCTCGCAAAGCGAGGGGCCGAAATTTCCAGAAGGTGGAGGCTCCAACGTCGGCTGCAATGAGCTGAAGGCTCATTGCAGGCCACAAATGCGGCCCTCTAAAAGCGAAGGGACGCATTTGCAGAGTTGGAGGCTCCACAGCACCTCACAAGCGGTTACAAACACACACACAAGCGGTACTATCACAAAATAGATCTAACACGCAATCACTAAATACGGACTTACAAAAAAAATACGAGACACGGGACTTAGAAAAAAAAATATATTTCGAACTCGCAAAATACGACCTTAACAGCCAAACTGCGTGCAGCGGAAAACATAAAAAAAAACAATAAATACACACAAACAATACATAAAAAGTACCCACAGCAAGAGGGGGCACCCAGGACCTCTGCAAGTGAAGTTACACCTCAATTTAAGGCAATATTACCGAGTTTAGACACACGAAAATCCCCTAAGCGAGAGAAAATATGGCCGCCGAAAAAAACGAAAACGAGACCCTAATGCCACAAAACACCACCAAGGCCATACAGCTTTTCCAAAAAGCCGTACAAGGAACAAGATACGCTTTTAACAAGGACGGTAAATCATCCACACTCGTGTACCACATACACATTCGCCGCCATTTTACAACACTAACTTACACAATACGGAAGTACACAGCTACACTAACCGCTTCCCCTCGTGCACGCAGCCTATTTACACTACACACTGCACACATTGCTGACACTTACACCTCAGCTCCCCAACAGTGCAAACCTACATTGTATGCTGCAGGAACATTAAAACAGATTGTTAGCTCTTCAGCACAATGCTTTCTGCATATATTACTTCAAAATAGGTAAAGTATATTAATTTATTAAAGTATTAATTATTTAATTAGCATACAAAAATATATATACACAAAAAAACACTATCGCAATAAACACAAAAAACCCATTCACCGCGCGCCTCACAACGAGCGCCAAAGCTGCTCATAGCACACAAAGCCTTGCAATAAATGCAAAAGCAGATCAGCGCTGAACAAACAATAACAGCAAAAGCGCCTCTGATAACAAAAAATACAACAACCAAGAAGGCGCTCATTGCGAGCCACGCTTGGAGCGCCAAAGGTGCTTAGCGCGAGGCTTTCAATGAGCGCCAAAGGATCTCAGACCACCAAAAAAATGTATGTCTGTGGCAAACAGCATTACCTGCCTTACAATTTTATTGCCCCATCATTTTTGACGGGCAAGTCACTGGTATAATAATAATAATAAGGTGCAGTACATCTAAAGATGCAATCAGAAAACTCAGAGCTTGCTTTATGCCTCTTCATTTTGATTCACATATATGTACAGATGGAAAAGTGCAGGAGAACAATATGGAAACCCATTTGAGGCAAGCAGTGTATATTTTTTACTATATGTATATTTAATTACTTTGGCACTGGATGCAGTGCAGCTAAAGATGCAATCACAAAACTCCAAGCTTACTTTATGCCCTATTTTGAGCAACATAGACGTAAAGATGAGAAAATGCAGGTGGCAAGAAGTGTATATTATATAAAATATGGCAAATAAATAGTACATTTGTGTTCCCATTTGAATGTCTAAAATAAGTTTAAAAAAAATCAAAACTCCAAAAAATACAGTATTGTACTGCATTCTGGGAACCTGGGCAAGGACATGCAAATGAGCCCACAAAGGCTTCCATCCGAGGATGGATTATGCACAAGCCAAGAAACCTACCCACAGGCAGCTATTTTAAGCTTAAATGGCTCTCTATAAATTATAGGAACATTTATTGCCTTATTTTCAAATAATAAACTGTTTTAATGTATTTGATCTTACAAATACTCTGCAAATATATGTAATTAATTTACTACATAAGCCTTATAAGACACATGCTCAGAATGTACCATGTCAGTACATTTTAAGTTATAACTAGATATATTTCCAGGTGTTGTTCTTAACTAGAACTAATCTAATGTCTCCCTATTCGATTCTACTTGACTTTGCCATGACATGAGCTTTGTTATAAAGACAAATATAGAACACTTTAATAAAGAGAATAAAACACGTGATGGAAATGTGTCACCATGTCTACTCTTACAATGCAAAACAGGTCCGTTTTCCAACACTTGTCGTATTATATTATTCAAGCATGATAAAGCTTTTCTTATTTCACAGTCCTGAAAATGACAGCTCCTCCAGTAGGAAATTGTAGTTAAATATTGGCAGTAAATTAGTATAATCTATGTTATACAAAGGCACTTGACACTTCCAGTAGATTTTCACTCTACTTGTACTGAATCTCTGTTCTCTGTATATATTTCATTTGCAGTTTGGATAGCACCTTTTAGAAAGGTCTCTGCTGCCCCCAAATCAAGTTTTTTAAAGGTTATTCTTAATGAGTTCTAAAAATTGGCTATATGTTGTATTAGCCATTTTTTCAAAACCAAATAATTGCTAGGAGTGATCTGCAAGGTGTTAACTAAAGAACCAAATTAAATGAGCCACTGAAAACATCATATCACCTTCATAGTGAACAGAAATCCAATCTCGATCACACTACTGCAGATAATGTCTAAGCATCTTGGCATGAGACCAAGTCTTCATGGGATTCTTACTGTACAGTACAACACACAGAGAGGGGGGAGGCAGCATTCATTCCCCTATGGAACATCATTAGTCGTAAATGCAGTATTGTGTGTTCTGCATTTTTATGCAAATGAGTGTCACTCGCATACTAATTAGCTGCATTCATGTGCTAATTGGAATCGCAGTCTACTTGCCTGTTTCTGTGGAGGCCAACAAAGACCTCTAATGCTGTCATTCAGTTAAATCTCCTCCCCCACCCTTATCAAGCTGTTAATTAGGATATCTAAACTAATTGCCTTTCCCAATTTATTTCCTCCAACTCCCTCCTTGACGCTTTGCAATCTGGTTTCCAGTCCCAACAATCCAAGTCCCAACACTGCCAAGTCAAAGGGTCACTTCTCTATTCTTATCCTCTTGGATAATTTTGCTACCTTTGACACAGTTGACCACCCTCTTCTTAGAAGTAAAATGAGTCAGTCTATTATTATCTAAGAGAAAGTAAAAATAGGTTGCAGGTTACTTTGCTATTCAAATGCCTTCCATTTGCGGGTCCGATCGAGTTACGTTCTTCGAGCTGCAATCCATTTTGATTTGTAAAATCACGAGTTACTTCCCTCCAAGCCTTTGATCTTTCACGGCCGCAAGAGTTGCGGCTGCTAAAATCACAAATCGCAAGTCAAGCCTGCAACAGGCAAAAATCTAACCACAGGTTACTGGGAGCAAGGAGGTCTTTGAAAGTACTTACTTACAAATCGGAGCACTTTAAAAGCAAATAGAAAATCAATCCAGCACTGTAAATGATGGGGAGCACAATGGGTGACATTAGAATTAAAAGCACAACATTCTGAAGCTTGCACATCGCCAAAATAAAATAATTTATTTCATCTTTGTTTTCTGTCCAAAGTCCTACAGGCTTCAATAATGAGTTTCGGGCTTGGAGGTCATTCAAGCCCTTAGGACTTTGGACAGAAAATAAACATGAAATAAAGTATTATATCATTTACAGTGCTGTATTGAATTTAGATATGCATTTAAAGTGCTCCGATCTTACGTGCTCCCTGTCACTGTGCTGCTCTCACCTCCTCGCACCCTCCATCTTGGATCCGTTCTAAATCCTGACCCCTGGCCCCTTGCTGGCTCCCGGCTTCTCTACTTCACTGCGCACTTGCTCCCGCCAGCCGTGCGTGCCTCAGGATGAGCACCTACAGCGCTCATTACAGCATGGGCAATGGCGAATTGTCGTCCTGTAACTGCGGGCCTCTCTTTTGACAACGAGGAGGTTCCAAATATGGTATAATTCAAATATCAGTAATGACATCTATTTTATTGATTCAATATAATTAGTGATGTCCCAAACAGTTCGTCGGAGAACTATTTGCGGCGATTTTCGCATGTTCGGTTCGCATCGAACGGCGAACACATGTGCTTTTCGGTCCGCCCTCTATTCTTTATCATTGAGGAAACTATGACCCTGCACCTTACAGTCAGCAGACACATTCCAGCCAATCAGCAGCATACACTCCCTTCCAGGGACTTCAATCTGAAGGACAGCCTCCATTTTAGAATCATTCTGAAGCTACATTCGTTTAGAGAGGACATATATTCTACCTGCTGCTGATTTAATAGGGAAATAGATAGCCAGGCTGTGTATTTAGCTTTCACTACACACCTGAAGGACTCATTTGATATCTGCTGCAAGGACAGCAACTTAAAAAGCCCTTTTTAGGGCTAGAACATCATTTATTTTATTTTATTATTTTTTTCTGTGTAATCTAATTGCATATGTCTGCCTGCTAGCGTGTGTGTGAGGCCTATTGCATCTACTCTGCCAACTTTTGCCAGTGCACAGTGACACTCATATCTAGTGCAACCGTTGTGTACAGTGACATAAAACAACCCTTTTTTGACTGTAATCGATTGAATATCAGTTGCCTGCCTACAGGCGTGTGTGTGAAGCCTATTGCATCTACTCTGCCAACTTTTGCCAGTGCACAGTGACACTCATATCTGGTGCAACCGTAGTGTACAGTGACATAAAACAACACTTTTTTGACTGTAATCGATTGAATATCAGTTACCTGCCTACAGGTGTGTGTGTGAGGCCTATTGCATCTACTCTGCCAACTTTTGCCAGTGCACAGTGACACTCATATCTGGTGCAACCGTAGTGTACAATGAAATAAAAGAACCCTTTTTTTCTGTAATCGATTGAATATCAGTTGCCTGCCTACAGGCGTGTGTGTCAGGCCTATTGCATCTACTCTGCCAACTTTTGCCAGTGCACAGTGACACTCATATCTGGTGCAACCGTAGTGTACAGTGACATAAAACAACACTTTTTTGACTGTAATAGATTGAATAGCAATTGCCTGCCTACAGGCATGTGTGTGAAGCCTATTGCATCTACTCTGCCAACTTTTGCCAGTGCACATTGACACTCATATCTGGTGGCACCTTAGATGGCACGGGCAGTGCCCCAAATTTGAAGTGGGAGGTCCGACCAAGCATCTTTTTCCATCTCCCGCTTCCAAAAATCCATGGCATATACACGTCCCCTGATAGTGGACGTAACAGGGATTAAAGGAATAGTACTACTTAACAGTACACACCTTATAATAACGCAGACAGAGGCAACGCGTATAATCTTCCATGCTGTGCAGTGGAAGCCTCCAGACTCTGACCTGTGTATAATCTTCCATGCTGGGCAGTGGAAGCCCCCAGACTCTGACCTGTGTATAATCGTCCATGCTGGGCAGTGGAAGCCCCCAGACTCTGACCTGTGTATAATCTTCCATGCTGGGCAGTGGAAGCCCCCAGACTCTGACCTGTGTATAATCTTCCATGCTGAGCAGTGGAAGCCCCCAGACTCTGACCTGTGTATAATCTTCCATGCTGGGCAGTGGAAGCCCCCAGACTCTGGGAGTCTGAAGAAGAGGAGTCAGAGGAGGAAGGTGGCTTTGAGGAGGTGGAAAACCAAACACAGCAGGTGTCCCCGGGGGCTTGATATCACCTTTCGGGGACCCTTGGTGCCTGGGTGGAGGAAGAGACCTTCAATGACATTAGTGAGGACAAGGAACGGGACATGGCTAGCTTGGTATCAAACCTTGTGCAAATGGGGAGTTTGCGGTTGTTTGTGGTGCATTAAACGGGGAGATTGGTCTGTTACTGTGAAGCGGTGTAACCCTTACACTACCTGATCGATACAACATCATATCTGATGTTTTAAAGCACGTTATTCCAAACAATTTAGGAATGTTACGTAATTTATGCCCTTTATGGCTTAAAACCAGACTTTGCATCAACTATGTAATTTTCCGTGGGAGTTTTGCCATGGATCCCCCTCCGGCATGCCACAGTCCAGGTGTTAGTCCCCTTTAAACAACTTTCCCATCACTATTGTGGCCAGAAAGAGTCCCTGTGGGTTTTGAAATTCGCTTGGCCATTGAAGTCTATTGTGGTTCGCCGATGTTCGTTCGCGAACATTTGATGGAATTCGCGTCCGCGGTTCGCGAACCGAAAATTTGATGTTCGCGGCATCACTAAATATAATGTCATATTTTTTAAAAATAATTTTCCTCGTCGCTTTCGCCACTCATTATGACATCTGGAACCAATTAAGGACGAGTACCAAGTCCACTGTATTAAGAAGTGATTATAGGCTCTGGGATTTCTGCATAAAAAGTTACAAATAATTCATAATTGGTTTCTACTATGTGCAGTTCATGAAGATAGGGATTGCCTTGGCCACACCATCTGATCATTCTTGAGAGAGATCGCTGACAGGCTAATTTGAAACACTGCACTTCACAGTCTGTGTATTCATGAGCTGCAGAGAGTACAACTTGACAGTAGCTTTTATCACTTCTTAATACAATAATACTATATATTATATTTTTTGTGAAATACAGAAACATTTAATAATAAATATCTAATAAATAGCTATTATTATAGTGATAAGGTATAACTTGACATAATCCACTGACACATCTAAGACTATAAAATGACTTAATTGTAATCAGTATTAATCTTCACATAGAAAGGGATTTTATATCATCATTTCCATGTTAGCTAGTTATTCCTTCCAGTTTATACAGCTGCGAGGAATTACAGCAGAAGACTCTGATTTCAACAAATGGAAGGATTTGCTTTTCATGTTTGATTTATGTAATTATAGTTTTATTTGGCAAGAAATAAATAGAGTAGACTCAGCAAATGTTGGTTTATTTGCTTCCCTTATGAATATTAATGGATTATGTTCTAACAACCAAGGAAGTGAACAGGGGATTTAACAAAGATCAATTCAGTATTTTATGATGTGATGTAAACAATGATTATTATTAGTTTCTATCATGTTACACAGAGAAACAGAAGTGATGGTAGGTAAAACCAAAAAGACCCATCTAACCTGTCCTCAGGATGGACTTATACCAATGCAAGGCATGCTTGAGTTCCTTAACTGTGTTTGACTCTACCACGTCACATATATATTATTATTTCTGTAAAGTGGGTCTTATGCACAATACTTCTAAATGTTCCACCTTCGAACTTGAATTCATGACCTCTTGTACTTGCCCCTCTTTTTCCCAAAGACACCTATCTCTTAAACTTTATTAACATTTTGATATATTTGCAGGTCTCTCTCATATCTCCCTCTCCATTCTCTCCTCCAATCTATACATATTAATTACATGGATTACCCACATAATTTATATATATTATCGTTACGGTGTCCCCTCTAATCTATACATATTAATGCCATGGAGTCCCCTCTAATCTATACATATTAATGCCATGGAGTCCCCTCTAATCTATACATTTTAATGTCATGGAGTCCCCTCTAATCTATACATATTAATATAATGGAGTCCCCTCTAATCTATACAAATTAATATTATGGAGTCTCCTCTAATCTATACATATTAATGTCATGAAGTCCACTCTAGTCTATACATATTAATGTCATGAAGTCCACTCTAGTCTATACATATTAATGTCATGAAGTCCACTCTAGTCTATACATATTAATGTCATGGAGTACCTTCTAATTTATGAATATTAATGTCATAGGGCCTCATTCTATTAGCGGCCGCAGCCGTTGCGGGGCCGCAAGGACCGGCCGCAAGCTATTCGGCTATTCTATTCCCCTCCGGCCGGGGATTCCGGCAGGCTTGCGGCCGGCGCCTTACTATCTCTTGCGGCCGCTCGCGCCAGAGGAAAGCCTTTGATCTAAAACGGCCGCAAGAGTTTCGGCCGTAAGAAATTCCTATTTGCAATTCAATTGCTCCGGGAACCCTCTCTGCAAGGCTAAAAACTAACTGCAGCTTACTTGCAGGAAAGAGGTCCCGCTAGCACCAATTAAGCACATAAAATAGCTCAAATAAAGCCATCCTGCACTTTGAGAAGACTATAAAGGGATTTTAGGTGTTAGAAAAAAATAGCACATAATTATCCTATACTCAAATCCGTAAAATATTTTATTTTTAATATCCGTAAAATATCCATGTAAAAAGTCCAGAGGGCTTGGAGCACCTCAGACCCGCCCACGCCGCAGCCGGAAAATAAACAGTTAATTTGAACTCGGGTTTGGGCTGATGTGCAAGCTTGAGAGTGGGTTTATTTTAATCCTCATGTCCCCCAATATGATCCCTAGCATTTACAGAGCTGTACAGTGCAGGCTTGAATTTATTTTTGCGTTTTTAGATTTCACAGCTTACGGCCGGTTCCAAGATATGCGGCCGGCCGTAAGAGGAGATCCTTGCGGGGCCGTATAATAGAATCGCGAGTTAACTGAACCCCCGCAAGGAATCGCAGCCTTACGGACGATTTACGGCCGGTAATAGAATGAGGCCCATAGAGTCTACTCTAATCTATAAATATTAATGTCAGGGAGTCTAAGTTGTGTCTTTAGATCCTGCCCTTATTTAGTCACCTCCTTTGAGCTTCATAATATCCTTTTTGAGATCCTGTCTCAGAACTGGACACAGGTGGACCTGATTGGGGGGTCTAAGAGTGACAATAGTACCTCTCTATTTTTTTTTTTTTCTTTGAATATATTTTGATTGGAAGAATGTAACATTATAGAAACTAATAACTTTGCTAAAATTAAAAACAACATATACAATTACTGCTTTTTTAAATACATGCTAGACAACTGGAATGCTACTGCCCCTTCACTGTATCCCTGTTACTAGAGACTGTGCTTACATTTTATTTTAAGTCCATAAAATCTCCTTTGTGTGCCCCAAACCCTTCTGCTTTCAGCCACAGGAACACCCCTAGATTGTCAGGGTTTTGTCAATCTCAATACCCAGCTGCCTTTTCCAGGTATCAGGATACAGGAGCACAGTAACAGTCAATGGTCCCAATGGTAGGTCCAGCATGAACATCAGGATATAAGCCAGCTTAGTAAAATAATAAAAAAAAGTGTTTCCATGTGTGCATCCTGTATCTAAAGGAGCTAATGTGCAGCCTGTGTCTGTAAGTGCTAATGTGTTCAGCCTGTGTCTGTAAGAGCCAAGGTACAGCCTGTGTCTGTAAGTGCTAATGTGCCCAGCCTGAGTCTGTAAGAGCCAATGTGCACCCTGTGTCTGTAAGAGCCAATATGCAGCCTGTGTCTGTAAGTGTTAATGTGCCCATCATTTGTCTGTAAGAGCCAATGTGTAGCTTGTGAAAGAGCCAATATGCAGCCTAGGTCTGTAAATGCTAATATGCCCAGCCAGTGTCTGTAAGTGCCAGCGTGTAAGAGCCAATCTGCAGCCTGTGCATGTAAGAGCCAAAGTGCCCAGCCTGTGTCTGTAAGAGCCAATGTGCAGCCTGTGCATGTAAGTGCCAATGTTCAGCCTGTATCTGTAAGAGCCAACTTGTCCAGCCTGTGTCTGTTAGAGCCAATGTGCAGCCTGTGCATGTAAGTCCAAATATGCACCCTGTATCTTTAAGAGTCAATGTGCCGCCTGTGGCTGGAAGTGCCGATGTGCATCCTTTGCCTGTTAGAGCTAACGTTCATCATGTGCCTGTAAGAGCCAATCTGCAAGCTGTGTCTTTTAGAACTAATGTGCATCCTGTGCTTGTAAGAGCCAATCTGCAATCTGTGCTTGTAAATGCCAATGTGCAGCTTGTGTCTGTAAGAGCCAATGTGCAGCCTGTGGCTGTAAGAGCCACTGCGCAGCCTGTGCCTGTAAGAGCCAATGTGCAGCATGTGTTTGTAAGAGCCAATGTGCAGCATGTCCTTACAAGACCCAAAGTTCGCCACCATCTTATTGGGCCCTCAAGTACTTTCAGTACAATTAAAGTGAAGTTACATTCTATGTGATTTGAAGTAATTATTATTTTTTATTTGTTTGTTTAGTTTTAAGGATTTTTATCAAAAAACAAGACTATCAGTTCAAACTAAAATGTGAAAAATCTGGGGTCCAAACAGATCATTTACATTGACATTAATTCCAATTAGAAATGCTTGCTTTGAACTCAACCTGCAGTCCGGAACAAATTAAGGACGAGAATCGAGGTACCTCTGGGTTTTGCATGAAACTATATAATACAGCAGGCATATGCCTAAAAGGAGCCATGCTTAAAAAGGTATTGGATTTTCTCTCTCCCACCATCTCCCCTGTCTCTACTCCCCCCCCCCCCCCCCGTTTTCATGACGCTATTTGCATGAGCATTGCTTGTATTGCACATGCGCCATTCACACAGTGTGTTAGTACCTCTGTTTCTGACTGCGGGTTTAGACAGTGATATTACTCTCTCTATGTCTTACTGGGGGTCTATACAGTGATTGCCGCTAATTTCTCTACCAATACATCAATATATTAGTGGGCTCTAAAAGGATGCAATACAATAAAATAAAAAATGGCAGTTCTAGAATATTTCTAGCATATTTTCCAAGGGTTCTAATAAAAATTACAACTTTACAATGAAAACAAATATATGCGTGAAAACTTTGAGTTTAAGAGCACAATTAAGCATAAAAAAATATTTTTTTCTTAGAAAAAAAAATAAATGTTGATGTTTGCAGGTCCTTGGAGGAATCCACCATACTTGACATAAAGAGTCTTTGTGACAGGGAAGTTTACATTTCTGTAGAACTTGAGTTGAGTCTATTAATGCAATTTCCTGCTTCTGTGTCGGGGAAGGAGTGTGGTGTCAATTCCAGGCAGATTCCATTATCTAAAAAAAGCTCTAAATGTCTTCCTATTCCTTCCTCCATAAACTACAAAGACACACCCTCATGATCCAGCTCTCAATATGTGATTAACAAACACAAAATGGATTCCTGTACTTTTTTATGTTTTGTACTCATGGATTACACACAGTTGCTGATGTTGTTAGTTTGGTACACATTTGACAAGCAGGGTCTTGTTTGTTAAACTGTTTTGGACCTTTACTAGTAATCTATATATCTATCTATCTAGGGTATCATATCATTTTATCTTCAATTGTCTAAGCTGTCTCACTCTGTGCTGTCTCTCTCCCTTCCTGTGCAGTCTCTCTCTGTGTGCTCTCTCTGCATTCTCTCGCTCTCTCTATGCACTCTCTATCTGTGACAAACAATCTGTAAAACTCTCCAACTAACAAGGGAAATACATATAAATTACTGTTTACATTAGACAACTTTTGCAATCTTAATGTATGTGGCAAGTTATTTATTACTTTAAGTAAAGAATTAGGGGGGAAAGACAAATTGGGAATAGAGCAAAGAGTCAAGATAGTGATGTACTTTTATTAATTGTATTAAAATAAAAAAGAAAAGAGACATGGGAGGAAGTGGGGGGGAAGAGACTAGGGAGAGGGGGGCAAAGAGACGTGGGGGCGAGACACGAGAGGGGGGGAAGAGACACAGGAGGGGGAAGAGACACATGGGAGGGGGGTGGAAGAGACACAGGGGAGTGAGAGGAAGGGAAGAGACACAGGGGAGGAAGGGGGAAAGAGACACAGGGGAAGGAGAGGGGGAAAGAGACACAAGAGGGAGTGGTGGAAAGAGACACAGGGTTTCAGAGAGGGCGGGAAAGAGACACAGGGGAGGGAGAGCAGGGAAAAGAGACACAGGTGAGGGAGAGGGGGGAAAGAGACACACGGGAGGGAGAGAGGGGCAAAGAGACACAGAAGAGGGAGTGGGGGCAAAGAGACACAGGGGTAGGAGAGTGGGGCAAAGAGACACGGGGGAGGGAGAGGGAGCAAAGAGACACAGGGGAAGGAAAGGGGGAAGAGACACAGGGGAGGGAGAGGCTGAAGAGACACAGGGGAGTGAGAGGGAGTAAGAGACAAACAACAGATAGTACATAGACAGAAAACACAATGTATAACAATATATTGTGCCGTTATTTTTGATGAGCAAGTCGCTAGTTATACAAATATTAACTGGACTAGAACTGTTAGGCGGCTCACTGGCTGCAAGACAAACACTGAGCATTAATCAACTTGAAAAATAAATGGCAAATATTAAGAATGGAGAACATTTCTTCTACTATGTTAGGGCAAGAAGAGCAATTTTACAGTATTTAGACTCCATGGGCAGAGTATACAGAAGGTCTGACTATCTGATGGGGGAGATGAGACCTGGCTTGGGGAAGCAGACATCCTGACACCCCTGCCTTTGCCAGAAACCCTGTAGGCAAAGTGGCTTGCTGATTGGTTCAGGGATGGCCTATTTAAATATACATTATTTTATTGTGTGGAAAAAAATAATAAAAATGAGACCCAAAGAATAAAGAGGATTCTGGTTCGGGGGCACATAGAGATGGTGTGTTTCATTAAGAGAGAAGGCTTTTATTACCGGAACCTCTGCTGCTACCCTGGAAGAAGGAATTGAAGAACCCAATTGGATCTTCTGGTAGGAGATTGGTCTCCTTGGCCTTTTCAAGCAAAGGCAGAAGTTTTGGGAGTAAAGCAGACCCCCTCCCCTGGGTTGAGACAGTTATAATGCAGTTAGTTTTACTTCCCAACCCTAATTAAGTATTTTGTGACACAAATTACCAAAAAAAACCACACATTAAAATTAAGAGCCAAATAAACAATGCTGAATATTTCATGAAAGAAATACTGTAGACTAGAGAAAAATGGCCAGTACTGGGTGTAGATAATTATTAATGACATTTATTTATAAAATATATTTAGAAAATTGTTGTGTATGAACAATTATATATTAACAATGTGTAGTACCATGGAATATACACTAAAATGTCTATATGCAGAGAATATCTGTCTGTAAGTGTACCTGGCACCTGGTAAATTTACAAACAAACATATGCACTTATGATTTTCTATTTAAATGTGAGGTAACATTGTGACTGGGATAAAGCAAGAGGAAAGGAAGAGTAGTAACTGGGTCATTGGGGTCTTAAAAATCTAAACAGATCTAGGACAGCATAAAATCTAAATACGGCCCTGGAGCAAGTTATAAAAGATCAAATGCATAACAGAACATACTGTCTTCTGTTTGGTTGCTTACAATATGTATTTTTAAGTTATATTTTATGAATTTGTTTATACATTCAGATCATAAACTTAAACATTAGCATAATTGAGCCACTCAAACAATGCTGAATATTTCAGGAAAGAAATACTGTAGATAATTAAATGACAAATTTCAATTTATAAAGTCACACATCAATCTTTATATCATATTTTATTCGTATATAAAAGGGAAGACTATTACCAAAATGTTATTACCTAAATTATTTATAGCGCTGGGGTCTCCACGGTTTTGAGGCGGTGTCTCCACTGATGGCTGTCTGGGAATCCAGGAAGGGAGACTAAGGAGGGGGGTAGGAAGCAGGCCAGGGCTTCCACAGAGTGCATGGGGGGTTCAGCCTGGTTGACATATTCAAGCACATACAAGCACATACAATACTGTGGCTAACCGCAAGATAATGGATCCAAGTGACTGCACTTACAACATACTTGACATCTCTTGACCTTTATCTTTTGTTTCAATTGTTGTCTAAAAACCTAGTTAACTATGCTTGATGACTAAATCAGGGGAACAACCTTTATGGGGTTCTGGAGACAAGGTGATCTTCACATACCCTTTGGTCCCTGAAGGGCCCCAAAAACGGATTGTGAAAATACCCTTTGGGGAGCATTGTTTAATCCCCAAAGATACAAACAAGCATACTGTAATCCCAAGTGGTCGCTAATTAGTAATATTTTTATCATATATGTAACTCATGAAATTACATTTTGTATGACTATTATTTCTTCAAATAAACGCTTATTTTAATTCCTATAAAACTATCTTTACTTTTATAACGTAACTCCAACTAATACCTCCTCATGTTATCATATAACTTAGGTTACATCCCTGTTTCCAGATATCAACACATACCAGTTGAGAAACAATCACAATTCTAGAAAGAGCAATGCCACATAAGGCACTTTTGCCATAGATTACCATAGGAAACCACTTGATCCCAGCAACTTCGTAAACCAGAAAACCATGTGCAAATTATCTATAAATAAAAAAAAAAACTATTAATTAAATGGTAAAGCTTACTACAAATATTGCAATAATGAAATCAATATCTGTACAATTTTTATAATAAACTAACATCCATTGCCTGATTCATGACAGAACACTTATCTCCTCATGGCATTTCAAGATGTTTCTTTCTTATAAATTATGATTAGTTAAAGTACCATGGAAAACATTTTCTTTTATTTGTTGCATTTGAAAGAGTATATTTACTAATATTTCACAATATATAGGTATCTTAATGAAGTGGAATATTTTTCTCTTTCAGCTTGTCATGAGGAGGAACCAAACCAGCTGGACCGGCCAATAAATGAATCCCACTAGTTATTTCCTCTCCTCTGCAGGTTACTGTGTATCAGTGCACCAATAGACAGTAATCTGCAGAGAAGAGTAAGAGTCAGTTTTGGCACATAGTTTCAGGATTCCTTAGTAGCTGGACTGGAGCAAAGTGATTAAAAAGATTGTGCCAACCCCTCTGAAATACAGCTGACACTCTTGAATATAATGCACTTTATTGAAACATATAGAGACTCATATACATGGGAGAACAAAAAAGTCTCTGTAGTTCAATTAGTCTGGGAGTAGAGTAACAAAAGGTAATGTAAATATAATAGGAAGGCCAGCTAACCTAATCACTCAGCAGGAGATTTACAATGCTGAATGCCACTATTGTGTTAGTTTCACAATGGCCCCCCTAGACTTGTTCTTGCAAACAATAATTAGATTGCAGTATATGAGTTACAAAAGTACATATATAAATATATACCAATATCAGGCAAGTTTAACATGGACAAGATCAGTATAATAAACAGTAAGACACACAATGCCCAAAACACCCAGGTACAAATGGTAAAGACAGGAGATGAGGGTCTCCAGACAGCCCAAACAGGTAAACCATGGTTATCACAGGTGTAGCCTTGGGCTGGAAACAACATTCCCTTTGGGTAGACTGATGTAAGCTCCTTAGGGAAAGAAAGAGAAGCAGGTACTTTAATACCTTGTCCAAGGCACACAGACATAAGGGGTATTCCCTGGCAATGAGGGTCTCCAGATCCTAGATAGTCTAAATAGGGAAAACCAATGATTATCACAGGGGAGCCTCAGGTTGAAAATAATAACCCAGGAATGTTATGTTCATCTTGTGCAATACCAAGGAAGGGATTCCCTTCGGGTAGATTGGACTAGGCTCTTTTGGGGAAGAAAGGGAAGTAGATACCGCAGTATTTTATTACAGGCTTCTCTCCCATCAAAGCTTTTGTTCATATATTTAGCTTTATGAGTCATACTTGACTTGCAGTAAGATTAAAATCAGAGATACTGCCTGTTCACACAGAGGCTTTTCTGATATTTTCAAGGAAGTTTGAAAACTTGCTTGTTAAATGCTAGAAAATTCTAAAAAATGCATTCCATTACTCTGGAGCCTAAGATCAGACTCTCTGGATGATAATTTAAGATGTCACTGCATAGACAATCCATGACAAAGCACTGAATCAGGAGAACTTTTTTTATTTAATATTTGTTTTCATGAAAAGTAAAATATGTACCAGGCTCCTTTAAAAATGCATAGCAGAAACAATTGATATTGCATGTTTCTTTAAGCTGTAATTTTAGATCCAGGTTTCTTATAGAACATCTACATAATTACTGTATGCTTTTTGTCTTATGGACACATCCGAGCTGGAAATTAATTAAAAGAGAAAGAAGTATGAATGGGTTTTGTTCCAAGAAATTCGGAGGATAAATAATAGAACTTGTGTTTACCTATTCCAAACATGAAAATCATGTAATTAAAACTTGAAAGAAAGAGCATTGGACTACAGCATTGCATAAAACAGAGGGTTATATATTTACATAATTTGAATTGCTTTCAAAAAGTCTATTGTTTATTTACAGTAATTGCAAGTTGTGCAAATGTATGAACAGCAAAATAAAATATTCACAAACTCACTGGTGCCTAATATGATATTGAATGTGGTGAAACTAATTAAATCTGAAACAACATTTTATTTCATGGTATACCATGTTAAAGTACCACTTTTTAAAGGCCATTTTTTGGTATGATCTTTAAATAACTAAGCTTAATAATTTACAAACGTTTTTTAGAAAGCAAAATAAATAAATAAAGGCAGGCCTTGTATTTTTATATGCAATTATAATTTGCTGCAGGGTTCAATTTCTTCTCAGTTTTTTCCACAGCTACTTACCATGAGTTCTGCTGATGGTACTGACAGTTTAAGCTGCCATATTTCCACTGTGAAGAGAGAAAATGTTCTCTCTTCAGGAATCTGATCAGCAGAAACTAGAATGATAGCTTCCACAGCAGCATACTTGCATATTAAAGTTGTTTAGATTGTAAGTTTGTGAGTTTTTAATCTTGTGTCTGTGATATGAAAACAAGTACTATGTACGTTTGAATTTAATATCAAAATCAGGGCCCTCCATTATTTGCAATGTTTTAATTTTTGTTTTTGCCATGTTCTTAACCCCTGTATAGCACTATGGAATATATTGGTGTGTTACAAATAAAAGATAATAATAATTATAATAATAATAATACCAATCATAATTAAAGGTATTAAATTAGAGGTGTATTTTCCCCTTTAAATAAAGTAAAGCAAAACAGACTATTTTAAATACTTGGCTGCCATTTAAATGCTCATGCTATATTTGCTCTTGTTCAGTCCATGTTAAACTATTTATTAGTAATTGACTGCACCATTTGCTCCATCACTGGGTAAGATACAAAGTAATTACTCAAAACTGTTAGGGTAGGAAACACACTACTAAGGATAGGCATGACCCATAGGGGACCTTTCCATCCACTTTTCCCTACGACACGGCACCTCTCGTCCTGATGCGAGTAACTCGGGAAACAAAGTGACCACAACTGAAGGTAGAATCAAAATGTCTCATTTATTGCATGTCAGCCCCTGATCATTGCCATCATTCATCTATCCTGTATCACCCACCATTACCATCTAGATTGTAATCTCTTGAGAGTAGGGACCTCAACTCTGTTGCCCTATATTGTTTCTTGCTTTGTTGTATGTATTTGTATTAGTATATTCCTTAGAACTTATTTTATCTTTGTAATTGGCCAATTGTACCCTCTCTATTTTATTATAATTTTGTAAAAAGTGCTATGGAAAATGCTGGTACTTTATAAATAAATTGTAATAATAATAATAATAATAATAATAATAATAATAATCATATATATAGTTGGGGATCTTACGAATGTTGGTGACGTTTAAGATGTTGGTCACACACTTGTGGCCCAAGGCGCTCATCGCAGGCCTCGAAATGAGCACCAAAGACGATCATCGCGAAGTCCATAGGACTTAGGCTGCAATAAGCCCCGAAGGCACGCAGGACTTTAAAACAGCATAGACAAGAGCACAGAAGGCGCTCATGTCGATAGCCACGATATCAGCCCAAAACACGTGGCACTTTGCCGCTGATCGTGAGGCACGCAGTTTACTAATTTAACAGACGAAATTGTTTCAAGCGCACAAGTCGAAAAACACAAAAAAACTGCAAAATATTTAAAAAAGAATAGTAACACACTCAAACATAGCACAAAGGGAGAGCCAAAGGGAGTGAGTTTGCAAGCAAATTTGAGCCATATTTGGTGCCCGAAAAAAATGGCTGCCGAAAAAACTTAAAAATTCGGAAACAGGTTCAAAACAAGGCTAAACAATGCCAGGCACACAGGACTGAGAAAATACGTGGCGGCGAAAACAATTACACACACGAAAAACTCCAGGCTCGCTGGACTTTGAAAATAAAACCAACGGCAGTCGGCATGCGCCACGCAAACATTCAGTAGACACACAGAGGAGACAGACACATCACAAGGCACTACAATTTGTAAAGTTCAAAACCAGCTTTTTACAATTATAGTAATATGTGACTTTGTCTCTGTGTATCTCTTTAATGCATACACCCACAGACTCATTCACTTGCAGACTACTCTATACAATTGAAGGCGATACAATGAGAAATTTATGGAATTACATTCTGAAAGAATTAAAGTTTCTGCTTGATAACTCTGCCAATGATTTTTCTTCTTCACAAATTACCAGGAACTCCATGTATATCAGTTTGTAGTTCAATTCCCTTCAAGAGCAATTAGATTAAAGTAAATCCACTCTTGGTAGTAAATTAATCAGTTATTTTACACTTCATATATTTTATTCCAATGGGCCTGAGTGATTAATTGCTGCCTTTACAGAAAGAGATTTTGGGCTAATAAATGCTGGTATTCTGCACTGACCATTCAGGTGGATAACTGCGATATACTGAAAGAAAACCAATGCCTATCCATCTCACTGAAACAAGTCAGACCAGCAGTTTAATGGTGCTTTAAATAACATTACAGTATATCAGTTCTATTGAGACACAGCTAAAGTTAAATTGCGGACTGATATACTGAATTTGTTTTAGACTCATTTGTAAATTGGAATTGTCTCTAGTTGGGATGTCGTGCTGCTATTTAAATGTCAGATCTCTGTTATTTCATATTATTAAAGATACATTTTATAAACTAAAAAATATTATTGATAGCATCATTTTAAAATATTAAAGATTTTGGCACTTTATTTTTCTAAAGGCAGATGCCAATTCTAGTGCCAGAGCCCGTAACCAATCGGAGACCACAAAAAGAAGCCAACTGAATAGCAAAATAACTTGTGGGCTACATTTCTGAAGCCGATCTCCCAAAAGCTCAATTGAATGAGGCTCCTACATTCTATCCCTACAATCTCCAAATGAAAAGCATTTATGAGTCCTCTAATGGGCCAAAAAAATAAATAAGTTATGCACTTGTTAACAGTGAACAAGATTGAGAAAATGCAAGGCTGTTTGTCGATGTAAGAGTTATAGAACATATTACATGCTCACAGACTATTGTTCACACACAAAGTAGAAGGAAACATGGAAGTAGCTACCAAGAAGGAAAACATCTGATTATCCCTCAGGCTAGTAATTAATAATCCTGACATGACAGTAATTTTACAAGGTGGGAAGATTAATAAACCTCTTGTGATTGGTCCCTGTAAGCTATAAATATACTGGATTGTGGTTCAATAAAGGTTGTTGTTGTCAGTTTAAACAGGCATAATCAATGTGCGTGTTTTATTCAAAGGGAATAATATTTCTAACCATTGGAATTATTGCAACAGACTATGACTAAAACTAAATAACTTTACAGTTTATGAGTTCTATTGAGACACAGCTAAAGTTAAATTGCGGACTGACATATTGAATTAGTTTTAGACTCATTTGTTAATTGGAATTGTCTCTAGTTGGGATGTTCTGCTGCTATTTAAATGTTAGATTTCTGTTATTTCATATTATTAAAGATGCATTTTATAAACTAAAAAAAAATATTCATAGCATCATTTTAAAATATTGAAGATTTTGTCACTTTATTTTTCTAAAGGCAGATGCCAATTCTAGTGACTTAAGACTGAAGAATGTCCTCTACATCACAAAGTTGTGTTTAGTCTAAAGGAACTGAACACAGGAGGGTCAATTTTTTGTTTCATCAAGGACATCCATAACATATGGGCAATTAAATGTCTTCACTAAGATGAGTTGGGAAGTGCTGGTGTAGAACATGGGCTGGAAAACACATGGCAAATTCCCGAGATCTGTCTGTAATGGCTATGACATTGCAAAGGTTTAATTGTTATTGACCACATGGCAGAGCTACTTTCAAAACTACCTGAGGAACTGAGGTATGAAAAGGCAATAAACAATTCACAGCTGTGTTATTAAAATATTTAATTTGCAGTTTAATTTAATTGCAGTATTTATATATCATATTCAATTTATTGTAATAGGTAATTACCACACTAACTACAGAAAATGCATGCATAGTATTATTATTATTATTACATTTTATTTGTAATGCGCCAACATACAGCCTTATTAAATTCTGATTCGGCCAATTGAGTAGGGCTCTATATAAGCACTCATATTATCTCAATATACCACTGTATAGTAGTTCCTTGGTGCCTCACACCTTATTTTTGTATTCAAATGATTGTGTAAAATAAAGGAACAAAAAAAGCTAATGGATGGGTGAATTACTCTGCCAACCATACGTGGAGACGACTGGCAAATCACGTATGGTTGGCAGATAGAATATAATGGAGTTGATTGGCAAATCACATATGGTTGGCAAGTTAACAATATAGATAAAAACGTGGTGACGTATTCACATTGATTGCGTCACCGCGTAATTACGTAATTTGCGTTAAATAAGTGGAAATGGATGGGAAAAGGGCTATAAAAACCCCATTCAGACCAGAATTCAGTAGCCCATTAGTAAGCCCTAAGAAGGGCAAAATGGGACCGTCTGGACTATTTCTACAGAAGCGCAAGTACTCTGGTTATGTGGATTTTTGTATTGGGGGAGTATCATTATGCAGTATTATAATTATTGGTGAATTATGGTATATTCTTTGACTCCTTTGACTACTTAGAATTGCAAGTCTGCATTAATGACATATAGTAGTCTTTGGCAATAAGGAGTTTAGTATCTAATAACCCTTACAAAAATTATTTTTGGTACTCTCCATATAAATATTAATTATACAACAAATATTAATTATACAACAACTAATTATAAAACTTTTTTATAACCGGAAAGAGTACTAAGGATGTGCTTTTCTCTAGATTGGTTTTAAAATTTAAACTTTTTTTTGAGCTATATATAAACACATTTTTTATATCTTGCCAAGGATTGGCAAATTAATTTTGCCATATGAGGGAAGATTTTATGTGATATCAATATGGGACATTATATGTTAATAGCTCTTTAAGAGTAATTCACCCATCCATTAGCTTTTTTTGTTCCTTTATTTTACACAACCATTTGAATACTCTATATAAGCATATAGCATATTATTTTTAAAGAAGTTTTTAGTTAGTGAAGATCTTGATTTTGGATAGAAGTTCACTAACTGAAAACTTCTGTAAAAAAAATATGCTCTGTGCTTATATAGAGCCCTATTCAACTTATTTAATAAGGCTGATATTCTGTAGCGCTGTACAGGGGATAGGAAGAGAACTGCAGAAAATGGAGCGTCCTGTTTTGAGCTTCAAGTCTTGTGAAAAGTGCTTTATTCCAAGAATGGAAACTTGCTACTTACCATCTAAAGGGAATGGAAGATGCAGAAATGGCATTGCAAGGTTGAGGAAAAAAGTAAGAGTTTACGTAGGTAGGAAGTTGTGAGAAATTAGAAGGTAGCTAATTAGTTGGAGAGGAAAGGGATCTGATGTAAAGTGAATGGGACAATAGTATGCATTAGTGCAGGAAACAGGATACTATTTCAGGGTCACTAACAGTAAGAATCACCATTTTGCAGGGCACATGAAACTATAATTAGGTGTTTCTTCTTAAATGCACTTTAAAGATACTATGGATTAGGGTTTTCCACAAAAGCTTGCCAAGTTTCCATATCCTGTCATGCAAAGGACATTTCTTGGATTTGTACCAAAGCATAACAAGCTAATCATGAACTCACATGGGAGAAGGACTCTTGCAGCTTGAGGTGAGAGTCCAGGCTACCTGAACACATTGTTATACAAGCCAAGCTGACCAGAACTAAGAACACAATGACAAGATTGTGGGGTCCTCCTTGTGAACTGTCTGTGTTTCACAGAAACAAGATAAGGAAAAGAGGTACGAAGGGCAAGGGCTCCATAATAGTTAGGAGAAGACTACGGTCTTCGCTTGCCATTATTGTGTATGCATAGAGACTCATTAGGCTATTTTATGCTTCCTTGTAATCTTTCCCCTCATCAGAATTCCCTTTCACAATGTAGACATTGATAAAATAGGGGTTCTTGTCTGACACAGCTGATATGTCATATCAGAGAAACCAATTAATAGTAAAACTAGTACCACAACGTGGGCAAATATTGTGATTTTAAACACTGAGAGCCTCATACAAGTTATGGAGTATAGGCCATATGTCTGCGGGCCCACAGCGTCCGCAACTTATGGTGCTATTCAATTGTCAGAGCCCGCAATTTAGGGTCCGATAGCGAAATTGGGAAACCATGCCGTCATATGTAGCATTTACGAGCTTGAACATGAAGGCAGTAACTCACGAGTTAGAAACAGGCAATGAAACAGAGATTGTCATCATTACGTCTATGAGAAATGGAGTTTGGATTTCTAAGTCTTATGAGCTTGAATTACGAGTTACGGTTGTACCCACATTCCAGATATAATGCAATGTTGATAAAGTCGTAAATATGATATGCTATTACATGCAAGTTCCATTATATGTATTAACACATTGATTGCTGGATCGATATAACAAAGACATTAATTAGGAATTAATTAATAAGTATTTTTTGTGGCCGATTTGAGAGCTTGAGAATGTTGTGCTATTAATTCTAAGACCTAACATCACTTTCCCTTTTAATAAAAGTACAGTAGAGTGTTTATATATGCATTTACAGTGCGATGCACATGTCATTAAGCCCTTTGCAAGTCCTCCTTGGTACCCTTGACTTGTGGTTCAGCTTTTGCCATTTGCGGGCTTGACGGTTTGCTTAGCGAGGGGGAATCAGAGCAATTGAACAGCGATTTGCAATTTTAGCATCAAGAACTCTTGAGGCCGTGAAAGATCAAAGGCTTGTAGGGGCATTAACTTGCGATATGAACCATCGCAGTGAATTGGAGGCCGGAGCCTGTAACCCGATTGGAGATCACAAAAAGTCGCCAACTGAAAAGCAAAATAACTTGTGGGCTAGATTTCCGAAGCCCTGATCTCCTGAAAGCTCATTTGAATGAGGCTCCTACATTCTGTCCCTACCATCTCCAAATGAAAAGCATTTATGAGACATCTAATGGGCCAAAACAAAACAAAAACACAATGAGTTATGCACTTGTTAACAGTGAACAAGATTGCGAAAATGCAAGGCTGTTTCTCAATGGAAGACTTATAGAACATATTACATGCTCGCAGATTATTGTTCATGCACAAAGTATAAGCAAACATGGAAGTAGCTACCAGGAAGGAAAACATCTGATTAACCCTCAGGCTAGTAATTAATAATCCTGACATGACAGTAATTTTACGAGGTGGGAAGATTAATAAACCTCTTGTGATTGGTCCCTGTATGCTATAAATATACTGGATTGTGGTTCAAATACGGTTGTTGTTGTTGTTGTCAGTTTAAACAGGCATAATGAATGTGCATGTTTTATTCTGAGGGAATAATATTTCTAAACATTGAAATTATTGCAACAGACTCTGACTGCAACTCTGCCTGTAACCACTGGGGATAATATTGCTGCTGACCTGTTTTCCTGCCCTTCCTGGGTATTGTGGAAGTGATGTGCTATGCTGGGGTCATTCCTGCTAAACAGGAATATTCCAAAGAACCCTATGACTTATGGTGTGATATTGATCTAAGGTCTTTCTGAGCCCAAATGAAGCAGTATGATCATATCTCTGGAGCCCTTATTTGGGGTAGCCCCTATGATATATTTTTTTTGCCAGGCACAGATTCATGTGGGGTTTGAGTAGAGCTGAAGGTGCTGGAGAAGGTGGCAGTGAGTGATTTTGCACCTGGCGTGTCCCCCAATTTTTTTTGCACTAGTGCTCTCCATTTACTAGCTCCGCCACAGTATGTTTGAAGGGAAAGGATCTCCTACGCTACATTCTCTTGCAAGCGTTTAAGTGTATATTTTAGACATAATAACATTTTTATTTTCTTTATTTGTTTTGCATGAATTATGAGAATGCACTAAATCTAAATCATTAAAGTAAACACAAATAAGAAATCTAAAGATAATTAATTTCCACTTTTCTCAGCTCATTTACTGGTAGCCCCATGCGCTCTTAAGCAGTGATTGCATGCATAAACTGCATGGCCTTGAATTTAATATATTTAATGCTCTGCAACTTAAAAAGCTCTCTTGATTTGTTTGGGAAACAATTAGTTTTCATCATCATGGTAGGTATGGCAAAGGGCATGTTCTTTTTCAAGGACATAAGCTTTTTTTCCAATTTTTATTGGAATGGTCATGATGTTGCTGGCATTAGAAATAGTCCTTGAGAAGTGTTCCATATCTTTACAGGTAGATTGAAAAGCAATAATTATGTAGCCATTATGAAAGATGGGAGGCTTCCTTTACTTAAATCAATCTAAACAATGTTAATTGGACAGAAAACCTAAAAACAAGTTTGAACTAAAAAGAGATTTATCTTTGTTTGGGTCTCGAAGGGTTTAGAGAAAAATATACCATTATGTTGCTACCTGCAGTTTCCGGTGCTAAATCTAGTTCTTCTCCTCACTGGGTAGCCATCAAAAATCTTGAGACCCAGCATAAATATAATAGCCAGGGCTTCCAAATTAATGTGCGCTCTTTTTCCTAATCTCCCATAGCCAGCTATACATTAATGGCACATATAGTAGGGAAATATCTTAATTTCTACCATGTATTAAATGAGTATGAGGCTCCCCTTCAAGGGTAGACCCTTCACAAAAGTTTCCTCTCTCTCCCTATAGGACTATCTTTCCAAGACAGGACTCTCCATAAAATTGGTTGTGGAAGCCTTTTTCCCGTACATTCTATTCAAGGCTCCCCAGAATTACTGAGCCTCAAAAAACTGAAAATAATGAGAATCCCTTGGGATTCCCTCCAGTCATACACCCATGACACCCCAAGTAAAACACTACATTATTAAAATTAAGATCCCAGAAATCTATCATTCTGAGATGCACATTGACATTACCTTAGTGTATCAATGATTATTTATTGTAGAGAATAATGGCTTACATAATGCACAGACAGGCTTTTATTCTCTTTAGATTAAACTAACTTTCCTGTTAGGGTAACAGTGTGTTTTATTAATGTATATTTGCCTACTAATTAATTGTGAATTTTCTGCTTGGAGGCTTGATAGGAGTCATCTTACTGAACTCTTGTTCTTTTTTAAAGTGTTTCAAATCAATTTGCAAAAGCTAATTTTCTAGGTTTTTTACATATTCAGAAACATCTAAAGTATCCATTGGCATTTGCTACCTATTAAAATATATTGAACTCAAGTAACGTTTTGGTGTGGAAATTTTCTCCAACTTTGTTAATGGTATTCTCAGCTAGTGTTGATCCATGAAACATTTGTAATTCCCAAATTGAAAAGACCAAACACTTTGAGGTTTTGAGAGTACTTATACAGAGAAAACAGGTTTCCCACTGGGCTAATGATACGTAATTGGCTTCAACAAAGTCGTATAGAAAAGGAGCTCTCTGAGGTTCCAAAACATAACTCTAGTTGAACTAGTTCAAACTTAAGCATCAGCTGGAGAATGGAGCATATTCTTATAAAGTGTCAGAAAATAGCCAAACAGAACTATAAGTATTGAGTTTTGGTTGTAGAGTAATACATCATATTCTTTTAAGATGTGCTACATTTCCCAAATGTGATCTATCTTACATAGTTACATAGTTACATAGTAATTAAGGTTGAAAAAAGACTTTCAGTCCATCAAGTTCAACCTTTTAAGATCTCCTCTAATCTGCAATATGTGGATGAGTTATTAATTAGTTTTTAATTAATTAATAATCAATTATTTAATTATTTAATTATTTATTATTTATTTTATTTATTTTATAATTTCTAATTAATCCAGAGGAAGGCAAACAGTAAAAAAAAAACAAGTGAGACTTTGCCAATCGTCTCAAATGGAAAAAAATAATAATTCCTTCCTGACCCCAGATACAGGCGATCGGATTTCTCTCTGGATCAGTACGCTCTCTCTAATTATCCAGGATAACCATGAATTCCCTTTTTAATTAGAAATAAATCCAGTCCCCTTTTAAAGTTATCTATCAAATCTGCTGTCACCACCTCCTCTGGTAGAGAATTCCACAGATTAACCACCATTACTGTGAAGAACCCTTTTCTTTCTTTAAGGTGGAATCTTTTTACTTCTAACCTCAAGGGATGTCCTCTTGTCAGTTGGAAATCTCTTGGTACAAAAAGCTCCCTTGACAAATCGTTATACTGACCCTGGATGTATTTCTATAAAGTAATCATATCTCCTCTTAGACTCTTTTTCTAGAGAAAATAAGTTTAGTTTGTTTAGTATTTCTTCATAACTTAGCCCCTCCATTCCCCTTATTAGTTTTGTTGCCCTCCTCTGTACCTTTTCCAGCTCTAAAATGTCCTTTTTATGAAGTGGTGCCCAAAATTGTACTCCATATTCCAAATGAGGGCGTACTAGAGATTTGTATAGTGGCAGAATTATATTTGCTTCCCTTGATTCTATACCTTTGTTAATACATGCTAATATTTTATTTGCTTTTGCAGCTGCTGCTTGGCTTTGAGCACTGTTGCCTAGGTGGTTGTCCACAAGCACTTCCAAATCCCTTTCAATATCTGATACACCTAGATTTACACCATTAAGATTATAAATTGCACGGCTATTTTTCCTTCCCAGATGCATAGCTTTACATTTATACATTTTTTGTAAATCCCTTTGGAGGGAAAGCAAATCATTATCTGATTTAATTACCTTTCACAACTTCATGTCATCAACGAAAATGGAGACACTACTTTCCAGTCGCACCTCTAATTAATTAATACATTTGTTAAAAAGGAGAGGACCTAATACTGAACCCTGAGGTACCCCACTTGCCACATTAGTCCAATCGGAGTATGTTCCCTTTACAACAACCCTTTGCTTCTTGTCTTTTAGCCAGCTCTCAATCCATAAGCAGATATTTACTGCAATTCCTCTATCTCTTAGTTTGCACAATAGTCTCCCATGTGGCACTGTATCAAGAACCTTTGCAAAATCCAAAAAGTCTACATCCACTGAGCTGCCTTGATCCAGGTCCCTACTAACCTCCTCATAGAAACTAATTAGGTTTGTTTGACATGACCTATCCCTCAAAACATAATATAATCCTGTTCAAATAGACATATTCTTGTATATTATCCCTTATTAACCCTTCTAAAATACCTGACTGTAACACTGTAAATGCAAATAAAAAATCAATACTACACTTTAAAAGACAAGGAAAGTGATGAAAGACATTAGAATGAATTGCGCAACAGTCTCAAGCTGCAATATTGTTTCATTTTTATGTTATATTAATCTTGGTAATAAAGGAGTTAATACATGTCAGGCCACCCACATGGACTAGAACAGTATTGTCATTCATTTTTATTATTTTATGCATTGCCGGATTGTGAGTCCGATCGCATATTGGAATTCTAAACACTAATTGATTGACGTTTAACATCCATGTTTTACTGACGTCATGATGACGATCTCATATACTATTGGTTGTTTCTAAAATCGGTAGTTACGGACTTGCTTTATTGATCTTGTCCTGAAATGCTACTTACAGGTGCATAGTTTACAATTTAGGCTTTTAGCCAGGTAGCTGCGGGCTTGATCAATTGAATCGCACTGTAACTTGCTGCAAATTTCAAGCCTGCAGACTTATGGCCAGTATAAAGTCAACTGCTGGCGATTTGAGTGGAAGCCATTGTGTCTGGTAAACGATTAAATGAAATACATAAATAAATTAAGCATGTGCATTTTTTTTATATTGTGATTTAAGCTTGTAGTACTTTAAAAATACTTCACTCACTGACATATTTCATACATCTGTACTTCATTAGAGAGTAAAGACCTTCAGCTTTAATCCATTACATACCTTTTGTCGATTACTTGCTTACAACCAAAGCAAATCAACCCAGTTTTTTCTTTTAGAGGCGTTATTAACCCATTGGTAAATTTTGTAAAACCTTTTAAAATATAGTCAATGGTTGACATATACAAATTCTAAACAATTACACTAAGTATATAATACTATTTACTTGCCCATCAAGAATGATGGCAATAAAATGTAAAGGCTGACAATGCTGTTTGCCACATAATGCAAGGCTCTCCCCCTCTAAGTTGCGGGACTGCGATGAGCTCTAATTGCGAGCATTTACCACCATCTACTTTCCGTCCTCGTGATGAGCACCTTCATCGCTCACGAGAGCCCTTCAATGAGCAGCCAACCCGCCACTTTCATGCCTCGCAATGAGCACCTTCTGCGCTCTTCGCGAGTCCTGTGATGGGTGGCTTTGGCGACAATAGTGAGCCTTTCCCCCCTCCACTTTATGGGCCTCACAACGAGCGCCATTTCCACACTCTCTCACCCCTGTGTCTCTTTCCACCCTCTCCCCCTCTCCCTCCCCAGAGTCTTTCACCTCTCTCTCCCTGATCAAATCTTGCGTTGCTCCCGTTGAGTGCATATCTATCCTTTTTCAAAGTCTTGCGTGCCTTGCGGTGAGCGCCATTGGTTCTAGGTGTTACTGCCTTCGGCCTCATTTTGAGCCTTTTTTCATTCAATTATGGGTTTACGGCCGCCGTTTTGTTCCTTGCTTAGCCGATGTTCGATCTCCTAAACACCAATTAACCCTCAAATTAGCTTGCAACCTCACTCACAGGCTCCCTGCCTCTCTCCCTCTGCTGTGTGTGAGGTTTTAAGTTAATTATTGAAGTAATTGGTGTCTTTTGGCGGTCTACCGATGGCTTCCGAGTATACCCATGCAAGACACTTCTTATATGGTTATAATCCATGTGACTTTATTCTAATCAAAATACAATAATATAAACAGGAAGAAAATGTTTAAAATGTTCATATTTTAGTGTTGTGTATAATGAAGTATAAAGGTTTTTGCTGTATAATACCATTGGTGAAACAGAGAAGGAATTCACAAATGTCTCAGCAACATAAATACAGTTTTGAGGGGGAAAAAGAACTATGGTATATTTTATAAAATTACACTTTAATCTTGCACTGTCATTTGAGATTCTTCCACTGGTAATGTTTGGGTATATGTTGGCTTGTCTGGGGTTTGCTGTTTTTCGTATTCTGGGTTGAATTGGCACAGGCACATCTGTCAGCCGTTTAACTATGTTAAGCAGAGTGTAGAGATGTTTCTGTGTTCTTTGTCTAAAGCAGAGTGCCTCCACCCAGTGCTTTGCCCCGTCGTCATCAGTAGTAGCTTTGCCAGTGCCACAATCCAATGATGTTTTAACAAGCTTTCCATTTTTATTAGTTCTGTCCTTTCCCATGCTGCTCACACGTAACCCATATTTAAACTTTCATATATAGTATAACGTGGCCATGCTTTAATACAGATGTTCGATATGTAGGTTTAATACCATTAGAATATATTGGCCTCATGGCACCACATATATGTCTTGAGACTATTAGTTAATATTGATTATTTTACCATATTACCAAATTAAATGGCATATATAAAGAACTACAATGGTATTTGTAGTTGTATGTGTACAAAACCATTGTCTTATTTGTTTTAAAGACAAGATTCTCTACTGTTCCATGGGATTATTTATCTGAATTTACACAAGAAGAGCTGATATAAATAGAAATATTGATCTACTGTTTCCATCATAGTTGCGGCATTTATGGGTCAGTTCTTTTAATCTAGACAGCACTCAAACCATTTTCCAAATGACAATCCTGTCAAGCAAGAATTTCCCTTATTGAAGGGTCTTTTTGCTACCGTCAGTGCACTGTCAGTCAGAGAACAGAGGATGTTTATAACAGAAGAAATGAAGTCTCTATTAATATTCATTCTATTAATAAAACCAATTAATACCAAAGCCCCTTTGGCAGTCGTTTAGAAAATGCTATTTCTTGACAGCTTTGAAATTGAATTAGAAACATTATAATGGACCAAAAAATACATTACTAAGGAAAAAAGTAAAAATATGTTTTGTTTACTGATAAAAGATGTTGATCAGAGATTTGAAGTAGTTGTTATGTTGTTGGAAAGCAATATCCAGGAAACCAACTGGCAGAACCAATCAAACTGGACTTTGGTGTCAGATGGGAATATTTACAAAGCAATAATACCTGCTAAAAGGATGTTGATTGGAAATTTGAAGCTGTTGTTATGTTACTGAGAATAAATTATTATTATTATTATTATTATTATCATTATTATTATTATTATCTTTATTTATAACACTCCAACATATTCCACAGCGATAAACAAGGGTTAAGTATGATGCAAAACAAAAATTGACATATTGCAAAGAATGGAGAGCCCTGTCTTTTAATTTCAAATCTAGTGTAGGTGGATCTTTTATTGAGCATGAGGATAGTCTAGTGGAGTGGGCAAGGGAAAGAGAGAAAGGAGGGAGGGAAGTGGAGTGGGAGGGGGCAGGAAATGAGGAAGGCAGAGAGAGAGAGGAAGGGAGGCAAAGAGAAGGAAGAGGAGAGATAAAGAGGGATGGAGGGAAAGAGAGAGGGAGAAAGGTGGAGATGGAGAGAGGGAAAAAGAGAGGGAGGGAGGTGGAAATGGAGTGAGGCAGAAAGAGAAAAAGACAGAGAGAGAGGGAAAGAGGGAGGCAGATAGATGAAGGGAGAGAGATGTAGGTAGGTAGAGAAGGGGAAGGAGAGAGGGAGTGAGGCAGAGAGGGGGAGGGGGAGGGAGGCAGAGAGAGGAAGGGAGAGAGAGATAAAGGAGATGGAGAAAGAAAGGGATAGGGCGTGAGGAGAGGAAGGTACAGACAGTGAGGGAGAGAGGGATCAAGGCAGGAAGAGAGAGGATGGAGGCAGAGAGAGGAAGGGAGTCAGAGAGAATAGAGGGTGGCAGAGAGAGGGAGGGAAAGAGAGAGAGGAGGGAGAGAGGGATGGAGGCAGAGGGGAAGGCAGAAAAAGAGGAAGGCAAACAGAGGTGGAGAGAGAGAGATAGAAAGAGAGGCGGGGGGAAGAGGGAGGGAGAGAGACAGGGATGGGGGCACCGAGAGAGGGAGGGAAAGAGAGAGAGAGGGAGGGAGAGAAAGAGGGAGGTAAAGAGAGAGACGGAGGTAAAGAGAGAGAGGGAGGTAAAGAGAGAGAGAGTAGAGACAGAGAGAGAGGAGGGAGAGAGGGAGGCAGAAATAGAGGAAGGCAAAGAGAGAGGGAGGAAGAGGGAAAAGGAGGCAGAGAGGGAGGCAGAGAGAGAGAGGGAGGGAGTCGGAGTGGGAGGGAGGTAGAGATAGGCAGGTAGAGAGGGTTGGGGAAGCAGAGAGAGGGAGTGAGCAAGCAAGACGGAGGCAGAGAGAGAGAGAGGGAGGGAACAAACAAAAGGGAGGCAGGGAGAGAGGGAGGGAGGGAGGCAATGAGAGGAAGAGAGAGAGAGAGAGAAAGGAGAGGCAGAGAGAGAGGGAGGGGAGGGAGAGAGACAGAGAGCACACAGATCGCAGCAGAGAGAGGGCACAGAAAGAGAGAGGGTGCACAGAGAGATAGGGCACACAGAGAGAGACACTTCTTACTATTTTATATATATATATATATATATATATATTTTTTTTATGCAATAACTAAATGCTTCAGAAAATATATATATTATGTTCCAAGGATTTAAACTGTCCAGGTGTTTTACATGAATAATTTTAGATATCTAAGAATGTTCTCCCATAGAGTGATCAACAGAAATCAGCCGGTGGGCCACCTGTTGGACACCGCTGATCAAATAGATCAAATGTATATCTGCTAGCAATAAGAAATAATTGCAATTAATAGTTACTATATCACATGGCTGTGATGTTTTTTTTTTTTACTTTCTAAAACATTATACCCAATATTAAACTTATTTCATCAATAGAGTATATTTAAAAACATGATTGCAGTAGAATTTATGTTCATTTATAAACAAATATACACATTTTATGGAAAAAAAACATTCTCTGTACAGAGTCAAGAAGTATTGTTACTTCTCTTTTTCTCGTTGTTGCAGCTACCTTGGCAGTTTTAGGTTTGATTTCAATTGTAAAGAAGTTAAAAATGTACACTAATAATACAGCAATTTTAAAATTATTTTTTTTACAGCCCATTTAGTTATAATTATAGAAAATTACACATTTCCATCTTTGATGTTGTTGAGCTGGATTACCATGGAGTTAGAGGAGAAATATTGTTAGTGAAAAGCCTCCATTAAGAAAGCTCAGGGATAGAATAAATGGTTACATACAATACAAGTACAATTCCTTATCCTCTGTGATTAAGCTGATTTAACATATTGGGTATGCTCTTTCTGTTTATTATCAAAGACTGTGTAATTCAATCAATCATCCTAAAAAAAGTAAAACAGCAGAGAGGGAAGAAGCTAAATTATCTAACACTTTAACTCATGTGCAATTCTATTTATTTTCCATTTTTGGAAAACTTTGTGTCCCTTTACATGCAAGTCTTATAAGGTTACTCAATACCATAGACTCTAGAACTCCTGGAGTTGTCAAAAACTACCATAAGGTCCTACTCTCTGTGTCCTCATCCTCTACCAACATGGGGCCCTATACTATTGCCCAATTTGTAAATGTATACACACTTAAAACTGCTCTTAATATTACCACATATTATGTTAGCTATTTTGAATCCCATAACGAGTTCCCCGCCCACAATAACTACGAGCCTGCCAAACCCGCAAAACCGGCCTGAGAACTCTATTGGTTTTAGCACAGCACGAATATTGAGAATGCTAACTATTAAAGCTACACAAAAACTATATTCCATTAGACCCATAGTTCTAGCTCGCAACTAAAGTCTAACCCACAACTGAAAAAAGTATACATTTTCCGTCAAAAATGTTACGAGTACTAAATAGGCGTTTATTAGAGCTGTAACAGCAATTAAACACACAATACTATACTATAAAAGCATGGGAAGGCATGGAAACACATTAGAATTAATTGCACAACAGTCTCAAACCCACAAATATTCAATAAAAAAAAATATTATTTTAAAATGTTATTTCTGAGTAATGTCGATCTTGGGACTTAAGGGGTTAATACATATCATGAAACTCATGGACTAAAACAGGTGATGTAATGCATTTTATAGATTGCTAGATTGCAAGCTCGATCGGCAAATATTATGTGTAACTTCCATGTTTTACTGATGTCATGATGACGGACTCATTTACTTTTGGCTGTGTCTAAGAAGTATATTACGGGCTTACATAAATATTGTGAAATCATATAATCACGTCCCCTAAAATCCTATTTAAAAAGGCAGGGTTTACAAGCTTAGGTTTAATGAGGTAAATTACGAGCTGGAGTCAATAGAATACATCTAAACATTTAGCGAAAAAATCATCTGCATCCAAAATCAAGGGTTCAAGGCATTTCCGAGCTTCTAATAGAATAGGGCCAGTGGATGCTTGAGCTGACCATGTCTCTTGATATGGAAATCAAACCTCTATATAGTCACTATCTGTCGGAAGTTAGACCCCAATGCAAAAGATCTATAGTCTCATTCAATTTGGGGCTGTAACTCAACTGCAAACAGCTGATTTTCTGCAATTGAGATGCGTGCCCAAGTAGTCCTACTTTTACTCTGCTATTCAATTGGCCGTGGTCGCAAGATAGGGGCCGATAGCACAAATCAGAAATCATTCCTGTCGCAAGTAGCATTTGCGGGCTTGAACAGCAAGCCTGTAACTCCCGATGCAGTAATAGCCAATGAAAACAGAGATTGTCATTGACCAACTTCCAAGCCCGTAACTCGTAAGTGAAGGCGGTAGAATTTTGAATTCCAACCTTTATTTTTTCCAAGTTTTATGGGCTTCAACCTCCAAGCCCGTAGGACTTTAGGATAATCATGGTTGGATTTTCACAGTCCTACAGGCTTGGAGGTTGAAGCCTGTTGGACTTCACATTGATTGCTGTGATAGATAATTGAACGAAAATTGAACATGAAATAAAGTGTGATATTAATTCTAAGACCTAACATCACTTTCACTCTTCATAAAAGTACAGGATTGCTTTTTTATTTGCTTTTTAAGTGCTTCGATTTGTAAGTAAGCCCTTTGTGAGACCTGCTTGGGCCAAGTAACCGGTGGTTCGATTTTAGCCATTTGAAGGCTTGATGGAGTGGATTGCGAGCAATTGAATAGCAATTTACGATTTTATCGATCTGGACTCTTGTGGCCGGGAAAGATAAATGGCTTTATGGGCAATGGATCACTAAGAATGGTAGGTTAGAGCCAGTAACTCAACCGGAGCCCGCAAACGGAAGGCAATTGAATAGCAAAGTAGCTTGCGACATCTACTTGCGTCCCCGATCTCAAAAACGGAGCAATTGAATGAGGCTACTTGTGTTTGGTGTTCTTATCTATGGTCTTTTCTTTGGTGTTGTTCTCTCTCATGTTTGGTGCTATCTTGTAAAGCAGTGAACTTAAGCAATGCCCACAGGAAAGGGCTTCACGCTATCACTGTAGTTCAGAAACACAGCATGTTCCTGTTTGTTAGCAGCATGAGACACTGGCATTTTGAAAACCATCTGCTGTAGGTGTGACTTTAAATCAAAGCTGTGCAAAATGGCAACTTTCATGAGAACAGGAAGGCATGGAGAGGTTCTAGCAGATAATGACCAAGAGATTCATTTAATTACAAAGGACTTCAAAGCATGGAAAATACCCCATTTTAAATTATGGTTAAAAATGCAAATTAAGGTGCACTAGATAGTGCTATGTATTAATGTATATCTAATCAGCACCCCTTCTACTTTTTGTATTGCACAAAACAATGCACAATGCATTCGGCTAAAATGTGAAGGGGGGAGATTAATATTTTAATTATGCATTTAATTGTTTGCTTATCAATCTGTCTCTATATTGTATTATTAGGCACTATAAATTTACACAGGTTTCTATTTTTGCACAGAGTACATATTGTTTCTAGTTCATTCGATGTGCACTAAAATGTGTAGCCGAAAAGTAAGGAAAAAAAGCTGACTATTGGAACCAATATAAGCAGAGACAGGTTCCCAAATCCACATTTTCACGTATCATTAAACCCAGAAAAAAATACTGGCGATCACAACAATGCTATAAATATTACAGAAGTGCTACATAAGCTAGAATCCCGCTGACACTCTCATCCGTTGGAGAAATTATCATCCTAGACTAATTATTAAATAACGTAAAGAAAAATGACATCATCCATCTACACTATTACTTCAGATTCAGCAGGAATATTCTCATTGGAGGAAACGTTACCTATTTAATTCTCCTTCTCTTTGACACTACATGGTTTTATTCAGCATCGGGACACAGTCTAGAGTTTTCATGAGCTTGCAAGATAATGTTTTGTACATTTAATGTCTGATTTGAAGTCAAGAAACCACATTTTAAATTAAATGATTAATGTATTAATTAATGTAGTTATTAAATTAAAATATTACATTATTTTCATAGGAATCTACTCTGACAATTAAATGTCATGTTTACACATTGGGCCATTAGCAGGGAGGAAAGGGCATACTTTTGTTAGAGGGCCTATGCTGGCAGGCATTTATATTAGATACGGAGAGGCCTGGCATCAGAGGAACAGAGGAACGGCATGTCTGGCTCCTAAGTGTTAGATATTTTTGACAATACCTACATATAAATACCCCTTCTGGGTCGCTAACTTGTTTTGGTGAATTGGATTGTGTCGCTCAACGAAGCTGTAATCCAAGATGGGTAGGTCATAGCAGAGAGGTCAGATAAATCACAGTACACTGTAGAAGGAACTGACAGCCCGCTCCAGTATCTTTACCAAGACAACGATAACAATGTGCATGGCATTCTGCGGACCAGTTGGCTCGACTGAACAACAACAACACAATATACTCATTTAATAAGGGAAACATAATAAGATATTTCACCACAATATGTGCAGTTAATATTATTGATGGCTATGGGAAATGGGGAAAATGGGTGTGAGTAAGTTTGGGGTGTTCTGGCTATTATATTTGTACTGGACTCCAAAACAGCCCTATTTACACAAGGATGTGGAATTTACAGTCAAACAAAATATAAAAAACAACATAATAGGTTTCTTTAATTGTTCTGTTTGCGAATGATGTCAGAACCCAATAACAACAAATAGAGTTTTGAAAATACATTTACTGTAAATTGAGCCAGTGCCAATAGTGTGTCATTAAATTAAATGTATTTATTGAAAGGGAATCAAAGCATTGTATGTTGTATAAATCATATTTTATTTGTACATGTCCTTACAAGATCATATGTCAGTGTCCATAAGCACCATGACTAGCACTTCTTCTACAGCATTGCATAGTATTATGTTTTAAATTAAAATATTTGCGTAATTCCAATATTTACAACGCATAACAATGACAAGGAACTGTACAGATCTGAATTGTATAGACATGTCCCCTGCTTTAAGAGGCCACTGTAGAGGTGCTAAAAATGATTTCAGTTGTTTAATTAGTTACTGGTTATCAATCAAATCAATATTTGCAGGAAAATACAAACTAAATGAACTTTAAAATTAGGCTTCCATTAGATGTGCTTCCATTATGGCTTCCATTAGATGTTCTCCTCCTCCTATTAGGCATCCAGGAGGAAACAGAGGATCTCCTCAGGTGGTTGACCTAACTTCTCAGGGGGAAGATCCTCTTTTATCACTGGACACATGATAGGGGATGGAGAGAAGCATATCTATTTAAATCTAAAGCATCAAACCAACTATATGAGCACTACAGTGGTCCTTTAAGTCAAAGTTAAATGCATTATCAATAATATCAATATAAAGTACCTTATGAGGGGTTGCATAAACAAGCTGTGTGGTGATGATAATAGGCATTCTCCCTGCAAAAATAATCCTCAAGGCTGTTTTTACCTTTAGAGTTAATAAATAAAAGAAAATCATACAACAAATATAATTAAAAAAATATAAAATCTGTAGAGAAAAATACATTTTAATTCATATACTACCCTCCCTTGGATGGTCCTGTAGTAAAGGCCAGATAAGATTGAGGATGCCCTGGTCCTCAATCTTCAGCTCTGGAAAAATGGGCACATTCCAGAATATAATTCATCTTGATTGAAGCCATCAGTCCTCTTCTTCGGGCCTCCAGGGAACAGTCTCTTCTGTATTGGTTGAAGATCCATGCTCCTCATGGGAAAGTCCATAAAAAAACATAATAAAATACACTGAGCTAAAATAGCAGCTTTTGACCACACCACTACCTTATATTAATATTTAACCAACCAAGAAACTCTATTTTCTCCTATTCCAATAAAGCAACCAATCAGAATAGGGTATACACATAGTATTGTTTGATTGGCTATTTAAAAAGTCAACTAGAGAAGAGAATGTAAAGGGTATACATATTGTAATAAATATATGTGACCACAAACAATGTTCTTGAATGGAATCATATATCATAGCAATGTCATATGCTTTTCACATAAAGCGGTGATCATATCACACATATCAAGCACATGCAATGGATTACATGTTACGTGTTAAGTTTCTCACGAACATCATGTAATCAAACATGTGGGCTTATGTGTGATTTTTTCACGTAACATTTCCACTGGGATATATGTAATCAAGGCTTAATTTATTTGCATTGAACCTCGCCCTAATCCTTTCAATCCCATAATGGGACCAAAAATTTACTTAGCTTTGCGTCACACACGCATTATATGTAATAATTAATTTCAGTACAATCTCTTTAAAAAAAAATCTTTATATTCAGGACATGCATTTTCAAAATGTTACCAGATTTTATTTTTCTACAGAGACCGTCAAACAGTGGAGGACGTTATCAGTTGAAATTGTTGCAAATCTGTCTAACAATCCCCAGTAGATGTAGTTGAGAGAATCTTGTAAAGGTCACAGGAGCAATAAACTGAATTGAATTGTAATGTATCTCATGTAAATGAGTAGAAGAGAAGCAACTTTATCTACTGACAGATATTAACACGTATCTTTGATTCTTTACAATGGGGTCACAGCATCTTTGGCATGTAAGTTCAAGCATTATTTATTTATAAGGTAATATTTTACTCAACAGTGTATACAATTATAGTAAAATCTTGAGATATAGCAAAACATATTCAAACACATTGATTAAAAAAAAAAAGTTATTGGTTACAATCCAGAGGATATGCTTGGGCATGAGAGATGAAAGGAAGTAATTGTAAGTAATGTTCTGGTAATTAAGTAAGATCTGCTGGTTAAGGTGTCTTTCTTCCATGCCACTTACTTTGCAATAAAGTAATGTCACTCAAAGTAATTCTGTCTGCCCCTTCTGATCCATTCCCAAAAAGAGATCCATTTATTTCTTAGTGGCAATAATTAATAATAAGCTCATGAGGCATTGGATCTATTGTCTTCCATGCATTCATCTGCAACAAAGGAGACTAGCAGCCCTATTAATAAAGTAATATCACTCAAAGTAATGCTGTCTGCCCCTCTGATCCATCCCCAAAAAGAGATTCCAATTATTTCTTAGTAGCAATAATTAGAAATAAGCTCATGAGGCATTTGATCTATTGTCTTCCATGCATTCATCTGCACAAAAGGAGACTAGCAGCCCTATTAAATTCCCACTACGTTCAAAACCATAGCCCGTAACATAGCCCGCAAGACTTAAGGCTATTAATTTGGCCTCTAAAAGCCACCCGGAAATGACTTGGGTTAGGTGAGATAAATCCCTACGAGACTTGAACATTTTAACTGTGCGCCCGCAAATCCTTTGTTCTCTCAAGCCTGTAACTGCTACATTCAAATTTTGCTATTAAATTGCAACGAATCCACTGGCGTTCAACCCCATAACCCACAAATGGAGCCAAGAAGGCAATGGGTGCTAGAGAGAATCCGCAAGGGGCATGAAAGCCCTATCCGTAGCACAAATCATGAAAGGGAAAATAATGTTATGTATTAAAAGTAAAATCACAACATTCTCAAGCTCGCAAACCTGCAATATAAAATGTAATTTCTGTGTTATATCAATTCGAGCAATCAATGTGTTAATATATATAATGGAACTTGCATGTAATAGAATATCATATTTACAACTTTATCAATATTGCACTATATCTGGAATGTGGGTCCGATCGCTACTCGTAATTCAAGCCTGTAAGACTTTGAAATCTAATGCCCATTTTTCAGTGACGTAATGATACCGATCTCTTTTACCATTGGCTCTGTCTAAACCCATAACTATGGGTTTGACTAATTGATTGTGTGCATGGCCGCAAATCCGACGGCGCAAAATGGTTTACGGGCTTGCGTCTCCGACCAGTAACTCTCTCTGTAACTCAGCCAGATTTCAAGCCCGCAGTCATTGTGGGTCTCACGTTGCACATACGGGCTTGGAATTTAATGTGGCTGTAAGTAAGCTTATTGCAGTTTTATGGGAAAATTTAGTAGGTTTAACATACATTTCTCCTCTAACTTAGTCATTAAAAGGAGACTGGACATGTTAAAAAAAGAAACGTGAGGAATTTATTATGATCTTTATTCTTTCCGTGACTAAAAAACCCTGAGACTAAAAACTATACTTATTTTAAACATATTCTTTTAAACAAAGTTCTTGATGGACAGCTAGGATTAATCACCTATAATAGTTTACAGTTGTGAGTTACGCCGGCATTCTGTGCAGCCATTACTCACAACCGCTATTGCTAAACCGATTTCTGAGGGAAAGAGAGAGAGAGAAGGAGGGGAAGAGGGAGGGGGAGGGAATGAGAGAGAATGAGAGGGAGAGAGAAGCCAGAGAGAGAGATGGATGGGGAGAGAGAGAGGAGGAGAGAGAGAGGAGGTGGAGAGAGAGAGGAGAGAGAGAGGAGGATGAGAAGAGAGAGAGAGGAGGGGGGAGAGAGAGGAGGGGGAGAGAGAGAGGAGAGAGAGAGGAGGATGAGGAGGAAGATAGACAGAGTACTTTGCAGGCCTCGCGATGAGCGTCTTCAGCGCTCATCGCAAGCCCCGCAATGAGTGTCTTTGCCGCTTATTGCTGTTTTTGGAAATGCCGCAAATTTCCTGCTTTGCAATAAGCACCTTCGGCGCTAATAGTAACCCTTTCCCCTGTGTATTTTGCCACCTCACTCCAAGACTTCCTGGCTATCCCCCGGTGCTGTGTGTGAGTGTATCATATATTTTGTGTCAATTTTTCGTTTGTTGTGGGTCTTTGGACTGTTGCACTTGGCCGTTAAACTCGTAAAGTATTGCATGCCATAAAGTATTGAGTGCCTCGGGATCCCGCGGGCCTCGCAATGAGCACCTACAATACTGGTTAAGCAGGATTCATTCCAGTATATTTCCCCATGAGAATTCCTTATACAAGCTTCTCTGCATTAGTAATTGAGTATCCTTTCAAAATTATGATATTTTGAATAGTATAATTGATTTAAACGTAGCTGTCCATAAACATCTTTGTTTTTTTATTTATTTATATTTTTTAATCTCTGCATTTTTTGGTCACAAAAAGAATAAAGATCATAATAAATTCCTCACTTTTTTTATTTTATTTGTTAAGGTTAGTGTTATGCACTGAAGAAAATAATCTGTAGATATCTTACTGTACTACTCAATTTGCCAATAAAATGCATTAACTTTATTCCTTTTGTTTCTACATTTTTCCAAAGGTAATCATTAATAGTGAAATTTCCAAAGATCCAGTATGTCATGACCAACTTATGTGGGCCAGGGTGGAACCCCAAAGAGCACCACAAGAACTGCCATTCAGAGTCAAAAACCCATCATGGCCATTAGTCATGGGGGGCACCAACCTCAAGAGGCTTTACAAGGATAAAGACTTACCCAAATGGACTATGACATTTTATCCAGTTATGCTTGGCATCAGGCCCTGAACACGTACCCTGTGATTCCAGGAAGTCATTTCTGTAACTATTTGGGCTTAACAGGCTCATGTTCATTTCTATAGTGTTTAAATCATTGATGTGGGTTCAGAAATATGCTCTAGGATTAGGGTCAGATTATGACATGGGCTTTAGGGGCTGCAGCCTAGGGTCCTCAGCCAGATGGGGAGCCTTGAGAAGAAAAAAGAAAAGCTGATAAGCACTCAAAAACAAGAACATTCCTGTTTTTAACATTACATTTCTGGATGATCCTTAAAACATTTTATTGAAGTCAGCAAAACTATAGAGAGCCAGACATCACACCGGCTTGGCCTGGGGGAGGCAAGAGTGCCTTTGGCAGAAGTTCTGCAGGAATCTGGAGCTAGACCACACGGTAGTGAATGATAAACATTTTGCCAAAGTTTCCTGTTGGACTGCGGAGAAAGGAATAGCAGCATCAAAAAGGAATAGCAGCATCGAAAAGGATGCATCCCCTCCAATCAAGTATCGAGTATAATTGTGGAGAAGGCCAACTGTAGCTGCATCCTGAGTAGTCCGCGCTAAGGGAGATAATCCAATCCATTGGTGCATGAAGTTAACGCCTGTTGCTTGTGAATGTGGACAACAAAAAGCAGCGTCCATACCAGTGTCATCACATTCAAAGCGGGCACGGTGCAAATGTGCAGTGGGTAAGCTGACAATTCTTTTAATTTGGAATCAGATTAATTATGCCAGAGAACAAGAAGTTTTAGAGTGGAGCAAGCAAAAGAAAAAGGCAACAGGAGAGGCAGAAGCAGAAGAACTGCTCAGTGTCAAAAATTATTTAATCTTGGATTAAAACCCAAGGCAGCAGCAGAACAGCAGCAAGAGCCAACAACAAGTGCATGAATGATAACAAAGTAACTGACATATTAAAGGTTCAGGTTGTCTCTGATAATACTGATGCCACATAGATTGATTCTGAAATTGTTCATCAGAGGAAAGATAACCTTGGATTTGAGTATCAAAATAACATTGGTTTGTGGACGAATGCAAATATAACAAAGAAGGTACATGACTTTTGGTGCAAGCAAGATTTGGTGGAATACAAGAACAATGATGATGATGACTTTTCTCTAACCGAAAGAGAATACTCGAACCAAAAAAGGAAAATTTGCACCTTCTTTGATATGCCAAAAACACATAACCTGGTGAAACACTTAAAAGGGAATGGCTAGTGTGGACTTCCTCAACAGAGAATATTGCTTTGCTTGAGTTCCCTTTGATGGTATTAATGGGGTGAAATCCCAGTTTTCTGATGGTAGATTTTCAGATAGGAAGCATGCCTCCACAACCTGAAAGCAGTTATGGACATAGTACCTCTATGGTTTCATACATTTCTAAGGGTAAAGATTTTGGATTAATTGATTCAATATTGGAAACTGAATTCACAAAGGAAAAGGAATACTGGGTGAAATTACTGCAAAGAGTACTTTCTCTCATTGTGTGGATAAGATTTTCATGGCAGAACTCCTCAATACTCAAAAAAAAACGTCAACTTCCTTGGGATTCTCGAGTTGCTTCCTGAATATGATCTTTTTCTTAGTTCGTTTTTATAGCAAAATATGGTAAAGAAGGGAGAGAAAAAGCCTTCATAGTTATCTTCAACAATATGTTAGGAAATCATAGAGATTATGGGAGAGAACATATTGAAAACCATTCTAGAAGAAAAAAAGGAAGCCAAATACTTTTCCCTAAGTCTTGATTTAACACCAGGCAATTCTCATGCTGATCAGCTTAATGTGGCTTTTCGGTATGTTAAAAAATTGAATTATAAGGTTGTTGAACATTTTTTCACTTTCATTCCCATCATACGTCACATTGGAGAAGCTCTTGCCAACATTATCTTGAAACTCTTTGAGCAAATTGGTATCAATGCACCCAATTTAACAGAACAGTTTTTTGACAATGCATCAAACATGTCAGGAGTAGTGATGTCGTGAACATAAAATTTTCGGTTCGCGAACCGCGAACGCGAACCGCCGCAAATGTTCGCGAACCGGCGAACCACCACAGACTTCAATGGGCAGGCGGATTTTAAAACCCACAGGGACTCTTTCTGGCCACAATAGTGATGGGAAACTTGTTTCAACGGGACTAACACCTGGACTGTGGCATGCCGGAGGGGGATCCATGGCAAAACTCCCACGGAAAATTACATAGTTGATGCAGAGTCTGGTTTTTAGCCATAAATGGCATAAATTACCTAACATTCCTAAATTGTTTGGAATAATGTGCTTTAAAACATCAGGTATGATGTTGTATCGATCAGGTAGTGTAAGGGTTAGGCCCGCTTCACAGTGATAGACCAAACTCCCTGTTTAACGCACCGCAAACAACCGCAAACAGACCATTTGCACAACCGCAAACTCCCCATTTGCACAAGGTTGGATACCATGCTAGCCATGTCCCGTTCCTTGTCCTCACTGATGTCATTGAAGGTCTCTTCCTCCACCCAGCCACCAAGGGTCCCCGAAAGGTGACAACAAGCCCCCTGGGACGCCTGCTGTGTTTGGTCTTCCACCTCCTCAAAGCCACCTTCCTCCTCTGACTCCTCTTCTTCAGACTCCTCTCACTGCGTTGCCTCTCTCTGCATTATTATAAGGTGTGTTAAGTAGTACTACTCTTATCAGTTTAATACCTGTTACAGCACATATCAGGGGGCGTGTATAAGGCCTGGATTTTTAGAACCGGGAGATGGAGAAAGATGCTTGGTTGGTCGTATCACTTCAATTTTGGGGCACGGCACGTGCAATCAAAGGTGCCACCAGATAGGAGTGGCGTGTTTGTAAGTACTACTCTTATCAGTTTAATACCTGTTACAGCACCTATCAGGGGGTGTGTATAAGGTCTGAATTTTTAGAACCGGGAGATGGAAAAAGATGCTTGGTTGGTCATATCACTTCAATTTTGGGGCACGGCACGTGCAATCAAAGGTGCCACCATATAGGAATGGCGTGTTTGTAAGTACTACTATTATCAGTTTAATACCTGTTACAGCACCTATCAGGGGGCGTGTATAAGGCCTGGATTTTTGGAACCGGGAGATGGAAAAAGATACTTGGTTGGTCGTATCACTTCAAATTTGGGGCACAGCGCGTGCAATCAAAGGTGCCACCATATAGGAGTGGGGTGTTTGTAAGTACTACTCTTATCAGTTTAATACTTGTTACGTCACCTATCAGGGCACGTGTATAAGGCCTGGATTTTTGGGACCGAGAGATAGAAAAAGATGCTTGGTTGGTCGTATAACTTCAAATTTGGGGCACTTTGTGACATTAGCTTCTTTCGCTCAAACATGTCCTTTACAGGCACCTGACTATGGGCAGATGAGTAGGAACTGCTCAAGGCGAGAGATGGAGTGGCGGATGGTTGAGAGGGGGCAAGGAGGACAGCAGTGGTTGATGTGGCTGATGATGCTGGACCAGGAGGAGGATGGCGTCTTTGAGTTTGTGTGCTGCTTGTACTCATGTGTTGGTCTGGAGTCACCCAAACATTAGGTCTCAACCTGTAGAGGATAAGGGAACCAGGCTACTCTAGACCTCATTCATCATAACAGGTTTTGACAGATTGTTACTATGCGTGCAAGCTACTGTGACAACAGATATGAGTGGCACTGTGCACTTGCAGAAGTTGGCAGAGTAGACGCTGAAGATCTGACACACACGCTTGCAGACAACTAACTGCTATGCAATCTATTTCAGTAGAATTTGTTTTGTTTGTTTTAAATGTACACTACTGTTACACCACATATGATTGGTGTGTTAAGTAGTACTACTCCTATCAGTTTAATCCCTGTTATGTGCCTTTTTTGGGGGTTTGGTTGTTGAAGCCACAGTACAACACCAGAGGCTAGAAAAATTAGGCATGTACACATGCCTGAAAAATTAGGTATTGTTGATCTTGCAGCGAACAAAGAAGAAGGTAGGCCTGATTCAACATCCCAGCCCCGTATACCCACACTCAGAGATTGAGGGGGGGACCTGAGAAGGCCACGGGCCGGAGATATAAAGGGGGGCCATCCCAAATAAGCACACAAGCGGGGACAAAGGTAGTGAAGGGGACATAGAGGCCCATGGACTGACGGTCGCCATCTTGGCAGGAAAAGGGCCCTGCAATTAAGCGAAACTGACCCAGCACAGGCAGCTACTTGAGCCAAACGCTGTACAATGAAGCTGAAACATGCAGCAGCAGGGATTCTAAACGGCCACACGGGGACAAGGAGGCTAACCACAGTCTCTGCACCACTCTTTTTAACAGATAACCCAAGGGGCTAACCAGGGACCTTGCCCACATAAAAAACAGAATTTTATTGGAGGAATTATTAGTGTCTTTACCCCCCAAGAGAGGACATAATATACGGTATCTTTAGACTACCTGATGGCCAAACCTTCTTTAGCCCCAATGCTATCCAAGAAACATTTCAAAACTTCTGTCAGACCATATATTCATCCCAATCCCGCTGCAGCGGATCTGACATAGAGTCCTTCCTACTACAGCAAGAAGTCCACAAAATACCTGTACCTCAATTGGACAGCTTGAACCTAGACATATCCCAAGAGGAAGTTAAATCTACAAATCCAAGATCTTAAATTTGGCAAGTCCCCAGGGCCAGACGGTTTTACTCATATGTACTATAAGAAATTTGAGCCCTTGCTTACCCCCGCACGTAACATCTTTGTTTAACGCTATATTAAATGGAGAACCTTAATTGAATCAGGCCGACCTCATAGTCTTTCCAAAAGAGGGTAGGGACCCTTTAGAGGTTAAAAATGATCGCCCCATACCCCTGATAAATGTGGATGTCAAGATCCTAGCTAAAATGATGGCCAAACGAATATCTAACTTTTTACTGGACTAAATACACAAGGACCAAACGGGGTTCATTCCTTTCAGAGAGGCAGGAGATAATGTTAGGAGGGTTCTGAACGCCCAGTTCTTGGCTCAACACTATAAGTACCCAGTTTGCCCTCTAGCCCTAGACATAGAGAAGGCTTTTGATAAGGTGGAATGGCCATATATGTACAAAATGCTAAATAAGTTTGGATTTGAGGGACGCTTTCTCAACCTGCTCAGAAGGTACTACGACTCACCAGTAGCTAACTTAAAGATACCAGGGTACCATAAGGCCAAAATCCAAGTACAGAGAGGGACCAGGCAGGGATGCCCACTCTCCCCACTGCTCTTTGCGCTTGCCATTGAACCCCTAGCGCAGGCAATCAGAACCAACCATGCCATCCAGGGGGTTCAAGTAGGACACCATCAGTTTAAGTGTTCACTTTTTGCGGACGATATGCTTTGCACCCTGACCAAGCCCCTTCTCTCTATACCAGCACTCCTGTCCACTATAAAAGACTTCAGCCAAATCTCAGGCCTCCAATTATTGCAAAAGGATATTTCTCTTTCAATGGAATCCTGCTTACTGGGGATACACATAAAAAAAACTTTTCTCAATCCTAGAACAAGCTATTCCAATTAATGGCTTTAGTATTCAAAATACACATAGCTACCCGGGCCCGGATGGATTTACAAATCTCTATTACCAAACTTTTATAGACTTGTTATTACCCCACTTAGCCACACTTTTCAATCAAATTTTAGAAGGCTCTCCCATGCCACAAGAACTAAACCATGCAAATATGATATGTTTCCCGAAAGAACGACGAGACCCATTAGAACTTAAAAATTGCTGCCCCATATCACTCCTAAACGGGGATATAAAAATGTTGGCCACATAATGGCAAACAGGATTTCGCGATTTCTCCCCTCCATAATCCATAAAGACCAAACAGGGTTTATCCCCCATAGACAAACGGGGGACAATATCAGACGGACACAAAATGTAATCTCATGGTCATCCCAACATCAAATACCTACATGCCTTTTGGCGTTAGATATAGAAAAGGCCTTTGATACGTTGGAATGGCCTTATTTAAAATCAGTATTACAGAAATTTGGGTTTGCAGGCAAATTTATGAACTTGATAGATACATACTACAAATCCCCATCAGCCAGATTAAAACTCCCGGGAGATCGCTTACAACACATAAAGATTCAAAGGGGAAAAAACAAATTTTTAGATTTATTTGGAATCATAAAGCCCCAAGGATCTCAAAAAATAATATGTGTAGACCAAAAGGGAAAGGCCGCCTATCGTGCCGGAATCTCAAACTGTATTACAAGGCAGCGCAGCTGGCTTTCATTCCTCTGGCGCATTCTCCCACACATCAGCCGCTCTGGGTATTTATGGAAAATGTAAGCATGTCACCTTATACATGGGATACAGTAATATGGATTCCAGGCCTGTATACTTTTTTGAGAAACTTGAAAAACCCGTTGATTAAGCACTCATTAAAAATATTGACGGAGATGAACTGGTCATAAAAACTGGACACTCGGGTATCAGATCTTACCCCTATCGTACCCAATCCCCACTTTAAGATACATCTTCCGGAAAGCTCTCTCAGTTGGTGGAAGTCTCAGAACCTACTAAGGGTTGGTCCATGGTGGCATGACGACAAAATAATGACCTTTGAGCGGGTGAGAGATAGATACAATTTACCCCTAACTGAACACTATAATTTTTGCAGGATACATCATTTTATATATACGATAAGTGGTAGGGGAACCCCCCAAAGAAACACCTGGCTACTCAAAAAATTTAGGGATTCCCCCTTTCAGCCTGGTATTATTAGCCTCATGTATGAACTATTTAATGAAAACTCATGGGCAAACAAACCAGACTATACCAAAGCCTGGGAGAGGGATTTGGGCACCGAGTTGGCAGACAGCACATGGGATAAAAGTTGGCGAGACTTAAGTAGGGGATCTTTAAATTATAGTCTGCTTGAGACTTCAATAAAGGTCCTACACCGGATATATATTACTCCTTTTAAGCTAAATAAATGGGATCCAAAACGGAGCAGCTCATGTTTTAGGAACAGTGGTAATGAGGCTACATTTATTCATGTCTAGTGGGAGTGTTCGGCAGTCATAAGACTATGGGAAGAAACATGCTTACTAGCTTCTAAAATGTTTAAGATTCAGATTTCTGCTAATATAGAAAACTGCATGCTGGGTGTTCCACATGTCTGTCTCTCGCCCGCTCAAAATAGGCTATTAAAGTTTATCATGTTGGCCACAATGAACCATATAGCCAGAAAATGGAAATCGGATACCCTACACTTTCAGGTGGTTAAAAATAAATTAAACTTTATCCTTATAAATGAACGCCTTACCCATTTAGTAGACAACTCCATGGATACATTTTGAGATATATGGTCTCCGTGGCTGCAATTAAGGGATAGCATATCATCTGGAGACAATTAAAGAAATTTAGGTCCGGAATAGGGGCTCCCCTAAATGGGAGAGGATATTCTCAAGAGAACGGGATGGATGGAGGTGTGTGTGGATCCTTAGAGGGGCGGAGGACGGAGGTAAGTGCTATATTTTACATCATATTTATGTAAAAAAGGAGGATGTTTGTGGACCTTTCCCTTTCCCAACATGTTAAATGTTAAAACTAGTTATTTTTTTCCCCAATTATAGTCGGATTCAAGACTTAAAGGGAATCAACTTAAAACAAACTGAATTAAAGCTATATTAATAACTGAAAAGTAAAAAAATATATATATTTTTAGGCTACAGGTACAACCAAATCCAGATAACATACTAGCCCTGGATATGGTATAAGCTCCAAGATTATGGAATGGAAAGGGGTAAACTGAGTATTAATAGAGATAAGGTAACTCAGTGATGTATTAACATGTATGGATATATATGTAACATGGAAATGGTTGTTTGAATATGATATATTACCTGACCTAATAAAATATTTTTTGAAAGAAAAAATACACATAGCTAGTAGTTGGAAAACCTAAAATTAAAACTTTCATGAATTAATAAAAAAAATCAACTATTTACTGCTGAGATTAAACCATGTAGTCTTGGATAGAATCACCCAGTTCCAGACAATTTGGGATCCCTGGATAACATCCCCATTTAGTGCCCCCCTAATATAATAAAACATTTGTTAATGGTTGAAGCGACTCGGGGGGAAGGACCGGAGTGGGGGAGCCCTGGAGGAGACCCTTCAGAAGCAACCAGCTGCAAAATCATCCGAGGAAAGGAGAGGTCGCCTACTGAAGCCTGCCCTAGGGTAACCCAAGGGCGATTGAGCAGGTTAGATATTGTAAATAATAAGCTACTGCTGGAGTGATGATAGATAATAGGACTTTGGTGTTAACTGCTGATATACTCTTTACTATTGTCTGTTTTACCATGTCTTAGGTTTCTCTTAAAAATTGCAATCACAGTAAAAAAAAAGAAAATTTATTAACCAAAAAAGTAAAAATAAGAAGGCCTAGCCAGCTAATTTTAACAAAATGTCTTCATTGTAAATATGTATTTTTGCACAACTGTTGTGTTATGCAAGACTGTTCAATATGCTTTCTTTTTCATTACATGTTGTACGCTTTCTGACATAAAAATTTTAATTCAAAAATTAGGTATTGTTGCAGCAGCTGCTGTTGCAGTGGCCAGAAAAATTGACCTTTGTTCCCGGGGCAGAAAGTGGCATAAAACATTGCGTCTTCTTGAACCCTAGTTGGTGGCGGATAAGTCACGCATGTCATCCGGCATTCACAGATAACATACAGCAGCGTGTGGACCATTTATAGCCGAAGGCAGCTCATTCTATCAGGCCTTTTTCAGTCGAATGTATCGCCCAGTGTCAGTCCCTTCGGGATCCATCCCTCATTCATCTTTATAAAGGTGAGGCAATCTAGACTTTTTTGCCCTAGGCGACTTCTCTTCTCGGTGACAAAACCTCCTGCTGCACTGAAGGTCCTTTCTGACAGGACACTTGAAGCGGGGCAGGCCAATAGTTCAATTGCAAATTGGGATAGCTCAGGCCACAGGTCTAGCCTGCATACCCAGTAGTCAAGGGGTTCATCGCTCCTCAGAGTGTCGATATCTGCAGTTAAGGCAAGGTAGTCTGCTACCTGTCGGTCATGTCGTTCTCTGAGGGTGGATCCCGAAGGGCTGTTGCGATGCGTAGGACTGAAAAAGGTCTGCATGTCCTCCATCAACAACACGTCTTTTAAACGTCCTGTCCTTGCCAGCGTGGTCGTGGAAGGAGGATTACTTTCACCTCTTCCCCTGTTATATTGCCCTTGTGCTGTGACATCACCCTTATATGCTCTGTAAAGCATACTTGTTAATTTGTTTTGGATCTGCTGCATCCTTTCTGACTTGCGGTAATTTGGTAACATTTCAGGCACTTTCTGCTTATACCGGGGGTCTAGTAGCGTGCACACCCAGTACAGGTCGTTCCCCTTCAGCCTTTTTATACGAGGGTCCTGCGACAGGCACGACAGCATGAAAGACCCCATTTGCACAAGGTTGGATGCCGAGCTACCCATGTCCGTTCCTCGTCCTCAGTGATCTCGCTGAAGTAATGTTCTTCCCCCCAGCCACGTACAACACCACGGGTACCAGATAGGTGACAACGAGCACCCTGGGATGCCTGTTGTGATTGGTCTTCCTCCTCCCCCTCAAAGCCACATTCCTCCTCTGACTCCTCTTCCTCACAATCCTCTTCCAGCGTTGCCGCAGGTCCAGCAAGCAATGCTGATAAGGCTGTTTCTGGTGGTGATGGTGACCACAACTCTTCCTCTTCACGTTCATCTACGGCCTGATCCAGCACTCTTCGCAGGGCACACTCCAGGAAGAAAACAAATGGTATGATGTCGATGATGGTGCCTTCAGTGCGACTGACAAGGTTTGTCACCTCCTCAAAAGGACGCATGAGCCTACAGGCATTGCGCATGAGCGTCCAGTAACGTGGCAAAAAAATCCCCAGCTCCGCAAAGGCTGTCCTAGCTCCCCAGTCATACAAATACTCGTTAATGGCTTTTTCTTCTTGAAGCAGGCGGTCGAACATTAGGAGTGTTGAATTCCAATGTGTGGGGCTGTCACAAATCAAGCGCCTCACTGGCATGTTGTTTCGCTGCTGGATATCTGAAAAGTGCGCCATGGCGGTGTAGGAATGCCTGAAATGGCCACACGCCTTTCTGGCCTGCTTCAGGACGTCCTCTAAGCCTGGATAATTATAGACAAAGCGTTGTACGATCAGATTACACACATGTGCCATGCACGGCACATGCGTTAACTTGCCCAAATTCAATACCGCAAAAAAATGTCTTCCGTTGTCACAAACCACTTTCCCAATCTCCAGTTGGTGCGGAGTCAGCCATTGATCCACCTGTGCATTCAGGGCGGACAGGAGTGCTGGACCGGTGTGACTCTCTGCTTTCAGGCAAGTCAACCCCAAGACGGCATGACACTGCCGTATCCGGGATGTGGAATAGTATCTGGGGAGCTGGAGGGGTGCCCTTGATGTGGAGCAAGACGCAGCAGAAGAGGACTCAGTTGAGGAGGTTATGGAAGAGGATGGAGTAGGAGGAGTAGAGGAGGTGGCAGCAGGCCTGCCTGTAAGTCGTGGCGGTGTCACCAACTCCTCTCCAGAGCCACGTATTCCATGTTTGGCAGCCGTCACCAGGTTTACCCAATGCGCAGTGTAGGTGATATACCTGCCCGACCATGCTTTGCAGACCAGGTATCTGTGGTCAGATGGACCCTTGCCCCAACACTGTGTGCCAGAGATGCCATTACTTCCTTTTGCACAATCGAGTACAGGTTGGGGATTGCCTTTTGGGCAAAGAAATTTCATCCGGGTACTTTCCACTGCGGTGTCCCAATCGCTACAAATTTTTTGAATGCCTCAGACTCCACCAGCTTTTATGGTAAAAGCTGGCGGGCAAAGAGTTCAGACAAGCCAGCTGTCAGACGCCGGGCAAGGGGGTGACTTTGTGGCATTGGCTTCTTATGCTCAAACATGCCCTTGACAGACACCTGACTGTGGGGAGATGAGCAGGAACAGCAAGAGGCGAGAGACAGAGTGGCGGATGGTTGAGAGGGGGCAAGGAGGACAGCAGTGGTTGACGTGGATGAAGATGCTGGACCAGGAGGAGGATGGCGGCTTTGAGTTTGTGTGCTGCTTGTACTCATGTGTTGATCCCATTGGCGTTTGTGATGTGACATCATGTGCCTTCACAAAGCAGTTGTACCTAGGTGGGTGTTGGACTTCCCACGACTCAGTTTCTTTTGGCACAGGTTGCAAATGGCATCGCTGTTGTCAGAGGCAGACACACAAAAAAAATGCCACACTGCTGAGCTCTGCGGTGACGGCATTCTGGTGGTGGCAACAGCATGCGTTGATTGGCGTGCTGTCTGGCTGACCCCGGGTGCTGATGCATGCTGTCTGACTGTGCCACTAGCTCGTTGCGATGACCTTCCTCTGCTTCCAACTCGTCTCCTCCTCCTCTCTGTCTCCCCATTTGAACTTTCCCCCTTATCTTCTTCTCTTCTAGCAGGCACCCACGTGACATCCACGGACGCATCGTCATCATCATCACCCGCTTAACTTGTATCTGACAACTGAACAAAGGAAGCAGCAGCGGGTACATCATCATCACATCGTACTTACATGTGTGTACTGCTGCCTGACTGAGACATATCCCTGTTATCTACATCCTCTGGCAATAATGGTTGCGCATCACTCATTTCTTCAAACTGATGTGTAAATAACTCTTCTGACTGATCAATTGAATCGGCTGTGGTACTAGTGTTGGTGGGGGCGGCAGACGGGCGAGTGGTAACTTGGGAGGTGCCCGAAGCTAAGCTGGAGGAGGATGGTGCGTCAATGTTCCAAGCAGAAGCTGTAGAAGATTGGGTGTCCTGTGTTAGCCAGTCAACTACGTCCTCTAAACTTTTCAAGTTCAGGGTAACTGGCCTCTGAACACTGGGCATTATTGTAGGGCCAAAGGGAATCACAGCACCACCACGACCACGACGGCCCCCGCGGGGTGTCCTGTCTCTGCCTGTCATTTTTTTTTCCGATTAGTGGTACTAAGCGTGCAAGCTACTGTGACAACAGATATGAGTGGCACTGTGCACTTGCAGAAGTTGGCAGAGTTGACGCTGTAGGCCTGACACAGATGCTTGCAGACAAGTAACTGCTATTCAATGTATTACAGTCAAAATTGTATTCTTTGTTTAAATGTGCCCTTCTGACTGTTACACCAGATATGAGTGGTGGCACTGACTGGGCAAGTGGGCACAGTATACGATGTAAGCCTAAGACACACACGCTGGCAGGCAGGCAAATAAAAATAAAATTATTGTTTTTTAAATGTAGACTGCAGGTACACCACTAGATTGGATTGGTTGAACTTGGCACAGTACTTGTAAGCCTGACACACACACTGGCTAGCGGTCAGGCAAATGAACTTAGATTGGCGGTCAGGCAAATGAACTTAGATTTAAGAAAATAAAATTATTGGTTTTTTAAATGTAGGCTGCTGGTACCCCAACTAGATTGGATTGGTTGAACTTGGCACAGTGTATTTTAAAATTATGAGAAAACATTTTCTGTAAACTAAATAAAAATAATATTAGGAGGTTGAAAGAAAAAGAAACCGGATGGGGGGATACCGAGCAGAGCACACCATCTACAGCCCACTGGGAGACAAACTCATCCATTCCCCCAGTAGACAAAGCCAGGTGGTACTCTGCCCGGATACGGGAGCGCACCAGCACCCGGAACATGGCCTCAGGTGACAAGTGAACCCCCCCTATCAAACACTGCTTCCTGGACTTATATATAGCCAACTTGGCTAATGCCAGGAGCAGGTTGACGAGGAGGTCCCTGGCCTTACTGCCCCGGGACACTGGGCGCCCAAAAATAAAAATGTGAGGGGAGAAATGCAGCCAGAACTGCAGGAGGAGGCCCCTCAAGAGTGACAAGAGGGGCTGCAGTCTGGCGCAACTAAAATAAACATGATACACGGACTCTCCCTTGCCACAGAATGGACAAGTGGAGGGAGAGTCCGTGAATTTAGCTAAGTACTCTCCCGTGCTCAGTGCACCATGGAGCACTCTCCAACTCAAGTCCCCGGTGGGTCGTGGAACTAAATCAGAATAAATTTCCCTCCACCGGGGCCTCTTGCCCTCGTCAGCTGGTAGGACCCGCCTCCAGATGGTATCGGGACGGGTCACGAGGGCAAGGAAGTGCACTGTATGGAGCACGAGAGAATATAAGCTCTTCCTCGGCATGCCGCGAAAGCATGCCGAGGGTATGTCCCTCAACCTCGAGAGGTTGGGGACAGGAGGAGCCTGAGGGGAAACACGGGGCTTGTGTCCAATGCAAACAGCCGGAGAAGGGGTGTTGAAAGGTGCATGTGGCACTCCGGCCTGCAAAGCCCCGCGAAGGAAGGTGCGCGAGTCGGGGGAGATGGCATCTCTAATCTCCTGGAGCAAGCGCCCTGAGACTTTGGGCGTCACATATCCCAAACGGAGCGCAAGCTCCTGGGGTGACACCCAATCAGAACGCCCGTATTCCAGGAGATCCCCAACTCGGGTCATCCGTGCATGACTAAGGCGGCGGATGATACTGGGGGACTGTAACATTGGAGCCCCCACTGCTGCATTAAATAGCAGGGGCTCTGTGAATATTTCATCCCCCAAAGGCACGCCCTGCCTGGTCACGGAGACCATGCTCCAGGCCTTGAGGGTTTCCTGGTAGTATGCCGGCAACACAGAGAGGTCTCTCCCAAACCCCTCGGGCCTGATCAGAAATAATTGCCGGTCATTCCCCTAGGTTGCGCAACTGGCGATAAAAGCTGGATGCCAGTGCGCACCACTGCGGAGAGGGATCTGCATATAGGTATCTCTGCAGGTACTGAAGGCGGAAGGTGGACAACTGGGAGCACACACAAACTACTCCCTGTCCACCCTCCACCAAAGGCAGACTTGCCACCCCTGCAGAGACCCAATGCCTTCCCATCCAGAGGAAATCTAACAAATTCCTCTGGATATTGGTGACAAACTCGGGGGTCGGACTCAGACAAATCAGCCGGTGCCAGATCTGAGAAGCCACCAGCTGATTCACCACTAGAGTCCGCCCCCTAAGGGAAAGCATTTTTGCTAGACCCCTCCATCGTCCCAGACGAGAGAGGACACTGCCCTCTAACTCCCTCCAGTTGTCTGGGACGGAAGCGTCCGCAGCGGACAGGTAGACCCCCAGATATTTAATGACATCTGCCTCCCACTTGATGTCACGAAACGTGGGAGGCAAAGAGTCCACCTGTAAATTACCCTCTAAAAGGCCTGTGCATTTGGACCAGTTGATCTGAGCGGAGGAGGCAGCTGAATATACCTCCTGGCACTGTTTTGCCAGCTCAAGATCAACTGGATCCTGGGCCACGAGGAGCACATCGTCAGCATAAGCTGAAAGGACAATCCGCATGTCTGGATCTTTTAGCACCAGCCCTGTGAGCCTTTTCCTCAGTAGGCAGAGGAAAGGCTCAATGGCCAGTGCATATAACTGTCCAGACAAGGGACATCCTTGACGCACCCCTCGTCCAAATACCAAAGGTGCTGTTAGGGACCAATTGATTTTAAGTAAACACTCTGCAGAGGCGTACAGCGTTCTTATAAAGCCCACAAACTGTGGGCCAAAGCCGTACGCTTGCAGAGTGGCTATGAGGTAACCATGGTCCACCCTGTCAAACGCCTTCTCTTGATCTAAAGAGAGAAAGGCGAGTGACAGACCAGTCCTGCGAGAATAATGCAATAGATCCCGGACCAGAAAGATACTATCAAAGATAGTCCGGCCCGGGATCGCATAGGACTGGTCAGGGTGAACCAATTCTGCCAGCACAGACCCAAGTCTAAGCGAGATGGCTTTAGCTACAATCTTGTAGTCCGTGCTGAGCAGAGAGACCGGTCGCCAGTTCTTAATAAGCCGGAGATCCCCCTTTTTGGGCAGCAGGGCAAGTACTGCCCTGCGACAAGACAGGGGTATCTCCCCGGTCTCCAGGGCTTCCCCAAGGACCAGATGGAAATCAGGTCCCAGAGTCTCCCAGAAAAATTGGAAAAACTCTACAGTCAGTCCGTCCAGTCCTGGAGACTTCTCACAGGACATGGCACGGAGGGCTTCAGAGAGCTCTTGAAAAGATAGTGGTATATCAAGCCGCTCTCTTACACCCTCACTGACTGTGGGGAGCCCCTCCCATAGCACCCTGCAGGCGTCTGGAGAAATGGGATCCGGAGAGTAAAGATCTTTATAAAAGTTCCGGGCTCTATCCCGGATACTCTCCGGATCTGTAAGGGGGGCACCGTCTTCATCTAGAAGACAGGTGATGTGCCTACTGTTACCCCCCTTTTTCTCCAGTGAGTAGAAGAGGCGCGAGCCGCGGTCTAGATCTTTGAGAAAACCTAAGCGGCTGCGCACGTATGCCCCCTTGGCCTGGTGTCGTTCCAGGTCACAGAGGACACCCTTCCTCTCTACATACTCGCTCTGCAGGGATTGGTCCCTACAAGTGAACAGCCTCTGCTCCAGATGGAGTACCTCCCCCCGGAGTGACTCCAACTCAGCTTCGCGCTGCCCACTCGCACCCTTGGTATATTCCTGACACAGAAGTCGCAAATGAACCTTGCCCACGTCCCACCACAGTTTTAACGTGGCAAAGTCCCCCTTGCAACCCCTCCAGTCCGTCCAAAACTCCCGGATCAATGTCACGAACCCCTGGTCCTTCAACAAAGCATTGTTGAAGTGCCAATAGGCGGCTCGTGGCGCTGTTGGCGTTAGCGCCACTGTCACAGACACACAGTTGTGGTCTGTGAACGGAGCCAGCCTAATGGCACAAGAACCGACTCGTGACATATAGTGACTAGATATATATAGTCTGTCGATCCGGGAGTGGGACACCAGACCGGCTCTCACCCTGACGTAGGTGAAACCGTCTGATGCCCCTGGGTTCTGCTCTCGCCAGATGTCCTCCAGGGAGAAGCGGGCGATGATCTCCCGCAGGGCTGACGCAGAAGGCGGGTACGGCTCTGGACTATTCCGGTCCAGAGCGTCGAGGGTGCAGTTGAAATCACCCCCGAGTACCAAACACTCATCTGCGTCAACCGTCTCCAAAAACTGGGACAGTCTGGCGAGGAACCTCACTCTCTCGAGCCCTCCAGCAGGGGCATATATATTAACTAGGTTAATGATGCTACCCTGCTCTCGGACCCGGAGGTGGATTAGACGGCCTGGGATAACAGCTTTCACAAGCAGCAGCTCTGGCTGAAAAGACTCTGAGAACAGGGTCACCACTCCACATGACGCCGATGTGAAGTGGCTGAAGAAGACCCTGCCTCTCCACTCCAGTTGCCACGAGGCCTCAGCCTCTGGAGTGGTGTGAGTTTCCTGCAGGAAGCTCACAGAGTACCCTCCCTGATATAAATAGGAGAGTACCTGGAACCTGCGGAAACTGTCTTGACAGCCATTGGTATTTAGCGTGCTGATGTGCAAAGCCATTACTGCGTGTCAGGAATTGTGCGTTCCTCAGACCCTTGAGACTGCTGATAGGACACGCACATTTTATAGAATTTCCGGACGCGGAGATGCTCCGCAGTCCCAGAATTCTTGGCCCTAGTGCTGACCACTAGATATTGCTGGAGAGAGTGGAGAATAAACGACATATTCTTCCACCTCTCCAAGGCCAGCCGCACCTTCCTTTTCTTTTGTCCATGAAGGGTGCTCTCAAGGAATAGATCTATTTCCTTGACAGGGATAACCCACCCAGAATCTGATGTTCCTTCTAGTGGGTCACCCCTGGGCTCCTCTTGGCTGAGGGCTTTTACTCCATCCTCCCCGGCTGGAGTCAGTTTCCTCAGCTTTATTCTCAGGGACCCCCTCTTAGATGATACAGAAGGAGTCCCTTTAGCACCCTTCAAGGTAAATAATGGACCCTTGGATTGCTGCTGCACCCCTGTAGCTTCAGGAGTGCATTCAGGGGTAGCTGGCTGGACAGCAGTGGCTGGCATGGCTTCCTTAATGGAAGCCTTGGAGGCTTTATATGCCTCCTCTGCCAGTTCCACCGCTGCTTGCTCAGCTTGGATGGCACCGATGTTAGGGTCAGTGGACGGCTGAGGAGGGTAGACAGGCTCTCCCATGATGTTAACAGGAAAACCTGTTTTATCACCTTCCCCCATTTCCACTTCCCCTTGTGCCACATCCCCCCTGACAGACAAATCCATGGGGTCCTGAATGGGGGTCATGCCTATATTCCCCCCCTCCAGTAGTGACTCGGCCTGGGGCTCTAACAAAGCCCGAGGTACGTCACTAGAGAGTGACACTGGAGGAGGAGACTGACTGGTGCCCTTGAAGCTCAGCACCTCAGGGACACTGACTACCCATTCAGCAGGGGCTTTGTTGGGTCCCCCCTCAAAGGCCAGAGGCAGAACCTGATCTTTCTTGTCTACCCCTGCCTCACTTGGGAGACCCTCTTGCCCCTGCTTTTCCTCCAGACCCTTTTCCACATTAACCCCTATAGGGTCTGGAGAGAGAGATGTGTGGTCTGGCACCGGCTGGCTGAGCTTAATAACTGGGCCAGACAATGTCACCGGATGAGGAGGAGATGTTTTGTACCTCTTCTTGCTTTTAGAGGGAGGTGCTCCACTATAGAGCACTTCCCACTTATCAGCAACCTCCCTGTTGGTTTTATGCTTCCTCTTCCTGGGGACGTCACTCCTGGAAGAGGAGCTGCCACTAGCTGCCTCCCCTGCAGAGGGCTTATTATCCCTCTGCTTACACTGTGCCCCCACACTAACTGATGTAATTATGGTGGGGGCAGATTGGGACTTGGGAGATTCAGCTGTGACACTGGGAGGACCGGTGACATTCTTCCCCTTTTTCCCCGTGTCTGCAGTCTTGCTGGAGACCACAGACACAGATGGCTTTTTTGGGGAAGAAGGGGGTTTGGAGGCCGTGGTGGTGGCTTGAGGAACGGCCTCCTTGCCTGAGCTCTGTGGGGGGGCTATGACCCTTGAGGTCCCCGCTGTTATGGGCTCAGCGGGGATGGGTGCCGTACTGACGGAGGTGCCATTTGCTGGGGCTGGGGCATGATGCTTTACATTAGGGCAATTCCTACGTGTATGCCCCAACCCCTTGCAATGATAGCACTGCACCTCCGTAGTGCTGTAAAAAATCCTGTACAGCACCCCCTCAAATGGAACCCCAAAAGACCCCTCTATGTTTTCTGCGCCCTGAGGCAGGCACATTTGTACCTGCCTCTTGAAAGAGAGCACATGACGAAGTGCTCTCTCTCTGCACCCCAGGGGAATTTTAATAAATGGTGTTTTTACTTCCCCTAGGGTTAGCAGGTGGGGGCGCAGGAGGGAGTCTGGTAGGAAGGGGGGCACATTAGAGAGTGTTACTTTTGTGCCCAACCCTTCCAGGGGTTCTATTGGGACATATAATCCCCCCACTGTGATGCCTCTCTGTATAAGAATGTGTGCAGCAGCCAGAGTACGGGTAAAAAAAACTGCTTTCCCGTACATTTTGCTGGCTGCTACTATAACAGAGGGGCTGATGACATTAGCTGCAGCACGCAGATAGATATCAATGCTGTAGACCCCAGACATCTGACATTTAACCCCATGCTTCCTGGTGATCTGCCCCTCAGCCCCAGCGGTGGTATTACTGGGGCCAGCAGAAACCACCTGTGACCAGGTATTAGCCACAGGGGTAGGTCTGCTGGCAGAACCACCAGGAGCTGGGGCTGCCTTATCTGCCTGGGGCCTATGCTGTGCAGTGCTGCAACTAGGATTTTCAGGGGCCATTATTCCCCCTTTTGACCCCTGAGGCTTCTTAATGGTCTTATCCCTCATGTTTAGACCCTTTTTTTTTAGTTTATTTGTTTTATTTATTTTTATTTTTTGTTTTATGATTTTCTACTGTTTTCTTTTTTTTTTTAAATATAAAAGTGTGAAAAAGAAACAAAAAGACAAAACTAAGGGAGACAAAAAACTAAGGGAGAGAGAGAGATGATGTTTGGCAGTGGAAGGGTTAATGGCCTGTTGCAAGGTGTTACTAATTGCAACAACACAGAGAACACAGAGGCTTTTTAACCCCTCTGTGTCTCTGTGTCAGATGTTAAAAAAAAAGCCTTAACAACAAAAAATCTAATTGTTTTCCCCCCCACTGCCTACAAAGATGTTACTTGTCTTCTCTCCCCCAAAACATAAAACCCAACACCAAACAAACAAAACTTCAACAAAACCTAATAAACTTTTTAAAAGAAAAAAAGTCAAAGTAACAAAGCTCCAGGAGTGAAGGTGTAGTGCTAAGGGAGGGGTGTGGCAAAGTATCCAGGAGACAGCTCACTCTCCTGGGATAGAGAGTTGAGCCTGACCCCCAGAAAACTAAAACTTAAATTAAACTAAGAAAAAAACCACAAAAACTCCCAAAAATGAACAACACCGTGCACAAAGTGCTTATTAACAAAAAGGTGTTAAAATAAAACTTGTATTTGAGGGACTAAGACCCTAAAAAGCCTTTTGTTTGGAGCTCAAGCATGCACACAACATGCTCTCTTGCACAGTACTTGTAAGCCTGACACACACACTGGCTAGCGGTCAGGCAAATGAACTTAGATTGGCGGTCAGGCAAATGAACTTAGATTTAAGAAAATAAAATTATTGTTTTTTTAAATGTAGACTGCTGGTACACCACTAGATTGGATTGGTTGAACTTGGCACAATACTTGTAAGCCTGACACACACACTGGCTAGCGGTCAGGCAAATGAACTTAGATTGGCGGTCAGGCAAATCAACTTAGATTTAAGAAAATAAAATTATTTGTTTTTTAAATGTAGACTGCTGGTACACCACTAGATTGGATTGGTTGAACTTGGCACAATACTTGTAAGCCTGACACACACACTGGCTAGCGGTCAGGCAAATGAACTTAGATTGGCGGTCATGCAAATGAACTTATATTTAAGAAAATACAATTATTGTTTTTTTAAATGTAGACTGCAGGTACACCACTAGATTGGATTGGTTGAACTTGGCACAATACTTGTAAGCCTGACACACACACTGGCTAGCGGTCAGGCAAATGAACTTAGATTGGCGGTCAGGCAAATGAACTTAGATTTAAGAAAATAAAATTATTTGTTTTTTAAATGTAGACTGCTGGTACACCACTAGATTGGATTGGTTGAACTTGGCACAATACTTGTAAGCCTGACACACACACTGGCTAGCGGTCAGGCAAATGAACTTAGATTGGCGGTCAGGCAAATGAACTTAGATTTAAGAAAATACAATTATTATTTTTTTAAATGTAGACTGCAGGTACACCACTAGATTGGATTGGTTGAACTTGGCACAATACTTGTAAGCCTGACACACACACTTGCTAGCGGTCAAGCAAATGAACTTAGATTGGCGGTCAGGAAAATGAACTTAGATTTAAGAAAATAAAATTATTGTTTTTTTAAATGTAGACTGCTGGTACCCCAACTAGATTGGATTGGTTGAACTTGGCACAGTGTATTTTAAAATTATGAGAAAACATTTTCTGTAAAGTAAATAAAAATCATATTAGGAGGTTGAAAGAAAAAGAAACCGGATGGGGGGATACCGAGCAGAGCACACCATCTACAGCCCACTGGGAGACAAACTCATCCATTCCCCCAGTAGACAAAGCCAGGTGGTACTCTGCCCGGATACGGGAGCGCACCAGCACCCGGAACATGGCCTCAGGTGACAAGGGAACCCCCCCTATCAAACACTGCTTCCTGGACTTATATATAGCCAACTTGGCTAATGCCAGGAGCAGGTTGACGAGGAGGTCCCTGGCCTTATTGCCCCGGGACACTTGGCGCCCAAAAATAAAAATGTGAGGGGAGAAATGCAGCCAGAACTGCAGGAGGAGGCCCCTCAAGAGTGACAAGAGGGGCTGCAGTCTGGCGCAACTAAAATAAACATGATACACGGACTCTCCCTTGCCACAGAATGGACAAGTGGAGGGAGAGTCCGTGAATTTAGCTAAGTACTCTCCCGTGCTCAGTGCACCATGGAGCACTCTCCAACTCAAGTCCCCGGTGGGTCGTGGAACTAAATCAGAATAAATTTCCCTCCACCGGGGCCTCTTGCCCTCGTCAGCTGGTAGGACCCGCCTCCAGATGGTATCGGGACGGGTCACGAGGGCAAGGAAGTGCACTGTATGGAGCACGAGAGAATATAAGCTCTTCCTCGGCATGCCGCGAAAGCATGCCGAGGGTATGTCCCTCAACCTCGAGAGGTTGGGGACAGGAGGAGCCTGAGGGGAAACACGGGGCTTGTGTCCAATGCAAACAGCCGGAGAAGGGGTGTTGAAAGGTGCATGTGGCACTCCGGCCTGCAAAGCCCCGCGAAGGAAGGTGCGCGAGTCGGGGGAGATGGCATCTCTAATCTCCTGGAGCAAGCGCCCTGAGACTTTGGGCGTCACATATCCCAAACGGAGCGCAAGCTCCTGGGGTGACACCCAATCAGAACGCCTGTATTCCAGGAGATCCCCGACTCGGGTCATCCGTGCATGACTAAGGCGGCGGATGATACTGGGGGACTGTAACATTGGAGCCCCCACTGCTGCATTAAATAGCAGGGGCTCTGTGAATATTTCATCCCCCAAAGGCACGCCCTGCCTGGTCACGGAGACCATGCTCCAGGCCTTGAGGGTTTCCTGGTAGTATGCCGGCAACACAGAGAGGTCTCTCCCAAACCCCTCGGGCCTGATCAGAAATAATTGCCGGTCATACCCCAGGTTGCGCAACTGGCGATAAAAGCTGGATGCCAGTGCGCACCACTGCGGAGAGGGATCTGCATATAGGTATCTCTGCAGGTACTGAAGGCGGAAGGTGGACAACTGGGAGCACACACAAACTACTCCCTGTCCACCCTCCACCAAAGGCAGACTTGCCACCCCTGCAGAGACCCAATGCCTTCCCATCCAGAGGAAATCTAACAAATTCCTCTGGATATTGGTGACAAACTCGGGGGTCGGACTCAGACAAATCAGCCGGTGCCAGATCTGAGAAGCCACCAGCTGATTCACCACTAGAGTCCGCCCCCTAAGGGAAAGCATTTTTGCTAGACCCCTCCATCGTCCCAGACGAGAGAGGACACTGCCCTCTAACTCCCTCCAGTTGTCTGGGACGGAAGCGTCCGCAGCGGACAGGTAGACCCCCAGATATTTAATGACATCTGCCTCCCACGTGATGTCACGAAACGTGGGAGGCAAAGAGTCCACCTGTAAATTACCCTCTAAAAGGCCTGTGCATTTGGACCAGTTGATCTGAGCGGAGGAGGCAGCTGAATATACCTCCTGGCACTGTTTTGCCAGCTCAAGATCAACTGGATCCTGGGCCACGAGGAGCACATCGTCAGCATAAGCTGAAAGGACAATCCGCATGTCTGGATCTTTTAGCACCAGCCCTGTGAGCCTTTTCCTCAGTAGGCAGAGGAAAGGCTCAATGGCCAGTGCATATAACTGTCCAGACAAGGGACATCCTTGACGCACCCCTCGTCCAAATACCAAAGGTGCTGTTAGGGACCAATTGATTTTAAGTAAACACTCTGCAGAGGCGTACAACGTTCTTATAAAGCCCACAAACTGTGGGCCAAAGCCGTACGCTTGCAGAGTGGATATGAGGTAACCATGGTCCACCCTGTCAAACGCCTTCTCTTGATCTAAAGAGAGAAAGGCGAGTGACAGACCAGTCCTGCGAGAATAATGCAATAGATCCCGGACCAGAAAGATACTATCAAAGATAGTCCGGCCCGGGATCGCATAGGACTGGTCAGGGTGAACCAATTCTGCCAGCACAGACCCAAGTCTAAGCGAGATGGCTTTAGCTACAATCTTGTAGTCCGTGCTGAGCAGAGAGACCGGTCGCCAGTTCTTAATAAGCCGGAGATCCCCCTTTTTGGGCAGCAGGGCAAGTACTGCCCTGCGACAAGACAGGGGCATCTCCCCGGTCTCCAGGGCTTCCCCAAGGACCAGATGGAAATCAGGTCCCAGAGTCTCCCAGAAAAATTGGAAAAACTCTACAGTCAGTCCGTCCAGTCCTGGAGACTTTTCACAGGACATGGCACGGAGGGCTTCAGAGAGCTCTTGAAAAGATAGTGGTATATCAAGCCGCTCTCTTACACCCTCACTGACTGTGGGGAGCCCCTCCCATAGCACCCTGCAGGCGTCTGGAGAAATGGGATCCGGAGAGTAAAGATCTTTATAAAAGTTCCGGGCTCTATCCTGGATACTCTCCGGATCTGTAAGGGGGGCACCGTCTTCATCTAGAAGACAGGTGACGTGCCTACTGTTACCCCCCTTTTTCTCCAGTGAGTAGAAGAGGCGCGAGCCGCGGTCTAGATCTTTGAGAAAACCTAAGCGGCTGCGCACGTATGCCCCCTTGGCCTGGTGTCGTTCCAGGTCACAGAGGACACCCTTCCTCTCTACATACTCGCTCTGCAGGGATTGGTCCCTACAAGTGAACAGCCTCTGCTCCAGATGGAGTACCTCCCCCCGGAGTGACTCCAACTCAGCTTCGCGCTGCCCACTCGCACCCTTGGTATATTCCTGACACAGAAGTCGCAAATGAACCTTGCCCACGTCCCACCACAGTTTTAACGTGGCAAAGTCCCCCTTGCAACCCCTCCAGTCCATCCAAAACTCCCGGATCAATGTCACGAGCCCCTGGTCCTTCAACAAAGCATTGTTGAAGTGCCAATAGGCGGCTCGTGGCGCTGTTGGCGTTAGCGCCACCGTCACAGACACACAGTTGTGGTCTGTGAACGGAGCCAGCCTAATGGCACAAGAACCGACTCGTGACATATAGTGACTAGATATATATAGTCTGTCGATCCGGGAGTGGGACACCAGACCGGCTCTCACCCTGATGTAGGTGAAACCGTCTGATGCCCCTGGGTTCTGCTCTCGCCAGATGTCCTCCAGGGAGAAGCGGGCGATGATCTCCCGCAGGGCTGACGCAGAAGGCGGGTACGGCTCTGGACTATTCCGGTCCAGAGCGTCGAGGGTGCAGTTGAAATCACCCCCGAGTACCAAACACTCATCTGCGTCAACCGTCTCCAAAAACTGGGACAGTCTGGCGAGGAACCTCACTCTCTCGGGCCCTCCAGCAGGGGCATATATATTAACTAGGTTAATGATGCTACCCTGCTCTCGGACCCGGAGGTGGATTAGACGGCCTGGGATAACAGCTTTCACAAGCAGCAGCTCTGGCTGAAAAGACTCTGAGAACAGGGTCACCACTCCACATGACGCCGATGTGAAGTGGCTGAAGAAGACCCTGCCTCTCCACTCCAGTTGCCACGAGGCCTCAGCCTCTGGAGTGGTGTGAGTTTCCTGCAGGAAGCTCACAGAGTACCCTCCCTGATATAAATAGGAGAGTACCTGGAACCTGCGGAAACTGTCTTGACAGCCATTGGTATTTAGCGTGCTGATGTGCAAAGCCATTACTGCGTGTCAGGAATTGTGCGTTCCTCAGACCCTTGAGACTGCTGATAGGACACGCACATTTTATAGAATTTCCGGACGCGGAGATGCTCCGCAATCCCAGAATTCTTGGCCCTAGTGCTGACCACTAGATATTGCTGGAGAGAGTGGAGAATAAACGACATATTCTTCCACCTCTCCAAGGCCAGCCGCACCTTCCTTTTCTTTTGTCCATGAAGGGTGCTCTCAAGGAATAGATCTATTTCCTTCACAGGGATAACCCACCCAGAATCTGATGTTCCTTCTAGTGGGTCACCCCTGGGCTCCTCTTGGCTGAGGGCTTTTACTCCATCCTCCCCGGCTGGAGTCAGTTTCCTCAGCTTTATTCTCAGGGACACCCTCTTAGATGATACAGAAGGAGTCCCTTTAGCACCCTTCAAGGTAAATAATGGACCCTTGGATTGCTGCTGCACCCCTGTAGCTTCAGGAGTGCATTCAGGGGTAGCTGGCTGGACAGCAGTGGCTGGCATGGCTTCCTTAATGGAAGCCTTGGAGGCTTTATATGCCTCCTCTGCCAGTTCCACCGCTGCTTGCTCAGCTTGGATGGCACCGATGTTAGGGTCAGTGGACGGCTGAGGAGGGTAGACAGGCTCTCCCATGATGTTAAAAAACCTGTTTTATCACCCTCCCCCATTTCCACTTCCCCTTGTGCCACATCCCCCCTGACAGACAAATCCATGGGGTCCTGAATGGGGGTCATGCCTATATTCCCCCCCTCCAGTAGTGACTCGGCCTGGGGCTCTAACAAAGCCCGAGGTACGTCACTAGAGAGTGACACTGGAGGAGGAGACTGACTGGTGCCCTTGAAGCTCAGCACCTCAGGGACACTGACTACCCATTCAGCAGGGGCTTTGTTGGGACCCCCCTCAAAGGCCAGAGGCAGAACCTGATCTTTCTTGTCTACCCCTGCCTCACTTGGGAGACCCTCTTGCCCCTGCTTTTCCTCCAGACCCTTTTCCACATTAACCCCTATAGGGTCTGGAGAGAGAGATGTGTGGTCTGGCACCGGCTGGCTGAGCTTAATAACCGGGCCAGACAATGTCACCGGATGAGGAGGAGATGTTTTGTTCCTCTTCTTGCTTTTAGAGGGAGGTGCTCCACTATAGAGCACTTCCCACTTATCAGCAACCTCCCTGTTGGTTTTATGCTTCCTCTTCCTGGGGACGTCACTCCTGGAAGAGGAGCTGCCACTAGCTGCCTCCCCTGCAGAGGGCTTATTATCCCTCTGCTTAAACTGTGCCCCCACACTAACTGATGTAATTATGGTGGGGGCAGATTGGGACTTGGGAGATGCAGCTGTGACACTGGGAGGACCGGTGACATTCTTCCCCTTTTTCCCTGTGTCTGCAGTCTTGCTGGAAACCACAGACACAGATGGCTTTTTTGGGGAAGAAGGGGGTTTGGAGGCCGTGGTGGTGGCTTGAGGAACGGCCTCCTTGCCTGAGCTCTGTGGGGGGGCTATGACCCTTGAGGTCCCCGCTGTTATGAGCTCAGCGGGGATGGGTGCTGTACTGACGGAGGTGCCATTTGCTGGGGCTGGGGCATGATGCTTTTCATTAGGACAATTCCTACGTGTATGCCCCAACCCCTTGCAATGATAGCACTGCACCTCCGTAGTGCTGTAAAAAATCCTGTAGAGCACCCCCTCAAATGGAACCCCAAAAGACCCCTCAATGTTTTCTGCGCCCTGAGGCAGGCACATTTGTACCTGCCTCTTGAAAGAGAGCACATGACAAAGTGCTCTCTCTCTGCACCCCAGGGGAATTTTAATAAATGGTGTTTTTACTTCCCCTAGGGTTAGCAGGTGGGGGACGCAGGAGGGAGTATGGTAGGAAGGGGGGCACATTAGAGAGTGTTACTTTTGTGCCCAACCCTTCCAGGGGTTCTATTGGGACATATAATCCCCCCACTGTGATGCCTCTCTGTACAAGAATGTGAGCAGCAGCCAGCGTACGGGTAAAGAAAACTGCTTTCCCGTACATTTTGCTGGCTGCTACTATAACAGAGGGGCTGATGACGTTAGCTGCAGCACGCAGATAAATATCAATGCTGTAGACCCCAGACATCTGACATTTAACCCCATGCTTCCTAGTGATCTGCCCCTCAGCCCCAGCGGTGGTATTACTGGGGCCAGCAGAAACCACCTGTGACCAGGTATTAGCCACAGGGGTGCCTTATCTGCCTGGGGCCTATGCTGTGCAGTGCTGCAGCTAGGATTTTCAGGGGCTATTATTCCCCCTTTTGACCCCTGAGGCTTCTTAGTGGTCTTATCCCTCATGTTTAGACCCTTTTTTTTTTTATTTATTTGTTTTATTTATTTTTATTTTTTGTTTTATGATTTTTTACTGTTTTCTTTTTTTTTTAAATATAAAAGTGTGAAAAAGAAACAAAAAGACAAAACTAAGGGAGACAAAACTAAGGGAGAGAGAGAGGTGATGCTTGGCAGTGGAAGGGTTAATGGCCTGTTGCAAGGTGTCTAATTGCAACAACACAGAGAACACAGAGGCTTTTTAACCCCTCTGTGTCTCTGTGTCAGATGTTAAAAAAAAAGCCTTTTCAACAAAAATTCTAATTGTTTTCCCCCCCACTGCCTACAAAGATGTTACTTGTCTTCTCTCCCCCAAAACATAAAACCCAACACCAAACAAACAAAACTTCAACAAAAGCTAATAAACTTTTTAAAAGAAAAAAAGTCAAAGTAACAAAGCTCCAGGAATGAAGGTGTAGTGCTAAGGGAGGGGTGTGGCAAAGTATCCAGGAGACAGCTCACTCTCCTGGGATAGAGGGCTGAGCCTGGCTCCCAGAAAACTAAAACTTAAATTAAACTAAGAAAAATACCACAAAAACTCCCAAAAATTAACAACACCGTGCACAAAGTGCTTATAAACAGAAAAGTGTTAAAATAAAACTTGTATTTGAGGGACTAAGACCCTAAAAAGCCTTTTGTTTGGAGCTCAAGCATGCACACAACATGCTCTCTTGCACAGTACTTGTAAGCCTGATACACACACTGGCTAGCGGTCAGGCAAATGAACTTAGATTTAAGAAAATACAATTATTGGTTTTATAAATGTAGACTGCTGGTACACCACTAAATTGGATTGGTTGTACTTGGCACAATACTTGTAAGCCTGACACACACACTGGCTAGCGGTCAGGCAAATGAACTTAGATTGGCGGTCAGGCAAATGAACTAAGATTTAACAAAATAAAAGTTTTGGTTTTTTAAAAGTAGACAACTAGTAAACAAGATTGTATTGGTTGCACTATGCACACATAGTATAAGCTGTGAGCCTGACACACACACTTGCTAGCAGGGGCTAGCAGGGAGACAGGCAAATGAAGTTAGATTAGACAGAAAAAAACAAAAAAAAAAAAAGATGTTATAGCCCTAAAAAGGGCTTTTTGGGGTGCTGTGTTTACAGCAGAGATCTGATAAGTCCTTCAGCACTGCACTGGACACTAAATAAACTTGCCTAGCTATTGATTTCCCTATTCAATCAGCATCACCTACACTCTCCCTCCTCTCAGTAAGACTGCAAGTTAGTTATGATTCCAACATGGCTGCTGTCCATGAGGTAGAAGGGTCTGGAAGGCAGGGTATGATGCTGATTGGCTGGAATGTGTCTGCTGACTGTGAGTTGCAGGGTCAAAGTTTGCTCAATGATAAAGTATAGGGGTCTGATCGAACATCGCATATGTTCAGAGTTCGCCGCGAACATGCTATGTTCGCCGGGAACAGTCCGCCGGCGAACTATTCGCAACATCTCTAGTCAGGAGGCTACAAATGGGTGCAAGCATGATATGAACAGAAGGGCCCACTGGACTGTTTGGTGTTCATCAGTTATTATACGTGTGGTCAGACGGTACTAACAACTTGCTTAACAGTCATATCTGGGATATTAAAAGGGTTAAACAATTCTAAAGAATTTATATGGCCCTGCGATCGGCCACATGTGACTGCTCTGGCTTTAGTCTGGAAGTGGGAAGTATAGTTTTATAACCCTGTAAGTTGAGATCTGGCAACTGGGGGATGTATCATGTAATAGATATCTCCCAGGTGGTGAGAGTATACAAGCTATTGCCCACAAGAGGAGGGGTTAGGCATGTGGGGGGAGTGAGATATTTGTGTGTTTTTAGATATCTCTGTAACAATAAAGAAGTGCCAGTCTGATTTTGGACACACTAAACAAAGGTGGTGTCAGAGTCTGCTTGTACTAATCAAAGGTACATGGTGTGTGGTTCTTAGATCCTAAGAAAAGGGGTATGAGGGTGCCTGTCTCTTCACAAATGATGCTGTCATCTGAAGTGTCTGCAGGTGTTGAGATCTGAACAAAAAAGTTATGACCCATAGAGAGAGAGAGAATTGGGGTGAGCGTAGCCCCCCAAAACCGGGGCGGTCATAACAAAGTACATGTTACAAACATCAATCATCTTGCAGATTAGATTCCAAGTGATGCACACTGCCTCAGTTGAGTAGGTGCATGGGCTGTGGAAAGCTGCATTGAATCAATATCATTATTTAGTCTGATACAAAAAACATTACCATTTATTTTCTGGTTCAGTAATGCTTCAGTGCCTCAAGGCTAAATATGGAAGTCAGTCTAGATTAGTAGTTAAAAGCACATCCAATACTAGATGATCTGCAATAGTTGATGCTTTTTCTTGGTAAATATACTGGAGTGAGTGGCCACTTTCTTCTCCAGTGGTCCTCAATTGGTCTGACCTCTCTGCTATGACCGACCCATCTTGGGTGACCCTACATGGTATAGCTCACAGCTTCCTTGAAATATACAAGACCATTCACTACAGCTAAGTAGAGATCCAGAGGGGGATTTTAAAGGTAACTAACATGAATACATTGTTGCTAATTGAAAACAAGAGCCTGTGGAGGAAAAAAGAGGTATAGTTCCCTGTTTCTTTCATTATTGTATCCAGCACACCATATTGTTAGGTGACTCAATGTTGTAACTACTCCTGTCCTTGTGCTACAGGGTGGGCCCCCACTCAGACACCCTGTCTGCATGAACTATTGTTTATCACTGTAACAGTGAAGTAGAACAATAACTTGCTAATTAACTCCCTGGGGTGTTAAGTCTTGCCAGATGAGGTAAGTAGGGAGAGATTAAGAGGATAATAAGAGTGTGATAACAAAGAGTTGGGGAGGTTTTCTGTTTTAGTCTCCAGTATTACTGAATATGTGACAAAATGAGTGAATGTTACTGTTATAATTCTTAACCTCTCGTCAATAAACAACAAAAAAAAGTTATGTGGGCTCTGAGTCCGTGGGGGCCTTCTTTCTCCTTCAAGGGCAGTTACCACATCCTAAAAGATTATGCACTAGGATATAAATGCATTGAATTGATGTAGATGTGATTTATTATGTTGTATGATCAGTAAGTTACTGGAAAGGGCTAAAATGCATTGCATATGTACTGACTGTAATATCCTGCTCCAGGATTATACAGGAATCATCTGGTACCCTCACACCAGATGGTCTAGCAATAGAAAAGGGGGCTGGCCCCATATCCCAATGGTTGTTATCACAGCCAAGCACATGTTACTAAGGTTCTAAACACTTGAATATCAAAATGTTACATTACTGTATTACTAAGGCCATCTTGTTTGCCATAACATGTTGGGTTATAGCTGTGTCCATTTGACTGTTCTATGTTGAACCAAGTGAGAATGATTCTAAGCCCCATAGCCAACACCCTTTGTCTGGCAGAACCAGCCTCAATCAGAATAAACGGGTCATTGATCTCACTTCTCCTCTCCCCTGGGCTTTGACAGCAAAGTTTTAACTTCAAGTCTTCACATCTGGCCACCTAGACCTTCTGTGTCTAACCCTCTCAAACTTCCAGGTTCCTAGCCAAGGGGTACTGAATATATATGTTGTGTTTTTGCCATTAAAGAGTGCTCTTTTTGAAATTCACATAACATGCTATGTCTTTCATTCTAGAGGATTTTTTTTTATTGTTTTCTATCCTGAAACTATGCTGGGTCCTAAAGAAAGGGACTGTGGTCAAATACATCTGAGGTAGGATTGACTTCCTTAAATCTTTTCAAGGCCACTGAAGATCAGACTGTATTGGCTAGGCTGATCCTGGGTTCTTGATTTCCTGACTGGATTGCTTTGCATGCAGGGTGCCAAAAAACATAAACCCTGACAATCCTGGAGTGGATTCCTGTAGCAAAAAGAAAGGAGGTTTTGGGGAGAATGTGGTCCCCCCAGTAACAATCACAAGGTCCACAAAGCAGGTAATTAAAAAATAATGTTTATTTCAATGTCGAAAACTGTCAAATGTTCAGTAAAGCCCTTTATAGCTCTTATTATAAGCTGGGAGCTAAACAAAGTATGGTCACCCAAGATGGGCAGGTCATAGTAGAGAGACCAGACAATTCAAGATCCACTTGAGAAGAAACTTGCAACCAACTCCAGTATTTTTGCCTAGAAAACCTTATGGATACGTACAATCAGAGACATAATGATATATGTTCCTGGAGTGCTGCACTAAATAGGGTCACAGAGTCTGGCACAACTCTATAACTAAACAACATCAACAAAAGAATGCACAAGTCTGTAGGAGAAACTGAAATAGATTTTTCAACTGGTACTGATTTAAAAAAAATATTAGTGCACATTTTAGGTAAATCATGACTATCTAATAAAATCTTCTTTTTCAGAGGCCCCCCTGGTCCATGTCTTGCTTTTATTTAGGAATGGGTGTTGCTGATTGCTTTGGATCTGCATAAAACCTTATCTTTTCTTTTACTTTATTAAATCTGTGAGACTCTCAGAGCTGCATGCACACCACCTCAGCAGGTATGGAGGAGACTATGGAAATTGTGCCATCCCTGGAGCCAATATGTTTATTAATATCACTACTGTATGCATGTTATTATATCTTAGAAATATTTCTAGCTTTTTGTTTTCAATTTCTGTTTCCTATACAATGCTTGGCAACCTCCACCTCCGCCCATCCTTTCCCCATTTATGGCTGGCATAATTACCTCAACTCTCCTCCGCCTCCTCACATACCCTCATTCTAAGGTCTCTCTCCCATTCCTCTCTAACTTCCTTATCTTCCTCTACTGTCGGTCCCTCAACCCATGCTTTCTATTTCTTTCAGTGCTATTCCACTCTGTTTCAAGGCTTACTACATCTGTGAGATTCTCTGAATACTGCCCTCCCACCCTACCCCTCAACCACCCCAATTCAGATTAAATGTATAGAGCCATTGAAAACACCTGACTTCTTACTTAGAGATATATCATCTCAACACTAGGGGTCAGCCAACATACTAGTCTTTCACCTCAGATACCTCCCCTATCCCACTAAATAAAACTCTTTCTATCTTTCACTTGCTTCCTGACCCTTGCTATTCCTTATCTGTTACTCTTCCCCAGTTCTCTGCCCTTTAATACCTTTTAGATTGTAAGTAGTGAGTTTCCAGTCTTGTAGGGTGCTTTGGGATAAAGCACTTTCTGCTAAGATTCTAAGCTCAAAACAGGGCCCTTCAACTTCTGAATTTGGTAAACTTGTCTTAATATATATGTATTGTGTATAAACCTTGTACTAGCATTTCAAGCTAATTCATGTCAACTAAGTGATTACATTACTCATTTACATACATCTTAATCATTTTAAAATAAATCTCTATTTTCATAACTGATTTCCAATATTTAACTATACAATGTCATAGATGATTTTCGTAAATTTGTATTGTACCAAAAAAATACTAATAGAGATCACATATGTAATGACTAATGGTGGCTTGATTCCCACTTGGCAGAAATCTTCAAGCTAAGGTTATCACTTAAAGCCTTACGGCAATGTATGTCCCTACATTTTGACAGTGCTCAAGAATAAATTCACTTTTATATGTTGAAATGGCAATCTGTCTACCAGCGATGGAATATATGCAAGCAGAGAAAATGTCAGCAATATATTATTGCCATTTAACTTTTTTTATTTAATACTAAATGATATAATATTCTTGTCTGATTCTCTATTTAAATAAAATGTAAGAAATATTCTACAGCATGCTCAATTATAGACATTAATAACAAGCATGAGAAAAAACTAAAATATTAATTTGCAGAGAATTATGTTATTTATCTCATTATCTCCTCAAATCTCATCTAAATCTACAAAAATTCAATTCTGCTGACCCAATGGTAAAATGTCTTAATACCCTATCAATAACTAATTTTGTGTAGATAATACAAATACAAATAACAACAGTGGTATGAAGATGATATATTTAAGAAGAAATAGTGAGATTTTGGAAAACTATCAGCCTTATTAATTTCCCTCAACGTGTAAAACCGTAGCCTGCAAGACTTACGGCTATTAAATTGGACCCGTAAAGCAACCAGCTAACGACTTGCGGCAAAACCCTACGGGATGTCAAAATCGGCCGCAAATCCTTTCATCTGTCAAGCCCGTAACTGTTACATTCGAAAATCGCTATTAAATTGCTACAAATACAACCCCGTAACCTGCAAAAGGAGCCAAAAAGCCAATGGGTGCTAGACAGAACCCACAAGGGGGTTAAAGTCCTATTGGTAGCACTGTAAATGCCAATACACACACACTACTGTATTTATAATAAAAGGGAAAGTGATGTTAGGTATTAAAATTAATATCACAACATTCTCAAGCTTGCAAATCTGCAATATAAAATACTTTATTTTATGTTTAATTTCTGTGTTATATCGATCCCGGCAATCAATGTGTTAATACATATAATGGAACTTGCATGGACTAGAATTTCATATTTACTGAATTATTAATATTGCATTATTTCTGGAATGTGGGTCAGATCGAAACTCATAATTGAAACCCGTAACGCTTTGAAATCTAACCTCCATTTTTCAGTGATGTAATGATGATGATCTCATTTGTCACCCGTAACTACAGGTTTGACTAATTGATCATGTTCATGGCCGCACATCCACCGTGTGCAATAATTATTTACAGGTTTGTAAAGTCATGGCATGGTTCAATGTAATAGCTCTAACAGCCGAATTTCAAGCCTGCAGCCTTTGCGGGTGTGCTGATACTGCTACAGGCTTTGAAATTAATAGGGCTGTATGGCTCTTTCATCGACTTAAGTCTAAATATTTGTGGCCATATCTGTGAATTTGAACTCCACAGATATAAAGTTTAAAGGTTAACAAACCAAGGCCCCATTTTATATATATACTAGCGAATTGCCCGTCAAAAAATGACGGCAATGGAATTGTAAGGTAGCTAATGGTGTTTTGTGTGTCCTACTGAAATATGTAATTTAAAATAATAAATGAATATACTTTACCTATTTTGAAGCATTGTGTTGAAGAGCTAGCAATCTGTTTTGATGTTGCTGCAGCATTAGTGGTGTGGAGCTGCTGTGTAAGCGTGATGAACGTGTGCAGTGTAATACTGTGCGTTCGCGACACCAAACCGTTAGCGTAGTTGTGTACTTCCACATTGGAGTAAAATGGCGGGTAATGTGTGGTATGCGTCTTAGCGGATTATCCGTAGGTCTTTTGTGGTGTTTTGTGAGTTTCTTGTGGTGTTTTCCGTGGTTAGAGCACTGTAGCCTCGTTTTCGTTTTGTTCGCCGCCATTTTTTCTGTCGCTTAGAGAATTTTTTAGTGTCTAAACTCTTTTATTTTGAGGTAAATGAAGGTGTAAGTTGTTTTTTTTTTGAGGTCCTGGATGCTCCCTCTTGCTGTAGGTAAGCTTTTTATGTATGTGCTGTGTGTATTTATTGTGTTTTACATTTTGTGATGTTCGCGAGTTGCGGACGATTTTTTCTGTCGCTTAGAGAATTTTGTAGTGTTTAAACTCTTTTATTTTTAGTTAAGTGAAGGTGTAAGTAGTTTTTCTGAGGTCCTGGATGGTCCCTCTTGCTGTCGGTAAGCTTTTTATGTATGTGCTGTGTGTATTTATTGTGTTTTTTTTTTTTCATGTTCGCGAGTTGCGGCTGTTTTGCGAGGTCGTAATGAGTGTTAACATGTCTTGTATGTTGTTTGTGAGGGTCGTTGGTGTGACGTGTTGTTTGCGTTATATAAGTAAATTTTGGGAGGGTCGCAGTTGCTGGCAAGGAGCGCCTTCGGTAAGATGTCATATAGCACATATGGTAAGGTATTATAATGCACATAGTAATATCCCATACTGCGCAGAAATTAGGTTCAAACACAGTGCTTATAGTAAGAATATATACAGTGCATTAACTAACATCATTAGTGTATATAGTACAATGCCAGACAGCACATATGGTAAACACATCTATGGGGCATATAGCAGCATGATATGGAGGTCACTATTTATGTTATATAAAATACTTTTAAAAAGATCATGTGCAGAACATATGGTAAGGTCAGATACATAGAATCCTATAAGCACACATGGTAAGATCAGAGGCAGAGTATATAACTGAATCCTATAGGTGCAGGTATTTCCATGTTATACAGTTGATACAATCATATAGTAAGATCCATTCCAACCTATATGATAACATTGTAATATTAATAGGTTATTTCACATGCAATATGTGCAGGCCTCTATATCTCCATATATATCACCCCAGACGCCTATAGGAGACCCCATCTACTACTACCTGACCCTCAGCATGTAGAGCATTAACCCCTGCAGGCCCACATAGCAGTGTAGGGGTTAACCCTCTCAGTGCCATTGCCCATGCATTGCTGGGCACACTCACCAGTAGAGTCTCCCCATGGAATCTCTGTGCGGTGTGGCTGCTGCATGCTGCAGGATCAGTGTCCTAACACCCCCCGGGGCACAGCATCCACACAGGCTCACTGGCACAGCCTCCTCTTCAGGCATAGTCCCACCACAGCAGTATCCTACAGGAGACGCGAGGGCCGCAGCTCCATGCCAGCAACTGAGGCCCTCGCTTCGCGAGGGCCTCAGTTGCTTTGTGAGCATACGGGCCGTTGCTCATGCTTGCGGGCCCGCAAGCGTGAGCAACGGCCCGTACGCTCACAACTATATATGTGATCAGTATTATTCAGTTAGCTCTCTGTATCTCTCTCTGACCCTCTCTCTATCTGCCTCTCTCTCTCCCTTTATGTATCTATCACTTCCTACACGTGTCTCCTTCTCACACAACCATTTTTCTCCCAGCCTCCTCTCCCACAAACACTGATCATTTACCCCCATGATTTTATTCACAATCAGATAAATACAGACTTACAGATACTTACAGCGCTGCAGTCAACATAAGACAGGAAGTGCTTTCACTAACCGGAAGTGAATGTAGAAGACTACAACTCCCAGTATCCCTTGCTGTGGTATACTTGTTCTTTGTTCTGCACATTATTATTGCTTTATGAGCCGTCTCTCTCTATTGCCCATAACAAACATTGAGATTTACCAGTCACCTTATAAGTATTGACAGTGACGTCACAGCCTCCTCTTCAGGCATAGTCCCACCACAGCAGTGTCCTACAGGAGACGCGAGGGCCGCGGTTGCTTTGTGAGCATACGGGCCGTTGCTCACGCTTGCGGGCACGCTGCGCGAGCCCGCGGCCCTCGCGGCTCGCACAGCCTCCTCCAGGCATAGTCCCACCACAGCACTGGCCATCATTAGAGCAGCAGTGTCCTACAGGAGTCGCGAGGGCCTCAGTTGCTTTGTGAGCATACGGGCCGTTGCTCACACTTGCGGGCCCACAAGCGTGAGCAACGGCCCGTACGCTCACAACTATATATGTGATATATATATATATATATATATATATGAATAATGAGAGTATTGCAATATATAGTGATACCTTTTTTATTGGACAAACATTCATATTTTTCATGACTAGCTTTCAAGAGCGCACCTCACTTTTTTAATTCTGAAGCAGCTCTGACATATTCCCATTGAAACACAAATTACAGTTCAACTTGATGTCCAACTTGAGTTCAGTAACTGTCCTCCAGTTGGACACCACTTTTCACAACAACAAAAAAATACTGAAAATAAAAATATTCATTTTAAAAAGACACAAGAAAGAAAGGCCTTTGAAATGAAAAAAAGATAACACACTTTAATACTAAAAACACAGGTCTTAATGTTAACATGGAATTCCTGCCACATCTATAATTCTTTTAATTTTAAATCATGGATATGTTTTGTGTTTTTTAGTTTTTTTGTATTATCTGGTTTATTTCTGAGCTATCTCTGTCTCCTTACAGTTCTATGGTTTCTCAAATTCTCAAGATGTACAGATATTTACGAACCTGTCAATTTAATTTTGACCTACACTAATTCTGCCCTGTGCACAGCCCACTGAACAGAACAGAACCTTTTTTTTTTACTGTAATTTGTGTTTCAATTAGAATATATCAGAGATGTTCGGACTTGAAAAACAGAGGAACTCTCTCGAAGGCTAGTCATGAAGACTTTAAATATGTTTGTCCAAAAAAAAAGGTATCACTATATACTGCAGTATGCTGATTATACTCTGATTATTCTTGGCTACCTCACGCTATATATATATATATATATATATATATATTGTGGCAAAGTGCCCTTCTCTTCTCTACCATTTGCAGCAGTAACGTAAAGTGAAGCCGCAGTGTGCGGCATGAACGTGAAGGGAGAAGCTGCCATTTGCAGCAGTAACGTAAAGTAAGGCTGCCGTGTGCGGCATGAACGTGAGGAATAAACTGTGGTATAAAGCAGTAATATAAAGTGAGGCCACCATGTGCGGCATGAACGTGAAGGGAGAAGCTGCCATTTGCAGCAGTAGCATAAAGTGAAGCCGCTGTGTGCGGCGCATTTAAACCTCGGGCAAGAGCACTGACACGATTTAGAAGATAGATGCCAAAAACATCATGATAGGGAGCCAAATACATGATAGGAAGGCAGTAGCAACACACGAAGGGGCCATAAAGGAAGCATAACAAGACGCAGAACCCGCTCTGTATTGGTAGCTGATCAGTGGAGGGTGCTACCTGACCCCTTGGCAACCTGGTGAGGGCTAGGGAGATCCAGAGAAGGGTGCAGCGTAGCGGCTACGTGTCAAATATCAGGTGTGAACAATGTCTGAGCTTAGTAGATATGCCCTGAAAGTGAGGTAAAACGTGAGCCGAAAGCCTGAAAAGCGGCTACCTTGGGCGCAGACGTGAATGTGAACTGAAGTGCAATAAAATGCCAAGAAAATAGCAGCAAAAGTGCATACTTTGGGTGCTGAGGTCTGAGATTAGAAGATATGCCCCGAAAGTGCAGTGAAACATGAAATGAAAGCCCTAAAAGCAGTTATCTTGGGAGCTGGCAAGTGTGGGGCCGCGTAAATGTGCACTGAAGAGTAACAAAATGCCAAGCGAAAGGCAGCAGAAGTGTATACTGTGGCTGCAGACAACGTCTGGGCTCAGTAGATATGCCCCGAAAGTGCTGTGAAATGTGGCAAAAGTGTAAAAGCTGGAAAGCGGTTACCTTATTTGCTGCCATGGGTGAATCTTTCTTGGAGAAAGCCAGGAGACAAGGAGCCATGGAGGAGATCTTTCCAAACGCAAGCAAGCCTAAAATGAGCTGCAGCTGAACTAAGGTTAGCGATGAAGGGGAGGATCACAGACTTATGAAGGAAGAGAGGGACCCTCCCACAACCACAGGCCATACAAGAGTGACCTTCTATTTGTTTTCAGTGTGCTCAGACAGAGCTGTACTCTTACAGATCTCCTTGTGGACCATCTGTAATATGTCCCATAACTTCTCTGAATGTCTATTCTCAATTATGGAGTTAGGCTTCTGCCGCCCCATATACCACAAGATCTTTGGGCTCTTCAAATCAGACTGCCTCAAGTTCATCTCACTATATCTGGTACTTCTCAGGTATGTACTGTAAGTAGAATAAGTGGTGAAGCCTCTCAAACTATGCATATGCTCCTCGAGTTTTATTACTATTCCAAAGGAGACAAAGCCTTGGAGTAGAACATTTTCGTTGGAGGATTCCTTCTGCAGCTCCTATTGTATACTAGTGATTGTGGCTTCCTGATTCACTAGGGAACTGTGTTTCTGCTCCTGCACTTTGCCTTGTACTTTTGAATTTTTGCTCTCCTTCTCCACTTTCAGCACTGTCATCTCCTGACTCACAAAGCTGAGTACACCTTCCATCATATGTAATTTGGCTTCTTTCTCCCTCGCTAACACTTGCACAGCACACTGTTATTCCTTTAATACAACCAGATAGGAGTGGGGTCTCTGTCTCAGACAGCAAGTGACTCTCTACTGCCAAGCCTTGCAACTCTTGTGCAAACTCTGTAAAGCTTTGAGCTTATTGGGCTCTTTCCCTCAACTCATTTTTCAGGTTCTCCATCTCAAGCTCAACCTGCAATGTATTAATCACTTCATGCTGCCACTCCAGCTCCTTCTCTTTAAGTTCTCGATCATCAACTTCATTATTATCTCTTACACTATGGGACAGCAAATCCACATGCTGTATCTCCTCCCATTTTTTATACCTGTCTGTTTTATAATCTTGCAAACTATTCTCAGCCCATGGTTTGCATGGACAGATGACCTGGCTCTTCTTGTTCCAGGTACCACAATAGGCTGACAAACACTTCAGACAAAATGGTAGCAATTTCTCACGCCCAAACTGCTAAGTAGTGCCTTATCCTTGACATGCTCCACAAACATGACCTTTTCTAGGGCCGCTTCAGGCTCTCCTCGATTCTTTGCATTATCTGCATCACTATGCACAACAGTCACATCTGGTAACATTGTGGCCCCCTTCCTATGAGGTCTGCCACTCTTTATCTTTGCTAGAAAGGACACCAACGCAATTTCAATTTTCAGCAGTGTATCCAGCTATTCAGCGGCTTCAGGCTCAAAGTTCACACCAAGACTAGTTCCCTTTTGGGTTTTGGGTTCCTGAAAAAAGCTTTTGATTTAAACCTTTTCAGCTACATCCCACTTTTCTTCATCTTTTAACTGTTTCTTTTTAGCTATTTTCTGTTTTGATTTTTGCTTTGCCTCCACTAGCTTTTAATTTCTCTTCTTTTCATGCAGCCACAACTTGTCCTTCTTGACTTGTTGCACGTCCAGTTTACTCTGCTGGCGCTGGATCTTTTGCTGTATGTTCAGATGAAGAACCTCCTCTGTCGTATTTGTTAGGTTCTCCATGAACAACTATTCCTGCTTAGGCAGTCTGTCTAACACTTTTTCTCTATTTCATAAAAGCTCCTGGTCTATGCTCTGCATAGCAGATTTCTGCAGACACTGTTGTGTATTCTGCGTATCACCTTATATATGCAGGTCCTGGTCAGTGTCAGTCTCCTCTAGACCAACATTCGTCTGAGCCAACTGTGTCTCTAGTTCAGATAGTTCGGTCACCCTCTGCTCTTGTGGAGTATGCAACAGCAGCTTCCTCTTTATCAGAGCTTCTTCACTTGTTGTCTCTTCTAGCTGAGAGTGTAGATCATTCACTGGCCGGGGTATCTTTTGTATTTCCTGCTCCCAGTAGAGATTCTCAGACTTTAACATACACTCTGTTCTCTTTTGCGTTTCTTGCAATTTCTTAGTATGCTTCTCAAACTTCTCTTGGACCTCGAGGGTTTTGTGACCCTGTCTCTGTATTATGGCTGCCTGTGATGAAGCGCTGTTGGGATACTTCACAATTTCCATGGGATTCATACCCATGTCCTGTTTCATATGTCCGCTCAGTGACAGTGGTTCCTTTTCCACCAACTCCACCTCCAGATTTTCATCTTTGTCTTTCTTTGACAATATCATCACATGACTTTTCATGGCAAGACTCCAATAGTATTTCCAAAATATTTGAACAAAATTCTTTAACTGCAGTTTGGTTACCTCTGTCCTTTGTTACTTTCAATACAACATTCTTATGTGGTTGAAATTTAGGAGCACTTCATTGGCCTGCTTGTTGCACCACAGGGACCTTTGTGCTAGCTGAAACCTTTAGGGTTTTCTGGGACTCCTTCCTCAATATCTTGACAGGGGGGCTGTACCCTGATCTTGGGTAAAGATAAACATGCAGTTTCTCTGGATTCCATATTCCATCACGGTCATATTCATCCAGAAGACAGGAAGGTTGCTGTCTAGACTGTGCAAACTTTCCTCTGTTCAGTAGCTTTTCCTTGGCACAACAATGTAAGTTCTCTTTGTTTAAAAACTTCTGTGTGCGGAATATCTGTGCTCTGCCACGCCTAGTAACTCCAACTTGGTCAAGGATCTTTGTTTTTAGGTCACCATAATTCATTGCCTTTTCTTCATCCATGCCTTTACTATGTCCTCCATGCTCTGGTATGGGCTGTCTTCAAAACCAAGACCAGGCATCCCACTTCTGATACCAGTGTGGCAAACTGCCCTTCTCTTCTCTACTTTTGGCCATTTTTTCTGATATATATTTTATAACACCATCTCACAGAAGGTATCAATGCATTTTCGAACTTCTTTTTTTTTTCCAGTGCCCTTTAATCTCAGGATTTCAGGATTCCCAGTCTGTGGTGTTTGCTAAATAGCTTCCCCACTTTAGTCTCTCTGAGCCTGGATATTTCTCTCCAGCATTAGATCCTGCCACTCCTGTGCAATTTCAGCAGCACCTCTAGGGAACTCTCCCTGTCTCTGCTGCAACACTGTTCCTCTGGGCTCTAGGCTACAACTCTTTCTTTATTCTGCTGTTAAGTGTCAAATAGTGATGAACATTTGTCATTTTATTTTGTTTTTTTGGTGCTGTGCTGTCTCTAACTGCTGCTGTTGCCCTCCTCAATGGATTTAAGACCATTTGTGAGTAGTCTTTGATACATGTAATAGTTTCTTCATATTTTTGGGAGTGATCCATAAAATCTTATTAGAATAGGGTTTTGGTGTAAAAGGCTAATGGAGTAGCTCATAATCTATTTTCAATGTAAAAATCGATGAAAAAGTTTGCCGTAATTTTCGGCTCTGACTTTCTTTAGTCACTCGTAGCCGTTCTCTCGCAATGTTTCCAGGATGGGTGATTAACATATCTTGGTACTTTTACTTTGCTCTTAAACATGGTGTAACCTGTGAATATAGGGGATTAGTATAGGGGCTCAAATATTCAGGACCAAGTCGCTTTCGCAGACTAAGGTTAACCAATAAAACAAATTAATATGCATTTTTGAAGCCATAAATGTAAAAATAAAAAAGGTAGCAATTTACACATAGGAGAAGCTCAATGAAATATTACAAGATTTTACAAAAGATAACATTAACACTTTAACATCACTTGAGCCAGAAACTGATTGCAGAAAATGTGTGAATTTTTACATTTGGTACAAAAAATAAATTAAACATATTTCCTGTAGAGAAAAGTCGTATAGCACTTTTCGTGTTTTGTTGCCTCACAACCTGGAATTAACATGGATTGTTTGAGGATTTGCATCATTTAATTTCCAGACATGCCCATAACTTTGAAGATTTTTTTTTTTTTCTTATTATGAAGCAAACAACAGATAGGACAAAATAACAGAACAAAGTAAATGCATAACTATAAGTGCATAACTATACACCTCCCTAAAGTCCATTCTTTGTAGAGCCACCTTTTGCTGCAATCACAGCTCCAAGTCGCTTTGGATAAGTCTCTATGAGCTTGCCACATCTTTCCACTGGGATTTTTGCCCATTCCTCTTTGCAAAACTGCTCCAGCTCCTTCAAGTTGAATGGTTTGCGCTTGTGAACAGCAATCTTTAAGTCTGACCACAGATTTTCTATTGGATTGAGGTCTGGGCTTTAACTTGGCCATTCCAACACATTTACATGTTTCCCCTTAAACCACTTAAGTGTTGCTTTAGCAGTGTGTTTGGGGACATTGTCCTACTGGATGGCGAACCTTCATCCTAGCCTCAAATCACGCACAGAGTGGTACAGGTTTTGCTCAAGAATATCCCTGTATTTAGCACCATCCATCTTTCCCTCGACTCTGTTCAGTTTCCCAGTCCTGGCTGCTGAAAAATATCCCCACAGCATGATGCTGCCACCACCATGTTTTAATGTGGGGATGGTGTTCTTTGGGTGATGTGATGTGTTGCGTTTGCGCCAGACATAGCGTTTTCTTTGATGGCCGAAAAGTTCAATTTTAATCTCATCAGACCAGAGCACCTTCTCCATACATTTTGGGAGTCTCCCACATGTCTTTTTGCAAACTCAAAAAGTGCCTTTTTGTTTTTTGCTGAAAGTAATAGCTTTATTCTAGCCACTCTGCCAAAAGCCCAACTCTATGGAGCGTACGGCTTATTGTCGTCCTATGTACAGATACTCCAGTCTCTGCTGTGGAACTCTGCAGCTCCTCTAGGGTTACCTTAGGTCTCTGTGCTGCCTCTCTGATTAATGCCCTCCTAGCCCAGTCCGTGAGTTTTGGTGGGCGGTCGTCTCTTGGCAGGTTTACTGTTGTGCCATGTTCTTTCCATTTGGTTATGATAGATTTGATGGTGCTCCTGGGGATCATCAAAGATTTGGATATTTTTTTATAACCTAACCCTGACTTGTACTTCTCAGTAACATTGTCCCTTACTTGTTTGGAGAGTTCCTTGGTCTTCATGGCAGTGTTTAGTTAGTGGTGCCTCTTGCTTAGGTGTTGCAGCCTCTGGGGCCTTTCAAAAAAGGTATATGTAATGACAGATCATGTGACACTTAGATTGCACACAGGTGGACATCATTTCCCTAATTATGGGGCTTCTGAAGGTAATTGGTTGCACCAGAGCTTTTTATGGGCTTCCTAACAAAGGGGGTGAATTCATACGCACATGCCAATTTTCTGTTTTATTTCTAAAAAATAGTTTTATGTATATATTTTTCTCATTTCACTTCACCAACTTAGACTTTTGTGTTCTAATCCATCACATAATATTCAGATTAACAAAACATTGAATTTAAGGCTGTAATGTAACAAAATAGGTAAAAAGTCAAGAGGGGGGTGAATACTTTTGCAAGGCACTGTATATCCACTGTCAATACAAGGCTTTGTCATGTGAACTTTTTGTGCCAAGAGGTTTTCACCTGGCAAGTGGTCATCCTTTGAGGTTAGAAGAAAAAAGTTTCCAACTTAACCAAAAAAAAGGGTTTTTCACAGTAAGGGTGGTTAATCTGTGGAATTCTCTACCAAAGCAGGTGGTGACAGCGGATTCAATAGATATCTTAAAAAGGGTCTGGGTATATTTTTTAAATAATAAGGGCATTCAGGGTTAATCTTGAATAACTTGAGAAGGAGCATTGATTTCCATGTTTTTTTTTCTGCTTGCCTTCCTCTGGATCAACTAATAATTTATACACATATTACAAAGATCAAAGGAGAACTAAAAAAGTTTGAATTTGATAAACTAAAAAAATTTTTTTAACCTCAATTACTATGTAAGAAATACAAAATTGTAGGCTAATGTCACATGAATGAATCACAATTCAGACTACTGTGTCCCGTTGTGTCTGAAAGTTTTGCATGAATATAGTTCGGTAGACCCTTGATGCTGTGTTTATGTTCTTAAGGTGTTTTACAACAGATGTATTAGTTTATTTGGTTTTGTGAATTAATTTGCTTCCATGGCTAACGCGGTTGCATGATACACATATACAGTAAAGAAACATGTTAGCCTACACCACAATGTGTGGGTCCAGGCAAGCTGATCATGAGTAATGTAAATAATTTTAACTTATTTTCACTATAACATTTGCAATTTGAATGCTAAGCAATAAAATTGATCTGTATATAATGTGTTTTGTAAATGTTATAATTTGCATAATGCTAAGATGTACATAGTTTATGTTTTTCTACCTTGCATTAAAAGTCTACAGCTATTGCATTTACGATAATAATTGAACAATAAAAGTAAAATAACTGACCCTTTTTCCTGGTGAAAAGACACTCAAATTCATAATCAAGTATTGTTTTCTTTTTTTCTTCTAAACAAAAAAAGCACTTTTATTGTCTTAAAAAGCAATTTATTTATAATTATGTCTCTTTATGTCAGTTGAATTAAAGGGTTTACATATGTTTTTCAAAGTTATTTCATGGAAGATACCGCTCAAAGATGATGGTGAAACTGGATTTTGTGGCTCTTTTACTGAAAATTATTCCTTCAAATACTCTTCATTGTTATTTTTTTCTGTGAATACAATGAATGGAGAAAAGTATTTTCTTGCATAGTATAAGAGCATCATCACAACAGTCTAATTATATATTATATATTATATATTTATATATTTCTGCAAATACTCAGTTTGTGTTAGTGTTATGTTTGCTATTTCTTTGAAGTTCATATAAAACCAAAAAAGTTTAAATTTCAATTGTGTATTTTTTTTCATGAGTTCCCCTATCCCTATCTTCCCCATGTTAAACTGCCCTGTATAGAGCCGTTTCGCATAACACTCCTACTGCTTGGAACCGATCTACAGCGTTAAACAAGGTATTCCTGTATACAATAATGCAAAATGTGCATTATTAGAGAAACTATTAGAAATTAGTTTGCTATATAGAGGAATAATAATAAAATCAGCATTTGTAGAAATAAGGAAAATAGAATTGGAGTAAAAGGGTAGCAAAGACAGCAAGTTTTCTTATCATCAGTGGAGTAGATCAAAAATCTGTTAGGGAAACTTCAGGAAAATCTAGAATGGGTTAGGAAATTGAGACATGTGATTTGATATACTAACAGCCCCATTAAATTTAAAGCCTGTATCGGCATTGGCACACCCTTAAAGGCTGCGGGCTTGAAATTCGGCTGCGTTACAGAGCTATTAAACTGAATCATGCCGCGAGTTACGGGCCGTAGACGCAAACCCATAAACCATTCTTGCGCACGTTGGATATGCGGTAGTAAACATGATCAGTTGTTATGGTTTAGACAGAGCCAATGGCAAATTAGATCGTCATCATTACATCACTGAAAAACTGAGGTTAGATTTCATAGCCTTATGGGTTTCAATTACGAGTTTCGATTGGACCCGCAATCCAGAAATAATGCAATATTAATAATTTCTAGTCCATGCAAGTTCCATTATATGTATTAACACACTGATTGCCGGGATCGATATAACAAGGAAATTAATCAGACATAAAATACAGTAGTGTGTGTATATTTGCATTTACTGTGCTACAGATAGGACTTTAACCCCCTTGCGGGTCCTCTCTAGTACCTGTTGGCTTTTTGGCTCCATTTGCGGGTTTTAACGCCAGTGGATTCGTAGCAATTTAATAGTGATTTTTTGAAAGTAACAGTTACGGGCTTGACAGATCAAAGGATTTGCGGCCATGGAGTTCAAATTTCGACTTCCCGTAGGGTTTTTCTGCATGTAACCCGCTACATTACAGACTCCGGTAAACAACAATTGCTCAATTGAATAGGGACCACAGTCGGCAATGGCATTGCATGATCAAGGGAAATACATAATAAGCTGTGTGGCATGGCAATGCTAGTAGGAAGGCCAGGCATGCAGTGGTCATAGGGATAGTAGTGGCCATGGGTCAAGGTAAAATCCAAGAAATCTAATCCAGTCAATGAAATTCATCAGAACATGGGTCCTTGTTGGGGCAAGAGTGGGTTAAGATGACTCCATTTCATAGCTGTTCTCCGTCCACACCACTTGGTTAATCCAAGTGTCAATCATAGCTCCAATACAAGAGAACCTCATCACTTCTTTAACCCAGGATAAATTATCTAATCCAACCAACAAAATAACAATTGTGGGGGTTGGCCAAATTGATATGGCCTGTTCCCCAGCGTCCTGTTGAAGGAATTGTCTGATAAACTTGCCTTTGTTGATATTCTGGAAGACAAGCTTAAGAGTTCCCTTGATTCCAGTGGCCTGGGATAACACAATCTGACACAACAATGTTAATGTCACAGTGTATCTATTACAATTTAGCTACTCCAGACACAATACTTCATTTAGGAGGTGGAGAGATCTGAAGCATGATTTGCCCGGGGACATGATATAAAAATAGTAATTGCTTAAAGGCACAGAAAAAAGTTTAATAGAGTATTTTTTTTCAAACCCTTCCTTACTATTCTTTGAGAGACCATAATAAGAACATTGAAGTGGTCATTTAAATACATAATAGAAAATATAAGACACTCATGTCCATGTATACATTGCACATTGTTATAGGCCTGTTGGTATATACAGATAGTTTTACACATTAAACCACATGGATTAAGAAATCCTTTACTCTATTCAGTCACTTATTGATAGATTGGGACAATGGAAATATATGTCAAAACAAATTTATCATAGATGATCTTTATTCATGTGATTAACCAAGTGCAATCAAGCAAGAATATAGGCAAAAATGAGCATCAGTTAATAATTAAATTATAAAAATCACAATACCAACTGATTGCATAAATGTACACAAATCATGCTCTTTGTTCTCCAATGTCAAATAAAGAAAGATTTTGTTAAATTGATCATAATCCACAAATTAGTTGCATTTTAGTTTTGGTATAGCATACAGCGCTATAAGGTTTTTGTGTTTTGTAATTGGTTATAAAGGTTTGTTATTGTATTTGTATATACTGAATGTTATCTTACTTGACCAAAAATCGATCCAAAATTCTACAGAAACTTAAAGATTAATAGCAAACTGTATCACGGGTGATTTTGACCACCACATTATACTTGTGGAATCTTAGGATATGCCCAATGTAAGTGGAATATTTGATAGTCAAATTGAGTCTATAAAATAAGTAATACTGAGTAGGGCTGTAATTAGCGTTAATATGTATGTACTAGCGACTTGCCCGTCAAAAAAGACGGGGCAATAAAATTTGAAGCAATGGGAATGCTGTTTGAGACATAATTAAAACCGTTTTGTACTGTGAGGCACTTTGGCGCTCATTGCGAGGCTTGCGCTGAGCGGCTTTGGCGCTCATCACATACCTTGCAAAGAGTGCCTACGTGCTCATTGCGAGCCTCTCCTGTCATGTACTTTTGGTCCTCTGACAGAGATATCTATTTCTATGTATATGTAGTTAATTAATAATTAATGATTTGTTTACTAAATTAATATACTTTAATTATTTATAATTGATATATGCAGTGAGCAATAGGCTGAAGAGCTAACAATCTGTTTGTATTTTGCGTCTGCATAGACTATACATTGTGAGTGTTGGTGCTCTGCTTATAAAGTGTAATGAATGTTTGAACCGTGCATTCTAAATACGCTGTGTGCGCAAGGTAAAGCCGTTGGTTTATTGTGTGAAGCGGCATTGTATAGTCGTAATGGTATTAATGTGGTACGCATCTCGTAATAGTGTATCTTGTAGTTCGTAGTGTGATGTGTAAAGTGCTACGCGTTTTGCTGTGTTTTGCGTGGTCTGGGGTCATGTAGCCTTGTTTTCATTTTTTCGGCAGACATTTTTTTTTTCGCTTAGGCGATTTTCGAGTGGCAAAATTCGTCTAAATCAAGTTAAATTTGCATTCCACCTCACTCACAGACATCCTGGCTGTTGCCCCAGGATGTCTGTGATGTTTTTGTAATTTTTTGGGGTGTATTTAGTGTGTTTTTGTGTTTTTTTGTTCAGCCGCTAATCTCGTAAATTTTTGCTTCTCGTATCTTTTTTTTTCTAAGTCCCGCGTCTGGCATTTTAACGGCTCGTCTGGGCTAAATGTTACGGTTTAACGTCTCGTCCTTGCTTTGAGAGGCTTGCCTGGGCTAAATGTTACGGTTTAACGTCTCGTCCTTGCTTTGAGAGGCTCGCCTGGGCTAAATGTTACGGTTTAACGTCTCGTCCTTGCTTTGAGAGGCTTGTCTGGGCTAAATGTTACGGTTTAACGTCTCGTCCTTGCTTTGAGAGGCTCGCCTGGGCTAAATGTTACGGTTTAACGTCTCGTCCTTGCTTTGCGAGGCTCGCAGCGATGAGTCATACGTGTTAACGGCTCATCTCGCTTTGCAAGGCTCGCAAGCGATGAACGTCTGCGGCGCTCTTCGCCTAAATCGTGCGCACCTCGCAAAGCGTGACGACGTCTTGCAGTTTGACAACTATTATATGTGATTCGTGCCCCACAATACATGTAGATATGCAACAGATCATATAATATAAAATGCTGCTTAAGACAACCAGTTTCATGTTACTGTTTGTGAAACATGGGTGAGAAATTGACAGTCTTGGGCTCGGCCAGCTAGGTTACTGGATCCAAGCCTGTGGCTTTGCCCACAAAATCACTTGCAAGAACGTCAGTGATTCATAGGTCCACCTAAACTTCCAAAAATGGTAGTTTCAATATGCCTGGCAAAGAAATACCCTGGGTATGGAGAACTCCATAGATTCAGCACCACGTCACTCTAAGCCCTCCAACAGGAAAACCAAAACCCATAGTCACCATCATGGTGAGCAAATTCCCAAAGACATCCAGAGAACACGTCAAATAATTGTTTTGGAATAAGTCCCCAAGTTGAGTGCTGTATTGCAATGTGCTTTATTATATGTGTAATTTGGAAGTCTGGTCTTTTATTATTCTGACTGTGCTTTACTATATGTATTACTATGTGCATTATGGGGAGTCTGGGGCCTGAAATTTGTTTATTTGAGCTCTTCTTCACAAAACGACTAGAGTATTTTATCAACCAAGCCAACATCTTGATAATATCCTTGACCACACAAGCATACTGGCATCAGTCAAGCCCTATGATAAAATACATTCATTTTATGAGGTTCATGGATTGCAGGCCTTGTCGCATTGACCCATCACCTTACATATAATTATTTATTAACATATAAAATTGCCTGTATGACCAAATAAAGTAGAACTCTAATCAAAATATATGTTTTAAGATGTTCTTTTGATCCTAGTAGATTATTCTCAACAATATACTGCTTTTAATCTTTTTTGATGGGTGCTCTGGAGGTCTATTGAGGTCTGCGGGAAGCTCTAGCTGGGAAAGAGATATCATTTCCTCACATTGGTAAACAGGACAAATTATTGGAACTGTTTATTTTGTTCTTTCACAATTAATTATACAATTTAATTATTTTTTTACAATTTATTCTGTACACACTGCACCAAGTATAATGAATAGATTTGCAATTTCAAGTGCCCTTCTTAAGCAACAGAGAATTATCACATTTAGCCAACACAGAGAAAAATATTCTCTTACCTAGTCCTCTTACCTAGCAATTGTAGTATTTTAATCCAGTTATTTATATATGATTCCCTAAACAGTGATCTAATAACTTCCCACTGAATACACAAAGACAGTAAGTTATTTTATAATAAGCTATATGAAGAACTCGTGAAATTCAGAATATATTAAATGTTTAATATTATATCTGTGTATGTCTGTCTATTAGATATTAATTAAATATATAAAAGCACAGTACATGATTATGTACCAAATTTGTATTATTGTTCCGTTGATATCCAAAAAATAAATTGTAATCCATCAGCAGTTTAGTTACACTATAACTAATGGCTAATTTTTAGCTGAATAAATTTACATGCTGATGCTACAGTTATTGCATGGTTTAGTGATTCTGCAATAAAAATGTGTATTCAAAATCATTACTTATGGTCTCATTTCCCTCTCTTATTTAGCTATAAAAATGTGTGTGCAGCTCCCTGCTGCACCGATACGGCTGTTACTTTCTGACTGCACTGCAGTGAATCTCAGGATTTCCCAAAGTGCAGCAGCTCTGGCAGAAAAAATAGGATCTGTCATGAATTCCTGGCTATCTAACATTGCTTATTTTAAATGCAGTTTATACTTACGCATCTCAATGAGGAGAGAAAAAGGTAGTTTTATTCAGAGTGGATGCTGGCGTTTGGGTTTGCTCTTGTGATTTCATTACACATGTTAAACGTTTGTGAAACTCCAGTGTATAAAAAATAATATAATATATATTAAAAGGTGCTGCTATACCACCCAGCCGCGTGGACCAGCTGCCGAAGGTATTTTACGGGTTAAGTTACGTTTGGAAGAGTTAGGTATCGACACTCAGACCTTAGTATAGAACAAGAATTGGACAACAGCTCTTACTTTTGTTTCCAAAATGTTAGAAAAAGACCTGTTATAAGCAGGAGTAAGTAATGGCGGGTGTTACACTCCAGGGCATGGGTGCACTCAGTGGCAGAGCAAGTTAAACGAGGGCCCCAGTGCAAAACTATAATTTGGGCACCCCCAAAATTGTATTTTCCCATTGACCACCCCTATGCCCAGTGCAATAGATAGATAGATAGATAGATAGATAGATAGATAGATCGATAGATAGAAAATAAGATATATATATATAAAGATATAACAAAATAAAAAAACTATTGGGGCCTCATTCTATTAGCGGCCGCAGCCGTTGCAGGGCCACAAGGACCGGCCGCAAGCTATTCGGCTATTCTATTCCCTTACGGCCGGGGATTCCGGCAGGCTTGCGGCCGGCGCCTTGCTATCTCTTGCGGCCGCTCGCGCCGGAGGAAAGCCTTTGATCTTGAGATCCTTGAGGGGCCGTATAATTGAATTGCGAGGTAACGGAACCCCGGCAAGGAATTGCAGCCTTACGGCCGATTTACAGCCGATAATAGAATGAGGCCCTTGGTGCTTAACACCGCATTAATATGATCACTAAATCAAAAAACTAATTTAATAGTAAATAAAGGACATTATATAAAAGGGAAGCGCTATAATGGACTATGTACTCATAGAACCTTTATACACTATGGCCCTCATTCAATTGCGATTTGGTCAATTGAATAGGGGTCTAAATAAGCACATAACATATTTTTTTAAAGAAGTTTTTACTTAGTAAACATCTATCCAAAAGCAAGGTTTTCACTAACTAAAAACTTATTTAAAAAAGATATGTTATGTGCTTATTTAGACCCCTATTCAATTGGCCAAATCACAATTGAATGAGGGCCTATGTTCCCACAGTGGGGAAATAAAAGTCCTAATATGTCTGTCATAGAAATCATATGACTTAGTGCAAAGTGCACTCTAAGTTTAAAAACAAGATTTACAAAAAATATATTCTCACTATATATACAAATTTTGCAAAATATACAGCTGATGGGGGCTCATAGAACAGGGTTAACATAAGGTGCCTTAAATAAATTAGAGTGATGGCTTAATAACACAGTGTCATTGAGCAGGATAGATATTCAATATAGATAGATATATAGAGTATATGCTTGCCTTAAAGCTGGTCCATCACCCCGTAAGCCTGGCGCCTGGAAAAAATGCAAATAAGCTGGCTAATTAGCCACAGAACTCTTGCTGTAAAACAAGAGAGTCCCCACCTTTTGCTGTGATGTAAAATATGATAGAGAGTTGCCGACCGGTTTCGATTGCTCTCTGCAATCTTTCTCAAGGCAGTGAATAAGTTTGTATGAGCCTTGGATTCGTGGGCTTTTAACGAGTTTCCTCCCATACTCCTTGTTCTGCCCGTTATCCAATAGAAATGCATGTTTTAAGTGCTATGCATGATGACGCAGTTGCGTTTAGGCGGATGGCTAATCTCGACTCACGTTCCATGTGCGATGACGCAATCACGCGTCAACGATTTCCCAATACAGTTCTGTACCCTGATCTATAGGAGAAAATACACTCTACCACAATATAACTATTGCCTGAAGCAAATATTAAGTTCAAAGAGGTGCCATATCAAAACTAGACTCCTAAAGCATGTATTAAGTGTGAGAAATATTGGGTTGTTGCAATGAAAAGGATTTTTTAGCCGCTACATATCAAAAATAAAATAAAAAATCTGCCAAGCAACACCAGGCAAAAAACCTGATTGGTCCAAACCAGGATACACATAAAACTATAGAGAACTAGCGAATTGCCCATCAAAAAATGACGGCAATAGAATTGTAAGTCAAGGACATTATTTTTTATGGTGGTCTGAGATCTTGGCGCTCATTGAGAGCCTCTTGGTTGTTGTATTTTTTTATCAGAGGCGCTATTGCTGTCATTGTAAGGTAGGCGCTGATCTGCTTATTCACCTGGTGTAGTTTGTGTGCTATGAACAGCGTTGGCGCTCGTTGTGAGGCGCGCAGTGAATGTCTTTTGTGTTTATTGCAATAGTGTTTTTTTGTTTTTTGTGTATATGTATGTTGTGATGCTAATTAAATAAGTAGTAAATTGATAAATTAATATACTTTACCTATTTGTAAGTAATTCATGCAGGAAGCATTGTGCTGAAGAGCTGACAATCTGTTTTCATGTTCCTGCAGCATACAATGTCGGTTTGCAGTGTTGTGGAGCTGAGGTGTAAGTGTCAGCAATGTGTGAAGTGTGTAGTGTAAATAGGCTGCGTGCGCGAGGGGAAGCCGTTAGTGTAGCTGGGTACTTCCGCATTCTGTAAGGTAGTGTTGTAAGATGGCGGCAATGTGTATGTGGTAGGCGGGTTTGTATGATGAAGCGTCCTTGCTAATGGTGTATGTTGTAGGTCGTACAGGTTTTTGTAAAAGCTGTATTTGCTTTGTGTAATTTAGCGGCTTTAGGGGTCGCATAGCCTCGTTTTTTTTCTCGGCAATTTTTTCTCTCACTTAGGAGATTTTTGAGTGGCTAAACTTTGTAAATTTGACAGAATTTGAGGTTTAAGCTGTGTTGCAGAGGTCCTGGGTGTCCCCCCTTGGTGTGGGTAATGTTTTTATGATATTTTTGTGTGTATTTTTGTGTTTTTAATGTTTGCCACTGTGAGCTGTTTGTCCGTTAAGGTCGTATTTTTACGAGTCCGTAATGGTCCCGCAGCTTGTATATTTTTGTGTAAGTCCGTAGTAAGTCCGTCATTGCGTGTTTATGTGTTTGTTTCCAAGTCTCGGTTGTGTGGTCGTTTGATAACTGTTTGTGAGGCGCCGCAGAGCCTCCACCTCCGCAAATGCGGCTCCTTGCTTCGCGAGGGTCCCTATTTGCGGCCTGCAATGAGCATGCGGCTCATTGCAGCTGACGTGGGAGCCTCCACCTCCGCAAATGTGGCCCCTTGTATTGCAAGGGTCCGCATTTGCGGTCTGAAAGTCGTAGGTGGTCGTAGGGATGAGCGCCTACTGCGCTCATCTCCACCAGCTTAAGGAGCGCTTTTAGTGCTCCTTGCCAGCAACTGTGGCCCTCACTTTGCGAAGGCCGCAGTTGCGGCGGGCTTGTTTTGCGAGTCCGCAAGCGTTAGCAACAACCCGCATGCTGACAACTATATATGTGAAAATAAACGGTTTTAGTATAAAAGGCTCAATTTTGGGGTCTCATTACAACAGGGTGAAGAATTTAATTGAAGGAAATGTATTTTTTTACTTTCAATATGTCCATACTCTATAATAATTGTTATTGTTTATTTGCTCTATGTGACAAATACATTTTAACTAAAGTGAAAGATCCTGACATTGAAAAGTTAAGTTACAAATTTCAGTAGAGGACAGTGGACAGACACTTAAATATAGGGGCTACACATGTAACCTTCATTAAGGCCCTGACTACTTTGAGCTTCCATATAATAAATCCACTTGCATTCCTCTTGCATTAATTTATTGTCAACGTCACCACTGCTTACATTCGTGATTATACTCTTAATAACATGGAATTCTAGACATTTTAAGTCACCTTGGTGGTAAAGTCTGATATATCTGGATACAAGTGCATCAAGACCATTCCTTACAGATAACACATGTTCAAGTATACAACGTCTCAACTGTCTGATGGTCTTACCTACATACAACTTTTTACAAATGCACACGATGATATAGATCACGAGTTGTAAGACAATTGTAAAACGCTTCTAGATGGAACTCTTTGTGGGTGTGAGGGTGACAGAAACTTTTTTCTGCCGTTACATATTGGCAGGCCCTACAGTTGCCGCACCTAAAGAGGCCTTTAGTTCTTGTGAACCAATTACTCTTGTTTTTGTCATCCTTAAAAAGGCTCCTCACCAAGCTATCACCCAGATTAATACTCTGCAGTATGTAATCTGGGGAATTTCTGTTAATACAGTGTTAACAGCTTCATCCTCAAACAGGAGATGCCAGTAATTCATGAGAACTTGTTTCAATTACTCACTATCTGCCCCATGTGACAATATACATCTGATGTTCTTGTCTTTATCTTTTTCTTTTCCTTTTTTCAGTTGATTAAACAACAGGTCCATTCTATCCGTACTGATAGCTCTTTTATAGTCCTTCAAAGTTCTGTTGAGGTACCCCCTCTTTTTCAGTCTTATTCTAAGTTCATCGGCTTTTTTCTTGAACTCTTCCATCATATCGCAGTTACGGCAGACTCTGATGTATTTTCCCAATGGGTATACCCGCTTTGAGAGGTCTCAGATGATGGCTTTCCCAGGTCAAGATGTTATTGGTGGAGGTCTCAGAGCTGTATATTTTGTATAATTTGTATATATAGTGGATATATTTTTGTAAATCTTGTTTTTATACTTAGGGTGCACTTTGTACTAAGTCCTATGATTTCTATGACAGACATATGAGGACGTTTATTTCCCCACTGTGGGAACATAGTGCATAAAGGTTCTATGAGTACATGAGTACATAGTCCATTACAGGACTTCCCTTTTATATTATGCCCTTCATTTACTATTAAATTCGTTTCTATATATATATATATATATATGTATATATATATATATATATATATATATATTCACCACAGCAGTAATTTAATATATGGTTGGCAAAACAGCGATAGAAGCCCTCCACCGTATGGTAGTACAGTAAATAAATAGTACATCTGTGTTCACATTTGAATGTCTTAAGCAAGTTAAAAAACAGTTTCCCGCTCAGAAGTCTGAGAAAAACAGTTATTACACTGCATTCTGGGAAGTTGAGCTTGGACATGCTGATAATAGCCAGTAAGCTTGAAACAGCTGTACATGGATAGGATACTTAGCTTGTCCTTAATCCAACCTTGGCTTTGCATTAAAGCTGTGTAATACAGCATGCATAAGCTTAAAGGAAGCCATGTTTTAAAATGGCTATGGATTGAAGAGTGAGGCATTTGTGGGCACATTTGCATGTTACAGCTCAGCTTCCCAGAATGCAGTGTAATAACTGTTTTTCTTGGAATTCTGAGCTGGAAGCAGATTTTTTAACTTGCTTAAGACATTTAAATGTTAACACAGATGTACTATTTATTTACTGTACTACTGTACGGTGGAGGCTTCTATCTCTCTTTTGCCCACCATAAGTTAAATGATTGTTGTGGTGAATTATTATATATATACGCACCAGAGGGGGGCCCAAAATTGTTTTTTGCACCAGGGCCCTCCATTGACTAGCTCCGCCACTGACACCATTCCTCTTCCTCTTACAGAAGCCGTTTATCACCCCACCATTTATGGTCACCTTTATCAACCTGCCCACTATCTCTATCCATTTGTATACAATTCTGGCCCATTGCACAAACTCAGCAATCAATTTCTTCTAACCTTACCATATTATACCACTTGTATTACAACTCACTTTACTTCATTCCTGTTCCTTGTCGAATTGTACTTTTTTTTGATGGTCTTAACTTTTATTCTCTATTACACCCGTAAGAAGCATTTCAGAGCATGATCAATCAGGCAAGGCCGTAACTACCGATTTAGAAACAGCCAATAAGTCAGTAAAATATGGAGGTTAAACGACAATCAATTAGTGTTTAGAAGTCTGATATGCGATCGGACACGCAAACCGGCAATGTACAAAATTATTACAAATTAATGAAGGAAATATGGATGGCCTGATATGTATTAATTCCTTGATTACTGAAATTAATATATAACACAGAAATGTTAAAAAATATTTTTGATTGCAGATTTGCGAGATTGAGACTTTTGTACAATGAATTCTATTTACTTTCCCCATTTTCGAAAGTGCAGTATTGATTTTCGGTTTTTATTTACAGTGCTACGATCAGGTGTTTAATCCCCTTGCAAGTCCTATTTGGTACTCGTAGGAATTTTTTTCTATATTTGCCATTTACGGGTGTGAAAACATTTGCGGGCTTGAGGAATAGTAGCAATTAAATAGCAATTTGTGATTGTAACATTTACGGGCTTGAACGATCAAAGACTTAGATGGGTTGGAGTTACAATTTTGACAACCACAGTGGTTTTTAGCCTGTAACCCGCAGATCGTTTGGGGGTAGCTAAAAGACACCAATTGAATAGCAAATTAGTTTATGGGCTACCTTACGGGCTCCAGTAACTAACAATTGCTCAATTGAAAAGGGGCCATTGTGTATTAACTGTGGCCTTTGCTGTGCCACTAAGTACCAGGCTGTACAGTGATACTTGTTACATCTGTCATATTTAGAAGATTTGATTTCTGCAGAATTATTTGTGCCAAGTTGGAAACCAGAGCCTCTAATTAATATTTGGCAAACTCTCTAGACTAATTACTGGGATTAAGCGTGAAGTGATCGTATATTGGAATATTATTTGCAGGATCACACTGTCGGAAGCAAAAAAATATTTGTCTACATATTTTGCTGTGCTCTGACAGACGTAGGTGCTAAACGATCACTGTGGTAATATATTCAAAATATATCATTTTCAATAATTAGTAAAAAAAATGCAAATTCTTTTAAGAAGGAAAAATTGTTATATTCAATTATGCTGCGTGGCATTTTCCATTGTGATTTCTGCTGATGTGGGAGATGACTAACAATGAGAATGTGGCATTTACAACTGCCAGAACTTTCAGTAGGAGTAATGGAAAGCTCAGTTAATTATAAGAACATACCATGTTTAAAGAGTAACAGACAGAAACATCTGACAAAAGAAAATGACTATATGACAATAGTTAATGTGAGCATCTCTGGTGCAGATGATTGCAAACAGCATGAGTGACTCAGGGGCTAATGTTTAATTAAGGCAAAGATCTCTCGTTAACAAAAAAATCTATCACAGGCTCACTAAATCGTTTTGCAATGCAAAATTTTCTTAGCAAGTGTTAATTGAAGTTCATTTCTGACCCTGTCATATTCCACATAGCTCGTTAAATGTAATGTAATTTTCTAGTATATCCCCTTGGATGTCCACCCACCATCTCAAACTCAACATGTCTAAACTGAACTCCTAATCTTCCCTCCCTCTACCACAGCATCAATTCCTCACATCTCTCTAACGGTCAACAACGACATCATCACTCCCACCTCCCAACCCTGCTGCCATGGGGTTCTACTGGACCCCGCCCTGTCTTTCATCCCTCACATACAGTCACTAACAAAATCTTGCCTTCTCCATCTAAAAACATATAGAGAATGTGCCACTATCTTACACAAGACCCAACTAAAATCCTTATTCACTCTCTCATAATCACTCGACTTGACTACTGCAACTCGCTTCTTGTGTAAAATATGTTGCTATTACATTCTATGGTGACAAAAAAGGGGGAAGGGGGAGAGATAGTGCACAAAAACCTTGAGAGACCTTGGTGTTTAATTTGCTTGCAACTGTTGGTCCTTAAAGACAAACTGCAATCGGCTATTCAATGTTTCTCCCGAGGATGATCTATATTTGGCTTATCCTCATGGTCGTCATTTCCCAGTTCATTGTGTTTGTGTACAAATAATAATATTATGTGTATGTATGTACAAATTATATTTTAAATTAGCTCTTCAGTAGACACAGTGTATTCCATACAGAATTTTAAATCTATTTGGAATCTTGTAACATGATATGGTGTACTAACAGATAACGTTTATAAATATAAAACAGACGCGTTTCGTCACTTGGTTCGGCGGCTTCCTCAGTTAGAATAAAAACACCTACAACAAACACATATTTATCCATGGACATCAGTATATATATATATATATATATATATATATATATATAGATATATATACACACATACACCTAATGTATATCCATATGCACCTTCACGTGTGACTTTTTCCAAGAGATAAAAAAATCCTTTCCATTCATTATATATACCAAACTATGAATAAACAACTATGAGTAAAAAAACAATATTCAATCTGGTTTGAATTCTTCACATATCTCACTGCTAGAATTTTAATGACTATTTCCCTTACTTATAACTGTGTTATATTGCATTCGAATGTGTATGCACATAACATTTTCCAACAAGATTCATACAGTGTGTATCCTAAGAGAGATAAATCAAATCTATAATTGATCAATACATACATTTACTGCATCACCATAACAGATTGTATGACAATCACATAAAAAATTGCTCATATACTAGTAAACACATATCTATACTGGTACATTTGTGGACTTTGTTATTACACTATGTCTAGCCCACTCTACGAGCTAAAATGAGAAATGTACCATATTACATTCCACACCTAAAACATCCTACAAGTAAAGAAAAGCCATTGCAGGTGAAGGCTCTCACTATTACTAGCTCACAGCAATTTACCCTTCACCTAACCAATTAATTAAACTTTGAGGTGCCCCTGAACCATCTCTGCTCTTGTGTGGCCATCAGGCCCCTTTTCAGCCCCTGTTTCTTTGTGGTGTGGAAAGGCCATTGACCTTTAAAAGAAACACTTACCTATCCTACCTGCCACCACTGACTCAAAGTAAATATTAACTGCTCCATGTAGGTTCCAAATAAACCCCATTGCCCCAATCTCCTATGGGGTTCCCCAAAGGCCCCATCAGTAGTGCCACTGTGGGTCAGTATTGACCCACATACCCCTTAAAATCACATTTCAGCCAATCCACATCAAGTATATGGAAACTACACTATTTGGTTGGTTACTCGAAGAACGGATTGGGAGGACCTTTTCACTTAATTTATGCATAATGTATCCTATTTTTAAGAGTAGATGATGGTGTTGGGTAGAAAACCCCAACTATGGTGTAGTTCAGGGTCGGGTGTGATGTTTCAGATGTTCTAGGATACAATGGTAGACTAGATGTTCCTACAACTGGTATGAATTCCAATTTTAGATATTCAGGATCTTGATAGTAGTTAAATGTTAAGGTGTCCAGTTGCTTCTTAGAGAAACTGTGTCTCTAGAGTTCTCTCACTGTTGACACACTTTTTCTAATAGTGCCAAAGCTAGCACCATACTTGATTTTATGCCGAGAACATAAGGTTGTTTACACCCAAAGGGTGGGCCTTTGGAACTTTTGCATTTTACAAATAAAACATTTCTATACATCCACGTCTCCAAGCTCTTTTACATATTGGAGGACCAGCTACACCAACACTTAGAGGCTCTCATTTTTTATTTCTCCTACACCAATTCTGTATTTGGCAAGACAGAAAAATGACAGACATACAAAGAAGTGACTTACCAATTGGACACAGTTCCATGGTCTTGTACTCTTATAATACTACACATACATTAGAACCTACATTAGCAAACATATTGCTCCATTCGGGGTGTCCACCTGTCCCTCATTTATTTATTTTCACCAGGAGAATGGGTGCCTTTTCCACTCCATAACAATATCATATTTTTAATCTTAATTATCCAACATTTCCGTTCAGTTATTATTCAAATTTGAGTAATTATATTCATTTTTATGTGTACTTTTCTGCAATGGCTTGGACAATAGCTGTCACTTTTAAGTGCACATAAGAAACCAAAAAAGTTCTGAGTTTGGTATATAGTATGAATTTTACCTCCTTAACCTATCTTTAAGAACATAGGAATACAGAAATCCCTAAAGAGTAAATCCCAGCACTTCCCCATCAGCAAAGAAACATGCAAGTAAATATCAGCTACCTTAGTACATAATCTGTTTGATGTCACGCTTGTTTAGATCCTTAATAACTGAAGTATCAGAGGCACAAAACTCCCAGAAGATAGAGAGCGTGATTAACTACCATCTTTCTGCTAAGATATATATATATACCTCAAGGTAGTGAAGATTGATAGAAATATTGAGTGAGAATGTCCTCAGGTGTAAAGTGAAGAAATACGGAAGGATGTTAAAATGAAGCATGAAAACCTTCATGAGGTTCATATAACCATATCCAAGCAGCAAATCTTCAATCACAAACTGAGGATGGGAAACCATTGAATTACCAAGAAACTAAGGCACTAATAACTTTCTAAATTCTCATTGTTTCATGGACCTTTAATTTCTAGTTAGAACGAAGAGCCCAAAGAGAAACCTCTTAAGATGAGTTATAAAATACATATCCGAGACATTTCCATGTATCCTCTTGTATATGAAATGATCATTCTTGTACACTAATTTATACATCATATGTAATCTGTAATCTCAAACGTTATTTACTGTGCATCTAAAATGTCATTGAGTTCTCAAAATTGGTATTGTGAATTTAAAGGGAATTGGTCACCCCAACAGTATCTTTGCCAAGAAAACCATATGGATAAGAACAACCAAAAGCACAGATAGATGTGCCTGGTGCACGGCGTCCACATGGTCATTAAGAGCCGGACACAAATGAAGTCTGAACAACAGCAAAATAATATGGAAATTGCAACTAAAAATTGCAATATTTGAATCAATGCGTGATTAGCACAATTAGGTAATCTTCTTAGAGCATTTTGAATAATTACGGCAAATTAGTTTATATCAGCGGTTCTGGATCGTTATCTTGTTGTGGTGAAGGGGCTTGGGTACTTCAATGAAGGTGTATGGTCCCCCAAGATGGGCAGGTCATGGCAAAGAGGTCAAACAAGGCATGATCCACTGGAGACAGAACTGGCAACCCACCCCAGTATCTTTGCCAAGAAAGCATTATGGATAAGCACAACCAGAAACATAACAATTGAGCCTGGCATGCTTCTGTACATAGGGTCACTGAGAGTAGGACGCGACTAAACAACAACATATGAAGTGGCAAAAAGCCCTCTCTTCCCCCAGTTTGATGCAATAAATAAGTGATATTTACAAAGAAATTTTAACATAATAAGTGAATTGAGTTTGTCTCACCGTTACTTGCAATCATATATATATTTGTCGTAATTGCGAGTTTGTTGGTAACGCTCACAGTAACAACTATGCGCATGCGCAATGCGAGGCGTGAGCTGCGAATGCCACACAAGAGCAATGCGTAAAGTGCGAAGGGAAAGGGAAAAAGGGGAAAAAAGACACAGGGGAGGGAGAGGGGGGAAAAGGTGAGAGAGAGGGGGAAAGGAGGCAAAGGAGAGGGGGAAAGGAGACACAGGGGAGGGAGAGGGGGGATTGAGAGGGGGGGCAGATACAGGGGACAGAAGGGGGGGCAGAGACACAGGGGAGGGAGACAGGGGAGGAAGAGGGGGGACAGAGAAACAGAAGATGAGGAAAGAAGACACAGGGGAGGGAGAAGGGGCAAAAGGTAAGAGAGAGGGGGAAAGGAGGAACACAAAAGGGGGAAAGGAGACACAGGGGAGGGAGAGAAAGGGAGGAGACACAGGGGAGGGAAAGGGGGGAAAGAGACACAAGGGAGGAAGACGGGGAGGGATAGGGGGAAAGGAGATACAGGGGAGAGAGAGGGGGGTTAAGGAGAAACAGGGGAGGGAGAGGGGGAAGAGACACAGGGGAGGGAGGGGGGGGGGAGATACAACGTATAACCATATATCATGCGGTCATTTTTGACGAGCAAGTCGCTAGTCCTTTAATAGTATATATTTGGCCTCAAATTTTATATTTCATAGAAGGTTTTTCTTTTTTTAAATGCCTCAAATGCTAGCATGATTTTCCAGAGGATGGCAAACACTGCTCATATTGTGATTTAAAAATACATTATTTAAAAAGAATTTAAATGGTTATGGAATTGACACATTTTAAGTCCTGCATCTTAACATGTTAAAACATGTATGGAAAATATTATATAGAATCTGGGGATATTGGTGTTAATATATATATAATTTTCTTATGTATCTATTTGCTTTTATGTATTTTATTTTATTAAGAATTATTTATAATCTCTGTTTTAACTGCCTAAAATCAAGCTAATAGTCCCTGTATGGGTCTGCCCACTGCAGCGTAAACAGACCCAAACTCTGTATGGCTTGATGTTCGAGCTTGCAAGAACTGCGTCCCTCGCGACGGTCCGCATTTGCGGAGGTGGAGGCTCTAAGGTGCCTCACACGCGGTTACAAACACTTACACAAGTCGTACTTTACCAAAATAGATCTAACACGCAATCCCTATATACGGACTTACACAAAAAAATACGAGAACCGGGACTTAGAAAAAAAAACATTACAACCTCACAAAAATACCACCTTAACGGCCGAACCGCGAGCACCTGAAAACATTAAAAACACAATAAATACACACAATAACTACTTAAAAAGCTTACCCACAGCAAGGGGGGCACCCAGGAAGTTACACCTCAATATTAGTCCAAATTCACGAGTTCAGACACACGAAAATCCCCTAAGCGAGAGAAAAAATGGCCGCAGAAAAAAACGAAAACGAGGCTACAGGACCCCAAAGACGTAAAAAAGACCACAAAGCACATACGGATTTTCAAAATAGCGGTACAAGGTACAAGATGCACTCTTACCAGGACGCTACATCATACACATTTGCCGCCATTTTACAACACTAACTTAACAATGCGGAAGTACACAGCTACCCTAACGGCTTTCCCTCGCGCACGCAGACTATTTACACTACACACTGCACACATTGCTGACACTCACACCTCAGCTACACAACAGTGCAAACCTACCGTATATACTTGAGTATAAGCCGACCCGAGTATACGCAGAGGCACCTATTTTACCACAAAATACTGGGTAAAATGAGTGACTTGAGTATAAGCCAAGGGTGGGAAATGTGCTTCCCCCTGTGTCCCTCTTGTGCCCTCTGTGTCCCCCCTCTCTCTCTGGTCTCTTCTCCAATCTCCCTTCCCTGTGTCTCTTCCCCCCTCCCTTATCACCCTCCTCAACCCCCATCCTCATTCTCAACCTCCCTCCTCAACCCCACTCCTCATCCTCAACCTCCCTCCTCATCCTCAACCTCCCTCCTCAACCCCTCATCCTCAACCCCCTCCTCAACCCCCCATCCTCAGTCCCCTCTTCAACCTCAACCCCCCTCCTCATCTTCAACCTCCCTCCTCATCCTCAACCTCCCTCCTCATCCTCAATCCCCTCCTCAACCTCCCTCCTCATCCTCAACCTCCCTCCTCATCCACAAACCCCTCCTCAACCTCCCTCCTCATCCTCAACCCCCTCCTCAACCTCCCTCCTCATCCTCAACCCCCCTCCTCAACCTCCCTCCTCATCCTCAACCCCTTCCTCAACCCCCCGCAACCTCCCTTCTCAACCCCCCATCCTCATCCTCATCCCCCTCCTCAACCCCCTCCTCAACCTCCCTCCTCAACCCCCCCTCAAACCCCATCCTCATCCTCCCTCCTCAACCCCACTCCTCATCCTCAACCTCCCTCCTCATCCACAACCTCCCTCCTCAACCCCTCATCCTCAACCCCCTCCTCAACCCCCCATCCTCAATCCCCTCTTCAACCTCAACCCCCCTCCTCATCTTCAACCTCCCTCCTCATCCTCAACCTCCCTCCTCATCCTCAATCCCCTCCTCAACCTCCCTCCTCATCCTCAACCTCCCTCCTCATCCACAAACCCCTCCTCAACCTCCCTCCTCATCCTCAACCCCCTCCTCAACCTCCCTCCTCATCCTCAACCCCCCTCCTCAACCTCCCTCCTCATCCTCAACCCCTTCCTCAACCCCCCGCAACCTCCCTTCTCAACCCCCCATCCTCATCCTCATCCCCCTCCTCAACCCCCTCCTCAACCTCCCTCCTCAACCCCCCCTCAAACCCCATCCTCATCCTCCCTCCTCAACCCCACTCCTCATCCTCAACCTCCCTCCTCATCCACAACCTCCCTCCTCAAACCCTCATCCTCAACCCCCTGCTCAACTTCCCCATCCTCAACCCCCTCCTCAACCTCAACCCCCTTTCTCATCCTCAACCTCCCTCCTCATCCTCAACCTCCCTCCTCATCCTCAACCCGCTCTTCAACCTCCCTCCTCATCCTCAACCTCCCTCCTCATCCTCAACCCCCTCCTCAACCTCCCTCCTCATCCTCAACCTTCCACCTCATCCTCCCTCCTCAACCCCCCCATCCTCAACCCCCTCCTCAACCCCCCCAACCTCCCTTCTCAACCCCCCATCCTCATCCTCAACTCCCCCATTCTCATCCTCAACCCCCTCCTCAACCTCCCTCCTCAACCCCCCTCAACCCCCATCTTCATCCTCCCTCCTCAACCCCCTCATCCTCATCCTCAACCCCCCATCTCCATCAACAACCCCCTCCTCACCCCCCTCAACCTCAACCTCCCTCCTTAACCTCCCTCCTCAAACTCCCTCCTCATCCTCAACCTCCCCCCTCAACCCCCCCATCCTCAACCCCCTTCTCAACCCCCACATCCTCAACCCCCCTCCTCAACCCCCATCCTCAACCCCCCACCTCAACACGCCCATCCTCAACCCCCATCCTCAACCTCAACCCCCCTCCCTCCTCAACCCCCCTCCTCATTCTAAACCCCCCTAAATACCTCCCCCTCTCTCTTTCCCCTCACTTACCTGCTTCTGCTCCGGCCTCTGCTCCTTCCGTCTTGACCCGGCGTGCCAGTGACGTCACATGAGCGCCACGTCATTAGCATATACCGGGTGCTGACACCCGGTATATGCTAATGACGTGGCGCGCATGTGACGTCACATGCGCGCCGGGCTGGCACCCGGTATATGCTAATGACGTGGCGTGCATGTGACGTCACATGCGCGCCGGTTCAAGACGGAAGGAGCATAGGCCGGAGCAGAAGCAGGTAAGTGAGGGGAAAGGGAGAGGGGGAGGTATTTAGAAGGGAAAAATTGAGGAGGGGGGTTTAGAATGAGGAGGGGGGTTGAGGATGAGGAGGGGGGAGAGAAAGAGACACCGGGGGTTAGAGAGACACAGGGGGGGTAGAGAGACACAGAGGGGGGTTAGAGAGACACGGGGGGGAGTGATGCGAGTATAAGATGAGGGGGCCCTTTTTAGTCTTAAAAAAAGTGCTGAAAATCTCGGCTTATACTCGAGTATATACGGTATATTGTATGCAGAAGGAACATCAAAACAGATTGTCAGCTCTTCAGCACAATGCTTCCTGCATATGTCACTTCCAAATAGGTATTCATATTCATTTATATATTTATTAATTATTTCATTACCATACAATAACAAATATACACGAAAACAAAAAAAACACTCACAATAAACGCAAAACCCATTCACTGCATGACTCACAACGAGCGCCATTGCTGCTCATAGCAGACAAAGCCTTGCAATAAGCGCAAAAAACTGATCACGGCCGACAAAACAATAACAGCAAAAGCGCCTATCAGAAAAAAAAAATACAACAACCAACAGCCTTGCAATGAGCGCCGAAGGATCTCGGACCACCAAAAAAATTAATGTCTGGCCCAAACAGCATTACCTGCCTTACAATTGTATTGCCCCGTCATTTTTGACGGGCGTGTCACTAGTAATATATATAATACATATAATTATACAGTATAACTACATCTCTATTTATTAAGTGATTATAAGCTCTGTCTTTACTGCCTAAAATCAAACAAATATTTGCAGCTCCTGAAGACACAGACTCTGCTGTTCTTGCTGTGTTTCATACTAACCAATCAGTGACCATCTCTTTGCAGCATGCAGCTGAGACGTGGTCCCTGATAGGCTAGGACATTACACTGCGCATCCATCCTTAGAGAGCCAGTGTCTGCATACGCTACAGTGGGCAGACCCATACAGGGACTATTTGTCTGATGTTAGGCAGTAAAAACAGAGCTTATAAGCACTTCTTACTCAAATAATGTACATAACAGTAAATAGATACACAGATATATTATATACCGTCTGTATCCCTTTAATTGAAGCTTTATGATAAATCTCTATTGACATGTCATGGCTTGATCGGTGGGATATGTAGTATCTGGTAGTATCTTCTATTATATTATTTCCACTCCTTGGGATCATGGAGTATTTATTTATTGCTATTCATAATGAAAAAACTGCTGAGAACATCTAAGTATTAAATTCCTTGTGAGGTTTGTCAAAGACTTTCAGGAAATGATCTTAAAACAAAGCGACAGAGAAAGAAAAGAGGACTACTGTTTATTATTAATAATGAAGTCAAGTGAAATGATTAAGTTTTGTATAGCACCGTCTTGTGAAGGACGTACAATCCACACAAGCCCAGGAGGGATCATCACAGCGCAGAGCAGCCTGGATATCGCACTATATATAACAATACATGGCTCAGAAAACAATCACATAATGTAGAGTACGGAAAGTCGTGTGCGTGTCGAGGAAGACACCCGAAAAGAGTCCCAGAAATATATGATGTGGCTTCGGTGGTGGAGGTAGAGAATGAATTTGGGGTTGTAAAAATGTGATTGCGCTGGCCACCCCAATACCAATTCACTCAGTGTGCCTCCAGAAGACCAAAGCAGCAGCACCCCTCCCCATGACCCTTGACCTGAGGGTGCGAGGCCAAGGGGGGCAGAAGGTCCCAGGGGGGTCATGAAGGGTTGGCTGGGGTAAGGGGACGCTTACACTGCAGAAAATAAATGAAATGCAAAATAAAACGACCCCCCCCCCCCACTGGAAGATCCGCCTCTATGTGGTTAATTTATAATAAAATAGAAATTATATTAGAGACACCATTAATATAGATGGGATATGGGTGTTACTAGGCATATAATATACCTGTGCATCTATTTACTGTAATATAAAATATTTTATTAAGTGCTTATAAGCTCTGTTTCATCAAATAAATAGTCCCTGTATGGGTCCGCCCTCTGCAGCATTTGTAGACACAGGGCTGGATGTGCAGTGTAGTGTCCTAGCCTATCAGGGACTTCGTCTCAGCAGCATGTTGCTAAGACATGGTCAGTGATTAGTTAGTATGAGACACAGCACAGAAAGTACATACATTGCAGTGGGCAGACCCATACAGGGACTATTTGCTTGCTTTCAGACAGTGAAAACAGGGCTTAGAAGCATTTCTTAATAACATATAGTACATAAAAGTAAATTGATAAACTGGGATATTATACACCTAGTAAGACCCAGGAGGTAACCTGTCTGTGTATTAGTTTCCCTGATCTTACCTTTCTCTAATTTAACACATACTGCTTATATCAGGAACTTGTTTTCCACACCCCCAGAGGTGCTACAAAGACACAGTGTACCTACCAATAAAAACACTGCATTTGGGTACAGTTCCTTTTTCTAACCTTCAAGTCAGCAGCAGCTCAACGCAGAGATCTACAGAGCAGTGTCTGGCTCCTCCTGCTTCCTTGTGCAGGGGACTACACATCCCATGATGCCTTCCTGCACAAACTACCAACACGATTGATACAATGTAATAACTGCCTATGATTGGCCAAACAAATTATAAATGTTATGCTAATTCTAGAAGGGATTTCTAGGGGTGGTAACTCTCAAAATCAACTGCTTACAAACTGAAGACATTTAGCAAAATTTAAGGTAAGTTTAATAATGATTATTATGATATTTATTCATGCAAAAAAAAATGTTTCATACGCTACTGATTCTCCTCTACCAGGTGCATTCATATTCCAGGAAACTTAAATATGCCTTTAAACGACAACCAATTTGCTTAAAGGGATATCAGAGGTTTCTGGATGTTACTAGGTATATAATATCCCTGTGTATCTATTTACTGTTATGTACTTTATTTTATTAAGAAGTGCTGATAAGCTCTGTTTTACTGTGAAAAATCAAACAAATAGTCTCTGCTTGGGTCTACCCACTTGCAGCTCATGAAGGCCCAGACTCTGTAGCACTGGGTGTGCAGTGTCTCATTCTAAGCAGTCATCGCTCAGCAACATTCTGCAACATGCTGCTGAGACATGGTCCCTGATAGGCTAGGACATTACACAGCACACCCAGCACTACAGAGCCATACAGGCCCACCCCTCTGTAGTACAAGATGCTACTGAGAGACAATCTGTGATTGGTTAGTACATTTAAAAATGTACTGTTGAGAAACCGTCTATAAGTGGCTAGTAAATCGAGTACCAGTAGAAACATTGTATGCACGGGCTGTTGGGGGCAGATCTTGGCAGGAACTGTTTGGAACTAAAAACAGAGCTTTTAAGCACTTGATAATAAAATATTTTGTAGATATGTAAACACAAACATAGGATTTTATTTTAATAGTAAATTAAGAACCTCCACGTAGCTATAATATTCCTTATTTACACTAAAATGTACATTCTTAACCTTCCACCTTCATCTTTTTATGTATTACACACCATAATTCCTCTTATAGCTCATTTAAGTGCCATGTTTCACACTTAATTTGATAGATCTTATGCAGATGCTATTTTTGTCACACATGGTTTATATCTAAGGTTGAGCAATAGGTCACACTGTTCAGGATAATTACATGCAGGCTATTCATGTCTTCCTACATACGGTGCACCAATGACAGATAATATGTATAATCATATAGTATTTAAGGTATGGGAAGCACAGAAGTGGCAGTTATGTTTATAGAACTATATTGTAGAGTAATTGCCATTCTGCTTTTACGTAGATAAGAAATTGGGAAGTCAAACGAGTATTATCAAATTGGCATCAACAAATGTCCGCATAGTTAGACCTATGCTATTCCCAGTAGTAACATACGGATGTGAGAGCTGGTCCATGAAGAAGGCTGAGCGCTGGAGAATTGATGCCTTTGAATTGTGGTGTTGGAGAAAACTGGTTAGAGTCCCTTAGACTGCAAGAAAATCCAATCAATTAATACTAAAGGAAATTAAGCCAATCTGTTCACTGGAAGATTTGATATTGCTTCTAAATATTTTGTTTTTCATTCGACTCAACTAACAATGCATGTTTGCTTCTGGAGAGGAAAGCTATGGCAAGCTTGGACAAGCTTGTAAAAAGTAAATATATTACAGTGCCAACAAAGGTCTGAATAGTTAGAACTATGGTATTCCCAGTAGTAACATACGAATATACTCTGAAACCAGGGATCTATCCCTCTTTGCCTGCGCATTTCTTCTGCAGCACTGACAGCTGCAGTTACAGGTCCCATCCGCCAGAGGGCGCTGTGAGTTTTCAGGTGCCATCAAGTTCCAGGGAAGGCAAAAAACTATTTTCCCCTCTTTCGTGGCGCAACTCGACGGCGCTGAATTGACAGGGAGGCCATCACTATGTTTGGCACAGGCACTTGGCTTCCCAGGGCCTCGGACACGCCTCTCATAGCTCTTCTGTCGGCGCACCTTATGGGCTAAAATCGGCAGCGCCATCTGTCGGCTGGCAGCGGAACTGCAGCTGTCAGATTTTGCGATGGTGAAGAGGGAAAGGACCGAAACCAGTCATAATAAAGAAAAAAAGTATTTTGGTAATGTTCTCATTTTTATAGTTTATTTGGAAACAAACGTGGATCAGTAGCAAAAATACATTCAAAATGGCTGCCACTGTCTCACTGACTACCGACTACAGAAATACATAAGACCCATGGTACAACCCATCATCCCTTCCAGGAGAATGAGACATTCCCACCAACAACATTTTATCCATATATAATATCCAATAAGCTTGCAGCACATGTGATTATTACTTACCAAGCATGTTTTGGTACGTCACTTCTAGATGTGAAAACTTTTTTTCTATGTTCTGTGCAAAGGGCAAGGTCTGACATTGGGGATGAGTGAAAATACATATTTATTATGCCTGTAATTGAAATAGCTAAGTCATGCAAATTTAACCATTTCATAACCATATCTTACACAAATGGAAAATTACTGTTTCATAGCCCACATCCCAGCCAAACATCATACTCACTGAAAGAAGTGCTATATATATATATATATATATATATATATATATATATATATATATATATATATATATATATATATATTGTGACAGATTCACTGTCACGCTCGGGATCTCTGACTTAGTTTTCAGCAAAATGGAGGACTCGGGAAGCTTTGACACGCTTGAACAGGCTTTAATGTATATTGTCAGCTTACAAAAATAAAAAAATAAAAAATAACACCTAGCTTCTTTGAAGCACTCACTACACATTAGATGCAGTTCCCTTACTGCGCTGCAATAATATGAAATACAGGTTAATCATACAGCAATACAGGCCTGTACACTTATCTGTTTAAGAGTCCACTCCCTTCAGGGTCTGCAACCCATTTGCAGAGGAGCTGTGTCTCTTTCACCTCTTCTCAGTATTGTGTCTCTCAATTGTGCTGGCTGTACATTTAAAACAGCCTCACTGGCTTTCCAGGTCTCCCTGACCTCTGTCTGGCCACACAGAGCTGTCCCAGGTTTGCTCTGTCTCTGCAGAGGCTCCACGCAAACAATTCTCCAACTGGAGGTAGCAGCAGGCCTTGATTGCAGCCACACCCCTGCCTTTTAAACAGGTTGTTAACTCTCTCACTCCTGGGGAGAAGTCTTGAAGAGCTCTCTTCTGACCCCTGGTGGCACTTCACCACAATATATATATATATATATATATATTTATATATATATATATATATATATATATATATATATATATACATATATATATATATATATATATATATATATATATATATACGCTAAAAATGTAAGGATATTTGTATCTTTTTCCCCAACAAGAGCCGGACCATAAAGAAGGCAGAGCACTGGAGAATTGTGATGTGAAACTTCTTAGAGTCCCTTGGACTGCAAGAAAATCCAATCAATCAATACTACATGAAATGAAGCCAAACTGTTCTCTGGAAGGTTTGATCATGAGACTGAAGCTCAAACATGATTCCCTAGAGAAGACTCTGCTGGTGGAAAGATTAAAGTCACACAAAGAAGGGGCGAGACAGAGGATGAGATGAATAGATGAGGTCACTGAAGCAATGAGCATGAGCTTGATGTAGCTCAGAAAGGCAGTGGCTGACAGATGGGACTGGCTCTCTGTGATACATAGGATCACTGAGACTCAGGCACGGCTGAACAACTAAACAACAACAACATTGGCATTGTTAAATCATCCAGTGTTTTTAGAACAAATAATTGGATTAGCATTGGCACAATATTTATGTTGCCAGAACTAGACATTGTAACTGTTATTATTAAAGTACTAGCCACTTGCCCGCCAAAAATGGTGGCAATACAATTCGAAGCCTTACAATACTGTTTGCCACACTATGCAAGGCTCTCCCCCCTGTAACTTGGGGGCCTCACAATGACTGCCGTCAGTGCTCATCATGGGCCATGCAATGAGCGTCTTCAGCACTCATTGCAAGTCTCTGCCTCCTCTACTTTACGAGCCCCGCAATGAGTGGGTTTGACTATGTAACTATGTAATTAAACAAGATTTCTTTGATCCAGGAACCAAATTATTTGAGACAAAGTAAGAGCGGGTTAATATCCTGTAATACTGTGGAGAGGGTCCTACAGACACCCACCTACTGAGTTCATGTGGCTTGTGGTGTATGTATTCAATCTTAACAAATCAAACAACACAAGTTAATAATAATCATATAGCAATGTTTTACACTTAACTTCGGTTGTTCAATCAAGGGACCCCACACAATCTATCAGCTCAGCAGGAAGCCAAGAACCGGGCACGGCCCTGTCCAGGCAGAAGTCTTCACACCCAAGGCTAGGTGCCCATTTATAGTAAAACATAATCAACAATGATTATTACACAATATTTCTTAAGTATTCACAGGGTATGGAAAGGTCACGTCAACTCAGCAATATGATACAATTTCACATATCCAAAGCCAGGAAAGTTTAAAGTTGAGTAGCCTCCATTTCATCAAGTCATAATTATGTGGTTGTCTTAACATCATTTAAGCATTTCTTAAAGGGATCTTCAATAGACACCAATTGATAGAGAGCCATATTGCAATAATCTATATTATGGCACTATAACATACAAGCAAAAAAGCTTATATATGTTTTGTTCACACACTATGCACTGTGCACATGCAACTAAAGGGACATTTACTTGGATAATTTAAAACATTCCCATGAATCTGCCATCCAGTATGAAATAGTTTCTTGGTTAACTGGGTTTGACTATCTATATGAAGTGAAATTGCATTTGATTAGATATTAGTTTGAAAACATTAAATCAAATATTCAGTCTGTAGTTTCATAGGAAGAATTAATTTTATAACATGCATTATGTTTTCCTCATCTATCCATTTCTACCTCTGCCATCCTTTTGTTCATGTGCCTTCAATCTTTCCCAGCATCAGACTTGGATGCTGTGATAAAATAATGGAACATGAAGAAGAGGACATCATAGGTGGAAATGGATAGATGAGGTAATTGAAGCAATGAACATGAGCATGATGGAGCCAAGAGGTTCAATGGCTGACAGAGAGAGATCGAGAGAGAGAGAGATTGAGATTAATAATGAGTATTGCAGTAAATTATGATACCTTTTTTATTGAACAGACGCCTTATTTATATTGACAAGCTTTCGAGAGAAAACCCAAGATCATATCTGCAAGTCCTGGATTTTTAGTGTTGAAGAATGTGATCATCTTTGTTTCAAATGCTTTTCTCTCTTGGATGTTTTAAAATTTTCCTCTGAGTATTTTGACGTTTTTTACGTTTTAGATGGAGTGATCACTCTGGTTAAAATGGTGTCCCACTGGGCTACAATAACTGTCTTCATTATGCTTTCTTATTGAATGTCTGTGTAAATTCATCCTTAAATGCATTTTTTGGCCGGTTTCTCCAATGTAACAGCCTGTGTCACATAAAGTACATTGTATTATATAAACCACATTAGACAATGTACATGAATATGATCCTTTGATGTTATAGGTTTTGTTGTTATGTATGGCTGTATCATCATTACAAATGTGTTGGCATAATTTACAGGCGCATTTGTTACAAGGTTTAGTTCCATTTTTTTTATTCTGTTGTTCATTGGCCAATCTTCTGCTGACAAGTTTTTGTTTCAGGTTTTGTGGTTGATTAAATGCAAGGATGGGAGGTTTTGGGATTATATCTTTTAATTCAGTACCTTCGGTTAGTAATGGTTGTAAATCTTTGATTATTTTCCGTATTTTCTCTAAAATTGGATGGTATGTGGTCACTAGAGGTATACGTGAAGTAGTTTATTTTGTTTTGTACTTTAACAGGTGCGTATTTTTATCGCAGTGGTTATTTTTGGGTAATAATACAGTGTTTGTAACCCTTCTGTCTGAAAGCTTCAGACAGTGTTTCTAAATTTTTATCCCAATCTCCAGTGTTTACGCATATAAATATATCTCTCATATAATATGTTACCTTAAAAATGTAGACATCAGGTATCTTACACCAAGAAAAAGGCCGAAAGGAACAAGCCAGTTCCACTATACAACATCCCATGCGCTGTCATATCTTTGTTCAATGTGATGATGCCTCATGAGCAAAGCAGACTAGCATGAAATAAATTGAATTAAGTGAACTACAAAATTCAAGGGATGCTAAAAAATAAGCATGGGACTTTTATACTTAACAACCACAACTTATTTTTAATATTAGACACAGGAACATAAATAAACAGGGGACTGTCATCATCCCACTGATAGGGTTAGGATGGTAAGAAGCTAACCTGTTGTGACAATGGACATGGTATCTGCCCCCCTTACTCTTTCCCTTGGGAGATGTTCAGTCTACACTTACCAAGGGAAATTATGATAATGGAGACTTGATGCAACCACGGCACAACTGGTTATCCCCTCCCCCCCTGATATCATCATTCAGGGCCTGGTGCTCTGGTTAATTAGCAGAAATGGGAGAGACTCAAGGGGAAGGGAGGATTTGCTTGGGTATGGGATGTGTTGTTTGTTTCCTGTTTAATGTCTGGCTAGCCTTTTGTTCAGTCTCCTATAAAAAATATTTTTTGTTCGACTCTCCGTGACCACATAGACCACAACACACCAGGTACATCTTTATGTCCATGGTCATGCTGATCCACTTCATGGCAGAGATAATTGAGTGGGCTGCCAGTTCCTTCTCCAGTGGGCCACAGCATACTGCTACTGGTATTCCTAGGTGGTCTCCCATACAAGTACTTACCAGGCCCAACCCTTCATGGCTTCAGGGTGGTGGGACCTCTTGGTTCGCTGACTGGAATCGAATCCATCTCCCAGCGGTGAAAGCACCAAATCCTTATCACTGGATCACCAGGAAACCCATAAAAAAATGATTACCCTTTCGCAAAAAGTAAAGTAAAATCTGGTCCATGATTACAAGCGAGAGAGATGTACTTAGTTCAGGGAAGCCATTTTATAAGGCATTTATGCTATTTTCAAAAGGTAATCTCTTTACTCTGCCTTCAGTCACCGAGGATCGACCTACGAACTCAATATGAGGACCTAACCGGTGGGAGTTCCAGAGCGTGCCAGCTCTGCAGGTCCCATACTGCTCCCAAGCTAATCTCATGTCAGGGACACTTGAGCTACTTAGTCATACTCCAGACGTATACTCTAGAATAATATTTCTTTAAATATTCGTACTAATGAATAATGTTTATTGGTAAAATCAAGATGGCTGAAGAAAAGGCATGTCAGTGAGTATCCACTGTACATAATCATCGCAGTCACAATAATATTTCTTAGTCTGAATAGTTTATACAATGTGCAATGGCATTCATCAGTTCTGACACTGTGAATAATGTGCTTTCAGTTCCACGAGAGTCTGAACCAACAAAAGAGCAACAACATCCGTCTAACTCGTCCCTTGGTGACATTCTGTGACAAACGTGTTTTCCAATGTTGTAGAAGGTATTGGAGAAGCAATGAAACCACTCGCCCAAGTAAAACCGACTCTTCTTCTAATATTTGTTTCAGAATTTAGGATCCATTTAAAAGGTTTTCAGATAAATTCCTAATAAACCGCGGCCTGAGCTTTGTGACAAACACCAGGGGAAATCTAGTTGGGTTTTTTGCTGTGAGAGCCTTTCTAACAAACATTCAGATAATTAAATGTCGTTAGTCTTTCTCCTTTCGTGTGTCCTAGAAAATGCGAAGAAAAAAAAACTCAGATCTCTACAATAATATATATTTTTTACTTTAATTTCCCATGTTTTTGTTTGTTTTATATACTTGTTCTACACATGGAGATGTTGTTGTTTTTCCTACTCTGTCCTACAGGTAGTCTCTATCAGTTGTAATATTAATTGACAGTTTGCAACTACAATTAAGCTTCTTTTACATGAAAGAGCATTATTAGAGAAGATTCGTTATTTATTTAAACAATTTGACTGACACCCAGAATGCTTAACTGACTGGGTCAAATATTCAAGAGCCAGCTCAAGAGTCAATAACACCACTGGTGCGCCAGTTATATTCTCAAGCAGCTCATATCACCTAGCATGGAGGCCTTGTAGCCCATTTCTAAAACACTTGAATGTTATAAGTATACTGTTTTATATAAGAGAGCCACAGCTTGGCACGTGTTTTCTTAATTTTGAAGAATCATATAGTCCATAAAATAAGTCTTACAAAAGGGAATACTGTAGATTAGCAATGAAAGTTAATTTTCTTTTTTTGAAATTGAAGAAGTAAATGAGATGTTTGTATCTTATACTTCACATAATGCAAACATATGATTAGATTTAAAAAGGTTTATTCCGCTGCGAAAAACTAAACTTAAGGACAAAATGTTCTTATAATGTAAAAAAAAAATCCAGTCTTTTTTTATTAACTGTAATTTGCAGTTTCCACTTTTTCTTCTCTTTATCAGTATCATTCATATATATATATATATATATATATATATATATATATATATATATATATATATATATATATATATATATATATATATATATATATATATATATATATATATATATATATATATATAGTTCACCACAACCATCATTTAATATATGGTGGGCAAAAGAGCGATAGAAGCCTCCACCGTACAGTAGTACAGTAAATAAATAATACATCTGAGCTCACATTTCAATGTCTAAATCAAGTTAAAAAAAACTGCTTCCAGCTCAGAATTCCCAGAAAAACAGTTATTAAACTGCATTCTGGGAAACTGAGCAAGGACATGCAAATGTGCCTACAAATGCACATAAAAGCTTAAAGGGAGACTTTTTAAAAATGGTTTATGGATTGAAGAGTAAGGCATTTGTGGGCACATTTGCATGTCCCTGCTCAGTTTCCCAGAATGCAGTGTAATAACTGTATTTCTCGGAATTCTGAGCTGGAAACAGTTTTTTTAACTATATATATATATATATATATATATATATATATATATATATATATATTTATATATTCTAATATATAGATTATATATTTTGCATCTATATTATATAAAATATTGTAACATAGATAAATAATTTATATTAATCTATGTAAAAGCAAAAGGGATGCATTCAAAAATCACACTATTAAGCAATCTGAAGAGATGAACTGCACTCAGTTTTACCTGTCAGTAACATAGGTCTTGGTTACACATAAGACATCGTACAAGTGTATTCTCCATGTAGAGAGCAATGTAGCTATTGTATTACTCCTTCAGCAAAACCTTACAAGTAGACTCTAATGAGTGATAGCTATGAGATTCTACTTAAAGTCCTATTACATTATTAAGAGTTACTGTACATCCTACATGTTCTCAGAAGGCTCTGCGAGCACTCACTTAGAGAAATCCTTACATGGAAATGCATCCTTCTGCAAGAACAGAAAAAACACAAGACACTTAAGGAGCTGTGAATGTTCTAGTAGAATAAAAAAATAGCCTAAGAAGCAATTCTCATGAAAATTAAGCCTGCAAATCCAAAAGCACAAACAGAAGCTTTTCAAACAGCCCAGGATTTGACTTGTCTCGTAGATTCAAACCATGAGCTGCTTTCGTATCACATAAGGAGCCCTGAGAGCACCCTCCAACTGTTTCCATTAAGTGACAAACCCGTATGTGATGTCCAGGACTTTGAGGGACTGTTGGACTATTGGGGGCCCTGGATTAACATGGATTATTGATATTGTTTCTTCCTTCTCTCCCCTGACACTGTCCTGCCAGCCTAAATAATTAAAGCCATGTTGTTTATGGAGAGGGCCACATTATGAGGGTTATCAGAATTATTGTATTACTAGCGACTTGCCCGTCAAAAAATGACGGCAATCAAATTGTAAGGCAGGTTATGCTGTTTGCCACAGAGAGTAAGTGTTTTGGTCGTCTGAGATCCTTGTGCGCTCATTGCGAGGCTGGCGCTGAGCGCCTTAGGCGCTCATCAAGTGGCTCGCAATGAGCGCCTTTGGCGCTCATTGCTAGCCTCTGGGTTGGTGTATTTGTTGTTATCATAGGCGCTTTTGTGCTTATTGTAAGGTCCGCAGTGATCTCGTTTTGTTGCTTATTGCAAGGCTCTCCCCTGGTGTAGTTTGTGTCCTATAAATCCTTTTGGCGCTCCTTGTGGGTGGCGCGGTGAAGGTATTTTTCGATAGTGTGGTGTTAATTTGATTTTGTTTTGTGTATATATTTTTTATTTTATGCTAATGAATTAATTAATGAAATCATAAATTAATATACTTTACCTATTTGTAATTTATATATGCAGCAAGGAATGTGCTGAAGGACTAACAATCTGTTTTGATGTTCCTGCAGCATACAATGTAGGTTTGCAGTGTTGTGGAGCTGAGGTGTGTCAGCAATGTGTGCAGTGTGTAGTGTAAATAGGATGCGTGCTCGAGTGGAAACCGTTAGTGTAGCTGTGTACTTCTGCATTCTGTAAGTTAGTGTTGTAAAATGGCGGCCAATGTGTATGTGGTAGGCGGGTGTGGATGATATAGCGTCCTTGCTAATGGTGCATGTTGTAGGTCATACAGGTTTTTGGAAAAGCCGTATTTGGTTTGTGGTATTTTGCGTCTTTAGGGGTCGTGGTGCCTCGTTTTTGTTTTTTTCGTCTGCCATTTTTTCTCTCGCTTAGGAGATTTTCGAATGTCTAAACTAAATTTGACTGAAATCGAGGTTTAAGCTGTGTTGCAGAGGTCCTGGGTGTCCCCCCTTGGTGTGGGTAAGGTTTTTATTTTATTTTAAATTTATTTTTTGTGCGTAGGTTATCCGTTAAGGTCGTATTTGAGTCAGTAATGGATTTCTGCGGCTCGTATTTTCTGTGTAAGTCCATAGTTAGTCATTGCGTGTTTATTGTATTTTTTCATAGTCCCACTTGTCTGGGCGTTTGTAACCGGTTGTGATGTGCTGTAGAGCCTCCACCTCCGCAAATGCGTCCCCCCGCTTCGTGATGGTCTGCATTTGCGGTCCGAAAGTCATAGGGGCCAAAGGCGCTCCTCCTCCAGCGCAAGGAGCGCCTTTGGCGCTCCTTGCCAGCAACTGCGGGGCTCCCTACGCGAGCGTGCAAGCGTTAGCAACCACCCACATTGCTGACAACTATATATGTGACTAGCAACTTGCCCCTCAAAAAATGACGGCAATAAGATTGTAAGGCAGATAATGTTGTTTGCGTGCAAAATTAATTTTGTTGGTGTTTTAAGATCCTTCAGCGTCCATTGCTCATTGTGTGGCTCGCAATGAGCGCCTTTGGTGTGTGTAGTGTAACAGTGTGCGTGCGCGAGGTAAATCCGTTAGCGTAGCTGTGTACTTCCGGATTGTATAAGTTAGTGTTCTAAAATGGCGCCTAATGTGTGGTATGCGGCTGTGGCTGATTTAGTGTTCTTGTTTTCGGACTTTGTTCCGACTTTTTCGGAAAATCCGTAGGTGTTTGGTGGTGTTTTGCGTGTTTAGGGTCCTGTAGCCTCGTTTTCGTTTTGTTCGGCGGACATTTTTTCTCTTGCTTAGGTGATTTACAGGTGTCTAAACTCAGAAATTTGGACTTAAATGGAGGTGTAACGTCACTTACAGAGGTCCTCGGGGCCCCCCCTTGCTGTGGGTAAGCTTTTTATGTGTTTGTTGTGTGTATTTATTGTGTTTGTAATGTTTTTGGGGTCAAGCGGGTTGCGTCCTTGTTTTCGGATCTCGTACGTTTTTTTTTCGGAAATCCGTAGGTGTTTGGTGGTGTTTTTCGTCTTTAGAGTGCTATAGCCTCGATTTTCGGGTGTCTAAACTCTTTTATTTCGAGTTCAATTGAGGTGTAACTTTAGTTTTCGATGTCCTGGTTGCCCCCCCCCCCCTTGCTATAGATAAGCTTTTTATGTATTTGTTGTGTGTATTTATTGTGTTTCTCATGTTTTCATGTAACGCGTCTCGTATTTTTGTTTTTTAACTCCGTAAATTTTGCGAGGGCCGCAGGCTCGCTGCGCGACTCCGCAGCGTTAGCAACAGCCCGCATGCTCACAACTATATATGTGATTGTGTAGATTTATTGATGTAAATGTGGTACTCAGGTATGTTTAAAGCCCTATTAATTTCCCTCAACGTGTAAAACTGTAGCCCACAAGGCTTACGGCTATTAAATTGGCCCCGTTATGCAACCCGCTAACGATATGCGGGTTACAGGCGGAAAAACCCTATGGGACGTAAAAAGAACTCCACAGCCGCAAATCCTTTCGTCTGTCAAGCCGTAACTTTTACTTTCTAAAATTGCTAATAAATTGCTACTAATCCACTTGCGTTAAAACCTGCGACCCGCAAATGGAGCCAAAAAGCAAACAGGTACTAGAGAGGACCTGCAAGGGGATTAAAGTCCTATCCGTAGCACTGTAAATGCAAATATACACACACTACTGTACTTATAATAAAAGGGAAAGTGATGTTAGGTATTAAAATTAATAGGACAACATTCTCAAGCTCGCAAATCTGCAATATAAAATACTTTTATTTCTGTTTAATTTCCGTGTTATATCGATCGCGGCAATCAATGTGTTAATACATATAATGGAACTCGCATGGACTAGAATATCATATTTACTGATTTATTAATATTGTATTATTTCTGGAATGAGGGTCCAATTGAAACTCGCATTCGAAGCCCGTAAGGCTTTGAAATCTGACCTCCATTTTTCAGTGACGTAATGATGACAATCTCATTTGCCATTGGCTCTGTCTAAACCCGTAACTACAGGTTTGGCTAATTGATCGTGTTCACGGCCGCACATGCAACGTGCGCAAGAATGGTTTACAGGTTTGTGTCTACGGCTTGTAACTCGCGGCATGGTTCAGTGTAATAGCTCTGTAACGCAGCCAAATTTAAAGCCTGCAGCCTTTGCGGGTGTGCCGATGCTGCTACAGTCTTCGAATTTAATGGGGTTGTTGGTATTGAAATGCTGCATTTTCTCTATAGAGTTTAATAAAGTGTATTACCAGGGTCCTTGGGGCAGAGGGGTCACTAGTTACTTTGTGTTTGATTGTAGGGGATCCAGTACAGCTGGGTGTGAGCTAACTGGCACCAGGGGGCAGTGAGCACTTAGGTGTGAATGGGGGAAAATGGTGGAATATGGAGGGTCCCACACATCAGAGACTGAGTGGCTGCACTCCTTATCAGATCAGATAACCCCCTGTAAACCCAGGGTCAAAGGACCATGGTCAAAGGGGGATAAGTAGGGGGGGGCATCACTGATGGACAGGCCTCCTCACAGGGTCAGGATCAGGGGTTGGTGGAGTTTTGTTGGACTAGGTTGTGCATAAATACTGGACCACATCAATAAAGGCTGTTACCAGTTTAAACGTACATAATTGATGTGTGTGTTTTATTCTAAGGGAATAATAATCCCTTTTACTGGGATTATTGCTGCTGAGCCTGCATGGGTCTCTTTTACAGTTGCTGGGTGGCTCTACTGATTCCTGTGATTTGCTGAGCACTTTGGTGGCTGTAAACTGGGTTGGTTCTGTTCCTGATATCAAAGATTCACAAAGAACCAGACAGTCCTACTGGGTAGATTTGAACTTCGTTCCTATCATACCTAACAGAAGCAGTAGGTTGTCACATGGCTCCTGCAGGCTCTTTCTGATTACTGATACATAGCCGGAGAGTAATAGCTGCTTAATTCTCACCTAGAACTTTATTTAGCCCATGAGACTAGGTCTAGTGCCCTTTTGCATAGAGAGGTTCCAAGATGTCTGCTCTCTTTTAGTCATTGTTTCTTCTAGTCTGAAGAAAGCAATTTGAATATTGCTGTATAGTGAATGAGATGTGTTTATTGTTTTCACTGGTGCATCAATCACCAACCAGGTTTATTCCTGATATACGCATGCACAGTAATTGCTGATGAAATTGAGCCTTATAATTGATGAAGTTAGCAAGATTTTATTAATTTGAGAACATGTGGTCCATTTCCTATTCCATGTAGGATTTGCCACTATTCACTATTGAGATCAGATCTTTTGGGGGATTTCCAGTTCAACTCAAAAAATACATAATATATATAATACAAAAAATGAGTAAATCAGTCATTAATTTAAAGGGATATCTAAGTGGGGTGGATTAATACATTTCTGCACTCTATAGGCAAAAGGCAGCCAATGTGTATGCAGCACATCTCATAAAACATTTTATTTTTTATTCATATCTTTAAAAAATCCCTCTAATGATTATGCTGACACCCCCAGGGGGTGTCTACACAACTTACTGATCCCCACCCAATCAGCATGCAGCATCCGGCGAGCAGTATTAACCCACTATTTACTTGCTCTCCCTTGCTCAGCCAATAGTAGAGCAGTGTTGTCAGCCTCCCAGTCCCTGCTGGTATATGATTCATCCCTGCTTCCTGTATATGCTGTGTGGTGTTGCCATAGCAACTAACATAGTGCTATGTCTCAAATCTTTCATCTAACCAGATTGGCCAAAACAAATTATGGAGGGGTGTTAACCTTAATTTTAAACTGTCCGAAATTACAATAGATTTTGCTAACTTCAAAGTAAGTGTTTAAATGTTTATTGATATTTTTTCATGCAATTCTTTTTTTCATATAGTATTAATTGTCCTCTATCAGAGGCATTCATAATCCAGGAAACTTACATATCCCTTTAACTGAATGTAACTTCTTCGTGAATATTCTTCATTTTGTGAAAAGCTGTTTATCAATAGCCAATACCATTTCTGTAGAAATTATCATTGATAGAACTGTTTCATGATCTGGAACAAGCAACATGCAAACAATGACCTCATTGTGTAAATATGTAAACAACATCCATACATTTATAGAAAAAAAACATGAACTAAATTATGAATGCCTCTGATAATTAGTAGTGTATGCAAACATTTTTTGCAGAAAAAACCCCCCAAGATAAACATTTAAGCGCTTACGTTCAAGTCAGCAAAATCTCTTGTAGTTTTTGATAGTTGAATATTAGGGTTAACACCCTCCAAACCTAGGCTAAATTAGCATACAATTAGCATACACAATTATTTGTTTTGGCCAATCAGGTTAGCTGAAATGTTTGAATTAATTCTGGGCTCCTGTTTGTGCGGCAAAGCAGCCTGGATTATGTAGTATATCACTGATATGTGCTATGTATTGCAACTGACATACAGACAAGAAGCTGCATGGAGATTGGCTGAGCAAGCAACAGCAGGTAAATAGTGGGTTAACATTGCTCCCCTGATATTGCATGCCCTGATATTGCATGCTGATGACTGTGTAGACACCCCAGGGAAGGTGCCAACGTAATCATTACAGGGATTTTTAGATATTAATACAAATAAAAAAATTTACGAGATGTGCTGCATACAAATTGGCTGCTTTTTGCCTATAGAGTGCAGAAATGTACTAATCCATGAAACTTTCATATCCCTTTAAAGGACCGGAGACCAATGATGAAACATATGTTTGAAAAAAACTGAGCCTAAGAGAATAATTTGGCAGCAAAAATGTTGAGCTAATTTCAAATTAGAAAAATAAATACATTTTGATGGATTCAAGTTAGTTGCCATTTACTTGATTATTACTGAGAATGCCTATCTGTGTTGGTCCAAGTGTATATCAGTAATACAGTACTAAAATTAGTAAATTGTTATCTGCAATATTATTAATTCTGGGTGATTATTATCATTACTTTTTCAAATTTCCTGGATAAGGCACACCGCTATAAATAAAGTATGGTATTATTTCAGATTTGTGCTTGTAGTGACTTGTTTTCTTCTTGATAAGGATGTTCAAATGTATTCTCACAGAATCTCACATTTGGATAGCAGGATAATAATCGTTGTATTGTCTGGTTCCAGCAACACCAATATTATGGATACTGTAATATTACACCTCCTTTGTGTGATATCTGAGTCCAATATTTTTTCGAAATCACTTGCTACTTCAACAGTGGAAATGGGATTTGATCTTTGATCAGAATATCTTCATTAAAATCCTAAGAGTAATTACTCATTCCCCTTCTGGATCTCTACTTTGTCATTGTGAAGGGGCTTGTGTACTTCAATGAAGCTGTGAGCTATACTATGTAGGGTCACCCAAAATGGGCAGGTCATAGGAAAGAGGTCAGATAAATGATAGGCCACTGGCGAGGGAACTGGCAACCCACTCCAGTATATTTGCCAAGAAATTCATATGAATAGACACAACCAGAAACACAGATAGATGTGCCTGGCATTCTGCGTCCATATGGTCACTGAGAGTCAGACATGACTGAAGGACTGGACAGCAGCAATTATTCATTGGGTCTATAAATCTACAACTATAATTGAAACCTCTCAGTAAGGTGCTCCTTGCTCTGGTTGAGATGAGTGCCATAGGCGCTCATCCCTACGACCCCATACGACTTAGTCAGGGAGCGATGAAGGCGCTCACTGCACTGGTGGAGATTAGCGCCATAGGCGCTCATCCCTACGACCCCCACCACTTAGGCAGGGAGCACCAAAGGCGTTCATTCGCTGGTGGAGGTGAGTGCCGAAGGCGCTAATCTCTACGACCCGCGGAACTAAATCTCAATTACACCATTCACAATGCGAGACCCGTAGCAAAAAAGCGTGCAAAAATTACTGCCCATAACACTTGCAAAAAGAAAGATGCACTTAACAAAAAAAATAAAATCCGACCTGTGGCACAAAAATACTAGGTCCAAAATATACAATATATACAAATATACAAAGTTAATGGCCAAACCGTGCACATACAAAAACAACAAAAACACCACCAAAATGAACAAAAATACCACAAAAAAAAACACCACTCACAGCATGGGGGGACAGGCACGACTTCTGGGAGTCAGGTTGCACGACAATTTAACCACAATTTGCAACATCCGAAAATCGCCCTAAGCGAGAGAAAAAATGGCAGACGAAAAAGAACAAAACAAGGCTACGTGACCCCTAAACATGCATAACACCGCCACGCAAATAAGACTTATACACAGGAACGTACAAGGTATAAATACACTATTAGGGACAATGGAAAATGCTCCACACCCGCGTAACACATAGACAATCGCTGCCATTTTACAACACTAACTTAAAATGAATAACATTACCATTACAAAATGCCCAATTACACAGCTAAACAAACAGTTTGCACTCGCGCACGCAGCCTATTTACACTGCACACTTCAAACATTGCTGACACTTACATCTTAGGGCCCTCATTCTATTATCGGCCGTAAATCGGCCGCAAAGCTGCGATTCCTTGCGGGGCTCCCGTTATCTTGCAATTCAATTATACGGCCCCGTAAGGTTATCCCCCTTACGGCCGGCCGTATATCTTGCTTGATTCAGAAATCTTTAAATGCAAAAATAAATTCAAGACAGCACTGTAAAGCTCTGTAAATGGTGGGGATTATTATGGGGAACATGAGGATTAATAGCAACCCCCTCTCAAGCTTGCACATCAGCCCAAATCCGAGATTTCATTAACTGTTTATTTTTCGGCCGCAGCGTGGGCGGGTCTGAGGTGCTCCAAGCCCTTTTTACATGGATTTTTGACATAAATTAAAATACAATTTTATTTACGGATTTTAGTGTAGGGGAATGTTGTGCTATTTTTGCTAACACCTACAATCACTTTATAGTCTCCTCAGAGTGCAGGATGGCTTTATTTCTGCTTTATAATGTGCTTAATTGGTGCCTGCGGGACCTTTTTGCTGCAAGTAAGCTGCGGCTCGGTTTTAGCCTTGCAGAGAGGGTTCCCGGAGCAATAGAATAGCAACCGGGATTTTCTTGCGGCCGAAACTCTTGCGGCCGTTTAAGATCAAAGGCTTTCCTCCGGCGCGTGCGGCCGCAAGTGATAGCAAGGCGCCGGCCGCAAGCCTGCCGGAATCCCCGGCCGGAGGGGAATAGAATAGCAGAATAGCTTGCGGCCGGTCCTTGCGGCCCCGCATCTCCTACGGCCGATAATAGAATGAGGCCCTAGGTCAGCAACAGTGCAAATGTACATTGTAAGCTGCAGGAACATCAAAACAGATTGTCAGCTCTTCAGGATATTGATTGCTGTATATAATAATTATAAATAGGTAAAGTATATAAATGTATTATTTCATTAATTAATTAGCATAAAGAAATATATATATATAAAAAAAAAGGACCAGGGGAGAGGATCGCAATGAGCCACAAAGGTGTTCAGCATGTGGCTCACAATGAGCGCCGAGGGTGCTCAGAGGAGCAAAAGTACTGAGGGGAGAGGCTCGCAATGAGCACCAAAGCCAATCAGCGTGCCCCTTGCAATGACTGATAAAGGTGCTCAGATGACCAAAACTACACGACCGGAGAACCTTGCAATGAGCACCAAAGGCGCTCAGCGAGGGGCTCACAATTAGCGCCCAGGGCACTCAGACAACTAAAAGTAGAGCAGAAAAGAGGATCACAATGAGCGCCAAAGGCGTTCTGCACGGGGCTCACAATGAGCACCGAGAGTGCTCAGAGGAGCAAAAGTACATGAGGCGAGTGGGTCTCAATGAGCGCCAAAGGCGACCAGCGCGGTCCTTGCAATGAGCACCAAAGGTGAGCACACCACCAAAATTACACAAGTGGAGAGGCTCGCAATGAGCGCAGAAGGCGCTCATTGCAAGCCATGCGTTAAGCACCAAAGGCGCTCAGCGCAGGGCTCACAATGAGCGCAGAGGGTGCTCAGAGGAGCAAAAGTACACCAGGGGAGAGTTTCGCAATGAGCACCAAAGGCATTCATCGCAGGGCTTGCAATGAGCGCCGAAGGTGCTCAGATGACCAAAAACCTTACATTGTGTGCCAAACAGCATTCCCAGCCTTACAATTTTATTGCCGTCATTTTTTGACGGGCAAATCACTAGTAATAATTATAATATCTGTTATTGTTTCTCTGAGAATCTTCAGCATATCCTCTATATAGGGCACAAATAGCCTCAAGGTCAGGTTCTTGTAGTTTAATGTGTACTTATTCTGAATAACATGACCTATTGCTCAACCACAGAAACAAATCATTCTAGACAATCTAAGTAATTGTGAAATATTTTATTTCAATCAACTATAAGAGCAAATGTGGTGTATGATGTGAATATAAAAATAAATGAATGAGAAAGGTTAAGAATGTACAATTTAATATACATTTTACTTAAATAATAGTTATAACAGTTGGCATCATGAACTCTGACTATGCTTAAAAGCAATTTCAAGAATAAATGTTTGTATGTATATATATATATATATATATATATATATATATATATATATATACATATATAGAGAGAGAGAAAAAAACAGCTTTGTTTTAAAAATTATATATATTTTTTTTTTTGAATGTGAACACAAATGTTCTATCTATTTACTGTATGGTGGAGGGCTTCGATCACTCTTTTACCCACCATATATTAAATGATTGTTGTAGTGAACTACCTACTCATAACAGGAAGGAAGGAAGGAAGGAAGGAAGGAAGGAAGGAAGGAAGGAAGGAAGGAAGGAAGGAAGGAAGGAAGGAAGGAAGGAAGGAAGGAAGGAAGGAAGGAAGGAAGGAAGGAAGGAAGGAAGGAAGGAAGGAAGGAAGGAAGGAAGGAAGGAAGGAAGGAAGGAAGGAAGGAAGGAAGGAAGGAAGGAAGGAAGGAAGGAAGGAAGGAAGGAAGGAAGGAAAAATAATGAGTATTGCAGTATATTATGATACCTTTTGTATTGGACAAAAGTCTTATTTATAATGATGAGTAGTGATGTCGCTAACATCAAATTTTCGGTTCGCGAACAGCGGACCCAAACTTCCATCAAATGTTCGCGAACGGGCGAACCCGGCGAACCGCCATAGACTTCAATGGGCAGGCGAATTTCAAAACCCACAGGGACTCTTTCTGGCCACAATAGTGATGGGAAAGTTGTTTCAAGGGGACTAACACCTGGGCTGTGGCATGCCGGAGGGGGATCCATGGCAAAACTCCCACGGAAAATTATATAGTCGATGCAGAGTCTGGTTTTAAGCCATAAAGGGCATAAATTACCTAAAATTCCTAAATTGTTTGGAATAACATGCTTTAAAACATCAGATATGATGTTGTATCGATCAGGTAGTGTAAGGGTTAGGCCCGCTTCACAGTAACAGACCAATCTCCCCGTTTAATGCACCGCAAACAACCGCAAACAGTCACTTTGCACAACCGCAAACTCCCCATTTGCTCAAGGTTGGATACCAAGCTAGCCATGTCCCGTTCCTTGTCCTCACTGATGTCATTGAAGGTCTCTTCCTCCACCCAGCCACCAAGGGTCACCGAAAGGTGACAATAAGCCCCCTGGGACGCCTGCTGTGTTTGGTCTTCCACCTCCTCAAAGCCACCTTCCTCCTCTGACTCCTCTGACTCCACTCGCCCGGCATGGAAGATTATACACAGGTCAGAGTCTGGGGGCTTCCACTCGCCTGGCATGGAAGATTATACACAGGTCAGAGTCTGGGGGCTTCCACTCGCCCGGCATGGAAGATTATACACAGGTCAGAGTCTGGGTGCTTCCACTCGCCCGGCATGGAAGATTATACACAGGTCAGAGTCTGGGGGCTTCCACTGCACAGCATGGAAGATTATACGCGTTGCCTATGTCTGCGTTATTATAAGGTGTGTACTGTTAAGTAGTACTATTCCTTTAATCCCTGTTACGTCCACTATTAGGGGACGTGTATATGGCATGGATTTTTGGAAGCGTGAGATGGAAAAAGATGCTTGGTCGGACCTCCCACTTCAAATTTGGGGCACTGCGCGTGCAATCTAAGGTGCCACCAGATATGAGTGTCACTGTGCACTGGCAAAAGTTGGCAGAGTAGATGCAATAGGCTTCACGCACACGCCTGTAGGCAGGCAATTGCTATTCAATCTATTACAGTCAAAAAAGTGTTGTTTTATGTCACTGAGCACAATATAAGCTGTGAGCCTGACACAGGCAGGCAACTGAAATTAGATTACAGGAAAAATATGGTTGTTTTCAATGTATGTTACACCACCAGGTATGAGTAGTGAAAATAAGCACAATATAAGCTGTTAGGTGTTAGCCTGTCACACACACACGCTGGCAGGCAGGCATAGATTACACAAAAAAAATGATAAAATAAAATAAATGTTGTTCAAAGTTTCCTCAATGATAAAGTATAGGGGGTGAACCGAAAAGCGCATGTGTTCGCCGTTCGCTGCGGACGCGAACATGCGAAAATCGCCGCGAATAGTTCTCCGGCGAACTGTTCGGGACATCACTAATGATGAGCTTTCGAGAGGTTCAACTCTCTTTATCAAGTCTGAAGCAATACTAGCATGAAATGGAACGCTCAGTTTGAATAAAAACAGCAGATGCAGAGAGAGTGGAGACAGCATCTGACATCATCAGGTAGATACATATAGGGGAATAAACACATCATAGTAAAGGAAACATACAGTATATACACATACTATATACACATATACACTAATATATACATGAAAAAACAGAGCACTGTAGTCCACAGTGATATCCTTCCTGTTGGACAAACACCTCACTAAGAGTGACAAGCCTTTTATAGTAAATACTTGAATAAAAAAGTTGCAAAATGTAAACAGTATAAAGGGTGTATATATATATTTCTTTTAAATGATTTGCACACTACACTATCAAATGTAGTTATTCAAAAGACCATATAGAAACATTTTGACCACACTAAAGCTTTACTGAATATATACATTTCATGACCCTTTAAAATGTTAAATGCTACATTTCTGATTATCTATCTATCCATCCATCCATCTATAAATCTATCACTATATATATATATATATATATATATATATATATATATATATATATAAATCTTGCTGAAAATACTTTTCTTTTGTTCAAATCTGTGTTCATAAGTTAAAGTAGCCAATAACTCCCCCTAATGGACAGTTTGTGTAAAATGATGTTCTGTAAAAAAAATATTGAAACGTCACCAATTTATACACAGCATATAAATTATTACTTAGCAACCATTTTCTTTATTGTAATATTGAATGAGACTGACATGTTTTAGGCTGGAAGTATTTTATTATAATTGTTAGCTTTACATTCAAATACATTTAAAATGGCACCTGTCATAGATAATCTTATAAATATTGGAAATCCAACTATAAATTTATATACACTAAGTAATATTATTATTCTACAAAAGCATCCGTTTAATAGTGTGCAATGTATTTTAATCACATCAATTCCATGAGATATACTGGTTTACATTATTGGGTATTACAGTGAGTTTTAGGGATATATTGGTATTTTTTGCTTAGTCATTTAGTCTTGTCCGACTCTCCATCACCATGTAGATCGCAGCATGGCAGTCCCATCTGTCAGCCACCTTCCGTCTGAGCTCTATCGAGCTCATGTTCATTATTTTATGGTATAGTACATACAAATAATGTATGATTAATAAAACAATGTAATGGTTTGTCGTTAGCAACTTGTGTCTGATGAGTCTATTGAGGTTTAAGTTACTTTCTAGCTGGGTAAAAGGTAGCAAAGCTGTCAAAAGTGCCATTTATTAACCTGGTGGATCTGCAGATGTGATATAAATTCTACTATGTTTTGTGACTAACAGCTGTGTATTTCACTGATAGCAGCTAGAAGGTGTGGTAATGAGTCAATAAGATGCTGGAAGATTGGCAAGAGTATCTGGAGCCATGCAGACTGCAGTGCATCCTACAGCTGCTGAAGAGTGTGCGGTGGAGGATCCATACAGTGAACATGGCGATCGAGGTGGTCCCACAGGTGTTTTCGAATTTGGAGGCCTGGGAAGTACATGGAAGTCTTCGTCATGCTACTCCAACCATTTCCAGACAATTCTGGCCGTATGACATGTCCTGCTGGAAGATCCCATGCGCTTCAGGGAAGACAGTCAACATATATGGGTGTATTTGATTTGCAAGTATGGATAAATAACTTATCAGATGAGAGTGTCTTCCAGTTGTATGAGGGGACCCAGACAATGCCAAGAAAACATTCCCCAGACCATAACGCTGCCGCCACCGGCTTGTCTTCTTCCCACAATGGTTGCAGAGTGTTTGTTCTCTGTGGTTTCGAGCCTGACACGCCAACGTCTGTCCAGTTGATGGAGCAGAAAACATGACTCATCAGAGAAGGCAACTACGTGCCAAATAGAACAGGTCCAATTTCAGTACTATAATGGAAACTGAAGCTGGACTCTGCTTGATGGAAGCCCTGACATCACTGCCTCCAGTTTGAAACCTACTTCAGAAACTCTGAATACCACCAAAAATTGTGCAAAACAGATTTTGGCATGTCTGATATTCCCAGGATCATTGTGGACTCCAAGACCAAGGTCTAGGAACTTAACACATAATATGTAATGTAACCTCCTGGATACACATTATCAGGGCAAGCTCACATAGTGCAGGATATCTAATATAGAATAACATCCTCGCCATGCATTATCAGGACATGCTCAACTAGCATTCTGAGTCTATTTAATGTAGATTTACTTTTTGGATGCACATTATCAGGATAGGCTCAGACAGACCTCCAACCTACAGCACACTAACTCACTTACAATTTTTAAAGATGGTACAGGATTTAAGCTTGACAATTTAAAACACAATTTCTCATAATCATCGGTATGTACGCTAGAACAAATTATATTTGTTGAGAAGAAATGGTTTCCTGTATCTTACATTTAACTTGAAAATGAACGACGATTCCCTGAAAATTAATGAATCGTAAGACAATATTCATAGAAATAATATGATGTTACATCCCCCGATTATTCTTCAAGAGTAATATATGTCTGTATTAACACTATGTTAATATGCAATTTTAGAAAGTTATGCCCATACAAAATTAGCCCAAAATGTGTTCTTAAATTAAATATACGAGACAATGGGCAATTAATGAATTATAGGCTGGAAGTATAATAATCTAAGGAACTGCATAAAAATTCTAGCTAAGCTGTATTTGTCTTGCAAGGATATTTCATGGGGGGGGGGGTTCTCGATTATAATTTGCTTAGTAATGTGTTTGCTACATGGGTGCTGGAGATTAAAATCTCCAGCACCCGTAGGCACAACTGTCTTAGCCTCCCCATAAGTACACACCAGTATGCTTGTGGATAATAAAAACTCCAGTAATGACTCCATGTGATATTTGTAAAATATATATATATATATATATATATATATATATATATATATAGTTTCCTCTAGTACTTGCCATTTTTTTGCAAGCAGTGACAGCCTCAAAACAGCTTCCTCCCTCTTGTAAATCTACATTTCAAAATCTGTGTACTGCAGTATTTCTTTTTTTTTTTTTTTGCCAAGGATCATTTCAAGTTGGCTGCCTAGTCTGCCTAATGAGAAATTTGGCCATGCTTATGAGTATGAATCACAAGTAGCAATATCACTTAAACAATGTGAACACAATAAAAACAAGCCCAACGTCCTTCCACTCAATCCCAAATACACATATAATTATCTCAATCTGTTTGGATGATCCATCAGTTAATCAGGTCCGGTCTTCTTCCTAAGGACCTTGGGATAGAATTTCCAAAACTTACTTTTTAGAACCACTGGTTATAAATATACCTTTTCCATACACTAACAATATCTCTAAATTACCACAAACCCAACACGCTTTGATGTCCAGTTGGCTCATACATCATCCTAACATTTTTAGCAAATAGGATACCCTACCCTCTAAGCCGTTTGTGTTTCATGGTGCATTGTTATTGCATGCATTTATTGTGCCTGCTTTATAGTACTGCAGGAAATGTTGGTGATTCATAAATAAAAATTGTTAACAATTGCTCCTTGTTCAGAAATATCAACTCAACTCAATGAGATGTAAATCATTTAACAAAAAAAAATGTTCAGATTGAGATAACATGGGTCAAAAATCAGATTTAATCTAAGAATTTGAGCATATACATACAAAGTTGGGCATAAATAAGTATAGTTTAGCAGCTAGACAGCTAGAAGAGACTAGAAGAAAGCTCCAGATCAAGATCAGTGGTGGAATTACTGCTGGTGCAGCAGGTGCAAAGATCCTGAACCCACAACAGAGTAGGGACCCTCTGCTTCTGTTCTGCCAGTAAATGAGAAATCTTCATTTATTAGATGAGGATGACAAATAATTATTTTATTTAATTATTTTATATGAAGGTCACCTGATCATTATAAGCGGGATCTGTTTATCTACATTTAATTCAGGCTTTTGTTGCAAGCGGCCCCCCAAATTATTTTGCATTGGGACCCTCCATTCACTAGCACCACCTCTGATAGAGCTGCATTATAAACATGGGCAAAGGAGATCCAAAAAATTTGGGAGGGATAATTCAAACTCTACTCTTAGGACAGGAGGACAGGAAGCAGGGGCACACACACACATATATATATATATATATATATATATATATATATATATATATATATATATTTTTTTTTTTTTTTTTTTTTTTTTCTCTCGGAATACTGAGCTGGAAGCAGGTTTTTTAACTTGGTTTAGACATTCAGATGTGAACACATATGTACTATTTATTTACTGTACTACTGTACGGTGGAGGGCTTCTATCGCTCTTTTGTCCACCATAAATTAAATAATTGTGGTGGTGAACGACCTACTTATAAGGTCCACAACACAAGCTGGGATCCGGCTCCATGCTGATGATAGGCAGTAACTTTAAAAACAGCTGTACGTGGATTGGATTCCCAGCTTGTGTATAATCCAACCTTGGCTTTGCAAAAAAACTGTGTAATGTAATGGGCATAAGCTTAAAGGAAGCCATGTTTAAAATGGTTATGGATTGAATAACTAAGAATTTGTGGGCACATATGCATGTCCCTGCGCAGCTTCCCAGAATGCAGTGTAATAACTATATTTCTCGGA